>JASEVX010000006.1:26142328-26505196 GCA_031761405.1 Serripes groenlandicus
AAAGTAATCCTATGCGGATCAACAGCCGGAACATTTATAAAATGAATATACGTGTATGCGACCAATAAACTTTAACAAAATTATCTTTTTTCACCCATTGCCTCATCCTATCACCTTAAGCCTTACCAACAAATATAAACAAATAGACGACTTATGTGTAGAAATCGCTTGAATTAAATGCAAATGTAGAATATTGAAAACATTTGGCAAAAGAAGAATGTGAGTAATGTCCCATTTTGCTGCAATATGTTTAAAAGTCGGCTCGGCCTGCTGCAGATACGTCAGAATAGTGCATACGGGTTATTCACTTGTAGAGGCCACGATGCCGAAGCACAGCAGCAAAAGTCGGCAACTACTCTGGCTGTTGATCAGGGGGGCCTTAAGTTCGAAATCTGCCTCGGTCCTAAGGGATTTTCTCCGACGACTACTATAATGTTGACGACTGAAAATGGGTTTAGAGTTTCCGTGAACATGTGTTTTTAGTTGTACGAGAAGGATATTAATGAGCCGTCCTGCGAGTAAACCAACATTATGGCCTCTGCGTTATGTATCGACCCAGATCAGCCTGCGCAGACTGATCCGGGCCGACACATTCCGTCTCAGGGGGATAGAGGTATAGTGTAAGGATTCCAGAAACTGAAAAATCCAAAGGAGACGAAAAAGTGTATATCCGGGTAAGCCTACGCGGCATGCTTAGGCTGATCCGGGTCGATACTTTTCGCAGAGTCCAACATGTTGGTTTTCTCGCGGGACGGCTCATTTTGTGAAGAACTGAGGCAGCCATAAACACCACGAATAGCTGATCACCGTGATATAACTGAAATAGTGTTGATTATGTCTTTAACCATTTCCCTCATATAGACGTTTTCTGATGCCGCTGCAGCAGACGGCTTTTTGAAAACATAGTGACAAAAGAAGAAATTGCACAAAACGTGCAATTTCTCCTTTTGCCACAACGTTTTCCACTTTTTGTCATAGGTAATCCATTCAATTATAGAGATTTTCTATTTTTTGACAAAATACGTTCAAAGTCGTCTGCTGCAGAATTATCGTATGAGGGAAAGGGTTAAATAGGGTTGAACACATTGTGGCAATAGAAGAAATTGCTTTAACTCTTCAGCGCCAAAGGCAATATTGAGCTTTTTGCAAACAATGCAGATTCAGGTGAGTCAGCTCGTAACGAGCTGTCTCACCTGAAATCTGCATTGTTTGGCTGTGAGTTATAAAAATATTCCAAAAATCCTATAACATGAAAATAGAGTCGTCCGAGTTTGAACATGGAAGAGTCTACTTTAAACAATTCGGCGCTGAAAGGGTTAACAACAAATAGTATAGATCGAGCCGAGCCCCGGTCGCTTCGTTGGTAGCGACGCGGGCTGTCAATCCAGGGGTTGTTAGTTCGAATCCCAGCTAGGCCAACATTATTTCCGACGTTTGACACACGTAAAAGCGATAAGCGTCATTCGTCTTCACCAACGGGCTAACAGTATATGTGGAAAGGCTACCGTATGGAGTACTGGTTTTAGAAAACCTGGAAACACATGGGTACAAATGTAGGTTACTAGCCGCCGTGATATATCAGAAAAATTATTGTGAAAGGCGATAAACCAAAATCAATCTTATAGATCGAACAGAGAGATTACTGGACATTCATACCGGTATTTACTCTATGAATTCCTCGATCAAAGTGACCTCGTGCAATTTGACTTGTCACGTGACACGAAACACTTAATGAGCATGTTTCCCTGTTCATAAATGAACACGTTTACCATATACATGTATAAGTTAAAGTAACACGCCCTTTGTTAAAACAATTATTGTTAATGACTTACCTTTCGAACGCTCGTTTTTTATGTCGCAGAAACAACAAGAATCATTTTCGGCTAACTCCTCCATCGTCTGTCTTTCTATCCCATCATTGACGCCGCGTGGAAGCGCGGCGTCAGTATGGGATAGGTTTTAATTTTGTACCATGGGGTGACGTAATCGAAAAGGGAGCAACCAACAAATATTATTGTAAAGAAAAATAATCTGTAATATGTTTGAAAAAACAGCCTTTATGATTGAATAAATTGTATTAACTGATTTAAGAAACAACAAGATACAAAATGTGTACATTGTTTACCGTTATTACAAAACTTTAGACACATTTAAATTGTTTTTAATAACTGTTCCCCAACTAACTAGGCTAAGCTTTTTTTATGAGTTGGTTTACGGAGTTCACAAGGCCACGCTTTTTAAATTGTTTGGTTTACTGCTCTGACGACTCGATTCATCAAAGCTCAGAAAAAAGATTCGGGTGATGTTTTTTCCTATTTATTAACCAGGTTTTTCGAAGGAAAAATCTGGTTATTAGTTTGGCGAAGTCGGCGGGCGGGCGGGCGGGCGGGCGGGCGGGCGGGCGGGCGGGCGTCAACTTTCCTTGTCCGGATCATAACTTTGTCATGCACAAAGGTCAAGGTCACAGTGATAAGAAATAGACTTTAATTGAACTTTTCTTGTCCGGACCATAACTGTGTCATGCATAGAGATATGTTCAAATAATTTGGCACAAATATGAACTATATCAATATAATGTGTCACATGCAAAGTAGTCAGAAGAATGTTGTGTAAGTACTGGTGTGGGAAAGCCAGGAAAACATGGGTAGGTGCACTGACCGCCGTGATATGACCAAAGCTGTTGAAAGCGGCGTTAAACTCCAAACAAACAAAACAAACAAACATGCAAACCTTTTGTCTGTAGCTTCAAGGTCAAGGTCACAGTGACAACAAAAAGACATCAGTTGAACTTTTCTTGTCCTGACAATAACTTTTTCATCCATAGAGATATTTCAAATAGCTTGGAACAGAAGACGCTGTGTCATATGCACAATTTATGTGTTTAGCTTCCAGGTCAAGGTCACAGTGACAGAACATATACTTTACTTGAACCTTTTTTGTTCAGACCATAACTTTACCATGCATATAGATATTTTCAAATAACTTCGCGCAAATATGCTCCATATTAAATAACTTGGCAATTTAAAAGAATATAGCATAGATATGAGTAAGTTTCATAACCTCGGGCCCTGGATCCAGTCTGTTTGCAAAGGCATAAACGCGTTACTATCAAGTAAAGGGTTAAGGCAGATCACTGATTATCAACCTGACATTAGGGATCCTAAAATGTGGCTGCTTACAACAAATGGTTGCTTAATATCTGTTATCTATTATATGTTTTTAATAAATGAGGCCATCAACACACGATTGACTGTATTGGACTGATATTTGTTAGATAAAATTGTGATATATTTAATTGACAAAGTAATTATGATTATTCATCAATAGAAATATTCCCTGTTACTTGAATTACTAGCTTTGATTAACTATTAACAGAAAGATTTGACAAATCTGTTAATTCTTAATCAAACACCTTCCATTATAGAAAACCTGGTTTCATGGAATTTCCATGTCTTGTTTCTGTTGTATTACTAAACTTAAAACGTTCCTCCCCATACAGTTGTTCATTCAGACCATTGTATTCTTTCTATATGTTGACTATACAAGAGAACTTTTTCTTTTAATTTCAAAGATGCTTAATTTTGATATTAAATATCTTTAAACTCGTTAGAATTATTTGTATTTTTTGTTTATATACTCTCGTCTTTTGTTATCATACTTCTGCTCAAATGGGAGGAGAATAGACTTCCCTCTTTCCTTCCAAAGCTTGTGTCACACTTAACTTATAACTAGAGGCATTAACACTTAAGTTAATATCTGTTAATATTTCAGTATCTATGTTTTTTGTTTATCTAATTGATCTAGTTAGAGCAGATTTAAAATTAAGAAATTTCAGCTTGTATGACACTTTATTGTTGCAGTCAATGTTAAGCAAACGGTAAACCAAATGGTTTGAAGACTAAACTTTACATACTGAATATAACATAGATCCTAGCATATAAAGTGTATAATCCCTACGTCAAAATGGACCCTTTCTGCTCTTGATAACATTTTATTATAGACTATGGTATCCAGGTGAGCAATAAAGGAAACCTTCTTGTTTAAGATAAAGGTACATTTGGCCTTCTTGTTCAAAATATTTACATCCTGTCCGTGTGCACAGGTTATTTAAATGTATTGAACTGCATCTGCTTCCCTTTAAGTCATGCATTAAAATCATGCGCGGCGTCTTTGATGCTTAGCATCAAAATTCGTCTTGTATTTTCACTTACTAACATATTGGCAGACGACATATGCTTTCCTTCGAAAACTCGTTTCATTGGTTTCTCGTGATAACCAAACTAGCTTTTATTGGGACAAAAATAGTTTTCACGTTTAATCCTTTTCAACTTGCTGACACTTTTTGAGGCATCTGCAGCCGAGGACTTTTGTCACAATGTTTTCAACTCCGCTCAATAATAATACTTTTATTTACTGAGCTTTCCCTTATTTGTGACTATATGTTTCTAAAGTCGTCTGCTGCAGATTTATCGTAGGCGGGAAAAGGTTACCAGTGTAAAATAATGATCATGCATTTATGCCAGGGCTAAATCTTAAAGAAGTGTGACCACTGACTGCTGTTTTACAACGAGTGTACTGACTACATATAAGATGAGATTTTCTTCCGTTTGAGGACTTTGGCTGACGATCCGATGGACCGCTAAACTTTCACTATACACTTCGACGAATTTCTAATTGGCCACCTAGTTTTTATCATATTTTAGGAAAAGCATTCGGAGAAAAATACAAATAACCAAATATAAGTTTAATCTGGGACAACTAATATTTATTAGTCGTCCCAGGTTTAATACAAGACCTCGGGCTGACGGTGTCTCGCCCTTCTAAGAAAATCAGATATTAAATGGTATCACTATGCAAAAAGAAAGTAAAGTTGATAAAATGTGAAAAAGTAAGTGTCTGTCAATGCATTGTTATCAACATGTCATGATAAATAATAAACTCACTACATGTGTATATATCTTAATATATTTATTCACACATGAAGTAAAGAGTGATCAATAATACTACATTAAATTGTAAATAAGTGTAAAAACTTACTACGTTACCTAACAAAGGTCAAGTTCTGCACAATTATGACCTTGACCCTGAAAATTATGACGTTGACAGATGTATCATAACCAAACAATACATCTGACAATGTTTCAGAAAAATTCAAGCAGGGGTTGCTGAGATATAAGAAAGGTTAAGTTTTGAGGTTAAGTTACCTAACAAAGGTCAAGTTCTGCACAATTATGACCTTGACCCTGAACATTTTGACGTTGATGGATGTCCCATGACCAAACAATACATCTGACAAAGTTTCAGAATAATTCCAGCAGGGGTTGCCGAGATATAAGAAAGGGTCAAGTTCTGCACAATTATGACCTTTACCCTGAAAATTATGACGTTGACATATGTCCCATGACAAAACAATACATCTGACAAAGTTTCAGAAAAATTCAAGCAGGGGTTGCTGAGATATAAGAAAGGTTAAGTTTTGAGGTTAAGTTACCTAACAAAGGTCAAGTTCTGCACAATTATGACCTTGACCCTGAAAATTTTGACGTTGACAGATGTCCCATGACCAAACAATACATCTGAAAATGTTTCAGAAAAATTCAAGCAGAGGTTGCTGAGATATAAGAAAGGTTAAGTTTTGAGGTTAAGTTACCTAACAAAGGTCAAGTTCTGCACAATTATGACCTTGACCCTGAAAATGTTGTCGTTGACAGATGTCCCATGACCAAACAATAAAGCTAACAAAGTTTCAGAAAATTTCAAGCAGGGGTTGCCGAGATATAGCTATTTGTAAAGCGGTCGCCGTCGCCGTCGCCGTCGCCGGAAAAGTGACTGCTATGTCTCACTCCACTATCGTGGGCGAGACAAAAATGTATTCCTAATATGTAAAACAAAACATCATTGAAATTTGATCACGGGAACAAACTTATCAGAGAGTTAACATGGACCCCCTTAAAACAAAAGCTCAAATCACGTATTACAAAGGTATCGTATGATTGACCACCCATGTTATTGTTATAACGACGCATAACATACCCGTCTGATGGGGATGCCGGCACGAATCATTCCGACGGCTTGAGCGCATAAAGACAATCCACGAAAAATACATTCCTACCAAATACGACAACTACCATGCCGTGCACGAGGAACGCGAGCACATAGGCTATTTTCGGACCTACCGTTCCGCACGAACGATTTTGTACAGGAATACGTGTTTTCTTTCTGTAATCGATAGATTGGTGTGTACAATACAAAAATAACCAGACTTTAGATTTATTGATTAAATAAGTCGCAAACTATCATATTTTATATGGTGGCCAATTAGAAATTCGTCGAAGTGTACTTATGTATTGGATTTAATTTACGTCTTGGACCCAACATCTGTGTTTGTCTTGTTATTATGCTACAATCAGTTGTAGTGTCTTCTACACGCATCAGCTGGACTACTTGAATGTACATGGTCTGTAGTAGTAAAGCATCTGAATAGATTTATTTGGGTTTGACGCCGTTTTCGGCAGTATTTCAGATATATAACTGCTTCAATACAGACGAGCCGTCATGCCAAAAAACCAACATTATGGCCTCTGCGTAATGTATCGATCCAGATCAGCCTGCGCAGACTGATCCGGGCCGACACATTCCGTCTCAGGGGAATAGAGTAATGATTCATGAAACAGAAAATCCACAGGAGGCGTAAAGTGTATATCCGGGTAATCCTGCGCGACATGCTTAGGCTGATCCGGGTCGATACTTTACGCAGAGTCCACAATGTTGGTTTACTTGCTGGACGGCTCATTTGTCCTTGGAACTTAGTGACAACCCAGTTCTCTGCTAGGAAATGTGCTTGAGGCCATAGGGCACATCGTAATAACCGTTGCGAGCTGGAATCGATCTTTAAAACAACATTAACTAACGCTATAGACATATATCACACTGCTAAATGTTCTTTGTCCTTTTCTCATTGACACACACCGAGTCTGAAAGCAAACAGGAGCAATCCACGGAACATATGTGTGGCCTGTCACATGTGGATACTACCGATGATTGCTGTGGGATATAATCATAACAACAAGAGATGTTTGTCAGACAATACGCCCCCTTTTAAGAAATGGTACTTCTGCACATATGCAAGTTTGTTTTATTTGGGGTATTACGCCGTTTACATCATGCATTCCGTTATGTCATGGCGACAGTTAACGTTTTCATGATCCCTGTGTGAACAAATCAGTACTAGGTTAGGAAATGTGCCTTGCCGAAGGGCACTTCGCCATGACTTCCGCGACTGGGGATCGAACGCAAATCCCGGACGCTAACCACTCAGTCACAGTGCATTCCTCAACTGCAAGTAACTAACTACCTACAAACCAAGTTTAAAATTAACACATTGTTAATTAATTGATTAAAAGGTCGAAGAAAAAACAACCTTAATTTAACTAGTACACATACATGTGAAAAACGGCCTGTCTGAGCATGCATTCCAAAGGGTCCAAATTGATACTGCTTTACAGAATTCTTGAAGCGATTTTTCACTAATTGGCTAACGACAAAGTAGTAAATGCCTTACATATGGTTTTCACAGAGAAACTCTCATACATTGTTACGAAAAGTATGTTAGTTTAAAATGTCTAGGGTCTTCGGATCATACCTTGAAATAAGTTCAGATAATTCAAGAATGTTTGTCCAGCTTTAAGAAAGGGTTTGGAACCCATAGTAATCTTTCTCTTGTCAAATTACCTTCCCTTTGTCATGTTACGGAACATCATATCATCTGCCTTCAAAATAATATCTTTGGTGCATCATGTGACAAGTAATATATTAATTGAGTAATTGGAGTGCAATGCCCTATTTTTTATATAGTTTACAGCCATGCCACTTACTGTGTTTCATGTATATCTTACACCAGAATTGAACACAATACCAGGTACGATACCCAGCCGCACCATATGGATGCCTGTTGCTGTTGATAACATGTATATAAAACTGAAAATATATAAAGGTAGCCTGTTGATTATCTGATGTCAAAATAGGGTAATTCTCTATAAACTAAAGTATAACAAGAGATGTTTGTCAAACATTATGCCCATTGTGATGATGACTGATATTTGCAGATATTATGTATCCTCCAGGTTATGCACTGTTATCACTCAGACAAGCTTAAAAAAAAAAGGTTTTTGTGTTCAAGGTCACTGTGACCTCGACCTTTGACCAAATGACATCAGAATAGATAGGGTTCATCTACTGGGCAGGCCTAACCTCCAAGTCAACTTAGAATACCATAGGTCCAGGCATTGTTGAGTTATCACTCGGACAAGCTTAAAAAGGATTTTTGTGTTCAAGGTCACTGTGACCTTGACCTTTGACCCAATGACCTAAAAAAAAATAGGGTTCATCTACTGGTCAGGCCCAACCTCCAAGTCAACTTTGAGGACCAAAGGTTCAGGCATTATTGAGTTATCACTCGGACAAGCTTAAAAAGGGCTTTTGTGTTCAAGGTCACTGTGACTTTGACCTTTGACCCAATGACCTCAAAATAAATAGGGTTCATCTACTGGTCAGGCCCAACCTCCACGTCAACTTTGAGGACCATAGGTCCAGGCATTGTTGAGTTATCACTTGGACAAGCTTAAAAAAGGTTTGTGTGTTCAAGGTCACTGTGACCTTGACCTTTTACCCAATGACCTCAAAATAAATAGGGTTTGTCTACTGGTCAGGCCAAACCTCCAAGTCAAGTTTGAGGACCATAGGTCCAGGCATTGTTGAGTTATCACTCGGACAAGCTTAAAAAGGTTTTTTGTGTTCATTGTTGAGTTATCACTCGGGCAAGCTTTGGTCTACAGACGGACCGACGGACCGAAAGACCGACCGACCGACCGACAGACATGTGCAAAGCAATATAACCCTCTTCTTCGAAGGGGGCATAATTATTGAATCGAGTTGAAAACATTTTGATACAAAGTGAAAATGCTCATGATTTCAACATATGTTTTCAAGATTCAAAGTCAGCTGCAGATGAGTCACATTATATGTGGGAAAGGGTTAACCCTAAGTTTATTTGTTAAGTAAGCCAAATTTCAGTCATGGAATGCCACTTAGCTATTTTAATATATATCAACATTGTACAGGCACTTTAGCAAAATTTAATTAATACGCAAGTCCTTGTCTAACAAACACACACACACATGCACGGCTCTTACCAAATACAGACACACAATCAGGTAAATCTCTTAACAGTCCAGTCACACTGGTGCCTAGCCGCAGATAACACTTCTATCGACTTGAACCAGTTCCCACATACAATTGATCTGCACCAGACAACTTTGAGATCATTGTCCGAGTTCCTGTCGGTGCACTACCAATTCTCAATTGACAATAGTTTTAGTACTCTTGGTTGTTTGGATAGTACTACGTACGAAGCTCCGGCGTTCAGTTGTTCTAAGTCTGTCTGTGTTGTTGAATGACTTTTAACAAATAACAACAACAAACTTGCATCACAATCGAAGTATGCCTTGTTATAAAAGTAAATTGAATTTAACGAATGATCATATTTGTTATAATTTTCTTTTATTTAAATTCAGGTAAGCAACATTCTGCTTTAATTTGTTATAATCAAACAACACTTGGTTCATCAGTGGGGGAAGACATGACAGTTGGGATAAATAGATAACAACATATTCAGGTGTGTTTTTGTCAAATAAAACATTCAGATCTGCAATATTCTGCATTCATGACAGATGGGGTAACTAGATAACGACACACGTCGATGTGTCATGCAATACCAAACCGACCTACAGAGGTTTTCAATCAATACCGATTTCATTTATATTTCATACTTAAGTTGGCTTTTAACATTTCTTTCAAACTTTCTCTCAGGAAGAATGTAAAATTGCATGGACAAGGGCGATCCTGACCAGACCGAACAAATGCATAAGCTTATCCAAATTCATGAAGATGATATTACCATATATAAATAATATAGCATAACTCAACATTAATGTCCTATGTCATGTACCATGTAACATCCTGATTTGGATGCAGAATAAATAACAACCACCAGGCAGATCTTTCATTATGTTGGCACCATGTAAATAGTGTACACCACACCCGCTGCATGGCGGCATTACATTGTATTGCAAAGAAGAAGAAAAAAAAACTTTACATTTACAGACAGTCAGTTGCCTAGAATAAATAATGGGTTGAATATTGCTAGAAAAAACTCATAGTAAAAACTACATGTTATCACCGTATTAACAGAAGTATCGTTGAAAGTACAAGTATGCAACATGAATCACAGGATACAGCATAAACCTTACAACTGGTCAAGATCCTTTCATCAAACTGCGTTTACCCCATGGTTTAAAACAATCATTTGTCCACGGTCTCAATCCATGTCAAAATCTACGTAAACTTCTCGAAAGCATTGATGACTATATCTCCAAAGGTTGAAATTAAGACCATACTGGGATACGCGGATTGATCTAGATCTACACTGGTTCAATATGCAACGAACGTTGCTTTTTTTATCTGCTCAAATAATTGAAAATCGAAACTGAAAATGTGTTAAATTGGCTTCTAATGTATTGCACCGTATGTATTTTCCAATCATGTATATATATGTAAGTCTTAATAATGAAAATTGAAACTAATTGTTTATAGCTTTCACGAATGAAACACGCATCTTAAACAGATTATACATATTATATATCTTCTATTATAAATGCAGATTGATGTAGTTCATGTAGAATGAAACAAACATATTTCCAGGTCAGCCTCCTGCAAGTGAAATTTTTCTTACAAATCACGTAAGCCATAACGCAATATAGTACTAACAGCACTGTTTATTAACTGGGGTCGGTATGTTGTGTATATAATAATAGATTGAGCTGTTTTCTACTGTCTAGGATGTTTTCGACAAGTGTAGATTAAGATCTACCAGCACATACATCACACATGAGCCAGTTGTATACTGTTTGTCCGAAGTATAACAAAGGGTTCTACCTATACACCTAGATGCGGATTAAATTGTATATATTTGCACGCTGATCTGTTTCTTCAACGCTCGAAAATGCATGACGGTTTGTTTTCGTTAAGCAACGCTCAGTTTAATACATCTATTATTGAATAATAATGACACAAAACAATATGTTTTGTATCCGCAATTTCAACCGATTCACACGGTTTTATTCATAGACTTTTGTTTTTCTATGACTATAATTTCAACACCTTATTGATGGGACTACTATTTGCCTGGACCGAGATCTGACGGGACCGGTACTGGCCGGGACCGTACTGGCCGGGACCTAATGCTATGGTGATGCAGTTTAGGTAGGCAGTATTATTGATGTCATCTTGATTGTTATTTCAGCTAGCTATTTTACGAGCAGATGTCTTCGTAATTGGAAAACAGGGATGTAAATAGTTAGTTATATCTACTATACAGGAACACGCAACTTAAAATAATTATTTTAAATTAGTTATTTTTATTCCCCCCTTTCAATTGAAGTATTAATAAACAATTTCTTATCTTATCATACACGCACTGTCAGACACGATTGTCACATGGATACCAATTAGAGCATTTCATTAAACGAGGGTTTGACATGCAATCCATCTAAAGGTTAAAGCTGTGAGTCTTATAGCCAATTTACTCTTTTACTTTAACTGTAGATGTATTTAAATATTTTTGATAATTCACCATACATATATACGAAATGAATTTCCCTTTCTTTATGTCGAATATTACAAATTTAAAAAAAATAGATTACCTATTTCAATTTCATGTACTCAGTGACAAAATAAAAAGGCGAAATAAGAAGTTTTAGTTTATATAAGTAACCAAATGACGGAGATAATTTCCATAGTGGAAACCGACCACTACTATATTACGCGATCCCGGCAATTATGACAGACCGCGCTGAACTATTCACTACTAGGAACCTGTAGGTCCCGGCAAATAGTAGTCCCCCCCTTATTGAGGGCTATATATTATTCAATTTACTTTTCGCACATGTAGATAAACTTTTTTCATACAGTCTTGTATAACAAAATATATTAAGTATGTATTTAAATTGAAACTCTGTAAATTAACATGCAATTGTAAGACCTTTATGATATGCACATCACCTCTTGGTATAGAAGCTTCACTTAAAATGTTATTGAATGCCACTCAGTTGTTTGTAAGAAATAAGCCGGACAAAATATGGCTTCCGACCGACCGACCGACAGCCCGACAGCCCGACAGCCCGACACAGTGATCCCTATATACTCCCTCTTCTTCGAAGGGGATATAATAAATATTGATATACAAATATATCTGTTTACTAATCTTACACGCTCGTGTTGGTTAATTTGAAAATAATAATAAATTCTTCCAATAAATGGGGCAGATTAACCGGCTTGTAACAGTATTATTATATGTTTTTGCCCTGATCTCAATGACCAAGTTTAGATACTTGACTGAGATGTGTTAAGACAAAAGTTCTGATGATTTGTCGCAAAGATTTGAAGATAAATGTGGCCTCTAGAGTGTTAATAAAGTTAATATAAAGTTTGACCTAGTGACCTAGTTGTTTACCCGTATGACCCAGTTTCGATTTTGAGATTCGATAGAGACAAATGTTCTGATTAATTTTCTTGAAGATTGGTTGAAAAAAATACCTTATAAAATATGTTATTCTAACATTTGACCAAGTGATCTAGTTTTTGACCCCAATTGACCCAGTTTTGAAATTGACATATTTTTGATGGAGACAAATGTTCTGATAGACTTTCATGAAGATTGGATGAAACTGTCGCCGCTAGAGTCAATGTAAACCAATGTTAAGTTACATAATCAAGCTCCATGACCCAGTTTTGAACATAACCACAATTGGATTGAGACCAATTTTCTGAAGAAAGAAATCATAAAGGATGGATGAAAAACCGTCCTCTGCAGTCAATGTTATACAATGTTAAGTTACCTAACCAATACTAAGTTCTAACCAACGATGACATTGTCCTTAGTAAATTTGCAGTTGAATAATGTCCTATGACCCAACAATACACTTGACAAAGTTTCAGATAAATTCGACCAGGGAATGCTCATCAATAGAGAATTGAAAATTGACTGTTGTGTCCCACTCCACATTCGTAGGCGATACAAAAAGAGCTTCAGCTGTGTACTTAATGGCATATGTAAGCAAATGTTCGATTACTATTTTAAAGCTATTAAAGCCACTTCTCTCTTTTCCAATTCCACTATATTAGTTTAAACAATATTCTAATTATTTACATAGACATCTTGTTACATTTCAAAATAATCATGATTAAGCAGAAAGATAATGAGGCAAACTCTCTCCTTTCAACTCTATTCACGAACTATACTTTCATTTATACAGAATGTCAATATGTTTCAGCCGAAATGTTTTCAAAGTCGTCTGTTGCAGATTTGATGTATGCTGGAAATGGAGGTAAATGTCACTAACTGTTCCTATCAGAATGTGTGTATTTCGAGTATCTTTATTGGAAGCCGCCTCAAGCCGCCAGGAGGCGGCTTCCTGTAGGGATGCTTAGAAATTTCGGACAAGGAGAATATTTAGACCTGCCAGCGTGACTACATATCTTGATTTCTCTTTGTCCTTACTAAGTACATTAATTTAAGGTAATGACTTTTAAAACATCCCTTTTACACTCTATATACATGTTTGTGTTTTACAAATTAAAAACAAAAGACAAAGGCCAGTATATTAATTGAATGTATGTACATTTTTATTTAAGCGAAATTCATACTGTATCTAGTCTAGACAGTAAAATAGAGAACCCTTCTATTGAATTGGTAAATGTAGTCTGGTTCCTTAAAATTACATCCTATTACGCAGTAATTAGACGAAGAAGCCACGTCCCGTATTCACTTAACTTTTCAATTTAGATTTTTGACTAATTCTAAATCTTAATATTTAGTCCACGTTTTATATTTAATCCGTATTCACCAACGCGTTTTAAACCGATCTCAATTTGGTCTAGCGACTCTGGTTCCCGAATCAAGTTAAGGGCTAAAATAAAAGACAGTACCATTGATATATAGTCTATTTATAGATTTTCATTTTTATCGTAATTTCACATACATTTTTCATTTGCTTTGCTTTTAATAATCTGACTTTCATGTTCAGTACATACTTGATTCAAAGTTAACTTTGAGTACAATTGTCATCACAAAATGCAGACATGAAAAGATTTAAACCACAGAAATATCTGTTTCAAGATCAATTTCGTTCATTTTCGCTGTTGCAGTTTCACATTTCATGAATATCGCGGTAAACACGATATCGGTGTTTTGCCTAGCCGACAACATGTTTTATCACGGATGCGATGTAAACATCCAGAAAACTTAAATGAAATGAAATCTTCTGGTTCTTACAAACAAAGTGTGATCGGAATAACTGAACTGTATTTAACTTATCACTGTTAATGTAGACAGCATTTTCAACTCTTATATCAACTGGTAAATGTACAGTTTGAGAAATAAATTAAAGTAAATTTTCATGCACTGGTTTAACGTTTTCAAAAAAATTGAAACGAGTTCCTATGACCCTTTCCCACGTACAACAGGTATGTAGCACATTAAGTAAAAATTGGAACATCTTGCTAAATGAAGGTATAATTTATGGACATAAAGTAGAAAACATTGTAGCAAAAGGATAAATTTCTCGTGATCAATTTCTCTTTTTGTCACAATGTTTTCAAAAGTCGCTGCAGCTCTTGTCAGTCTTTCGGATAACGTGCACATTGAAATACGTTTCCTTGATTTTCTGAATGCTAATCACGAAACGGGTTTCGTCAACTCGAGATTGTTCGTTTGTTATCCGACAGCTTTGATTTTCAATTGCTCAATTTGCCACAATAATTGCAACTCTTTTCAATTATTTTACTATCATTTATAGAGATTTTCTATATTTTGTACTTGATGATTTTAAAATCTGTCAGGGTAAACATCATTGAAATCATTGTGACAAAAGGAGAAATTGCTCATAATTTTGCAATATCTGCATTTGCCACAATAATTTCAACACTTTTCAGTTATCATACGAAAATTTATAGAGATTTTTTACTTGATCATTTCAAAGTCGTCTATTGCAGATTTGTTTTATGTGGGAAATCCTTATCCACTATCATGACTTACCGATACAAACGAAAAACAGATTTTCTGTGTGTCAGCATTATTTAATTAAACATTATCATAACAGGGCGTGTGTTCGATACAAATAGTTGATTGTTTTAGGTACTAATTTAAATTTATCATAACCTCTTGTCCATTTATATTTAGTATTATTTGTCACTTTTCATGATCAGTTTAACTCTAAATTATCTCATTCACTTAAAACACAGACCCTGCCAGGTTAAGTATCCTACATAAAACTTATATCTTCAATAACCGATATCAGCATTACTGACTACAGATTAAATTGTTCTAATGTTTGTGGATTTAAATGATATTTTTCTTATTTCTTCATGTGAAACGAAATATTGCGGCTTCTCTTTGATGCTTTGCATCAAACATCCGTCTTGTTACGTTTTGACATTTTATACGTGAGGTGACCTGGCTCATTTATAAAAGGACGACATTTCTCAAATTAGTGCGCTACATACGACGTCAAACATCGATACTTACAGCAATAATGAGGGGACTTTTGTGTTTAGCCGTTCTCGCTGCTATTTCAGGTACAATTATACTACTACTGCTAACAATACAAGTATTAAAGATTAATGAATAATAATAATAATAATAATAAAAATAATAGTAATAATAATAAAAATAATATTAGCGAATATATGTCAATATGAATAAAAGAAAGATGGAGAGAGAGAGAGAGATATATATATATATAGAGAACTCAGAACTGAGAACTCAGATTTTTTAAGGTCCGTGAAGTTAGGTTGACGAGTGACGAATTGACGAGTGACGAACTGTGACATTGTTTTAGGTCCGTGAAGTTAGGTTGACGAGTGACGAATTGACGAGTGACGAACTGTGACATTTTTTCTAAAAACTTTATTTCTTTCCTTAAGATAATGTATCTGGACGTATTAAATGCAAATTAGGCCCTATTTCGTGTTTCATGGCCATCAGTCAATCAGAAGAGCTTCGACAATTCGTCAACTCGTCAATTTTGTTGACGAAATTGACGAAAAAAATATTTTTCTAAAAACTTTATTTCTTTCCTTTAGATAAGTATCTGGACGTATTGAATGCAAATTAGGGCCCTTTTACATGTTTCATGGCTATCAGTCAACCAGAAGATCTTCTTCAGGTTCGTCAATTCGTCAACTTATCAATAAAGTTGACGAAATTGACGAAAAAAATATTTTTCTAAAAACTTTATTTCTTCCCTTTAGATAAGTATCTGGACGTATTGAATGCAAAATAGACCCTATTTCAAAATAAATGGCCATCTGTCATTCAGAAGAGCTTCTTCAAGTTCGTCAATTCGTCAACTTGTCAATAAAGTTGACGAAATTGACGAAAAAAATATTTTTCTAAAAACTTTATTTCTTACCTTTAGATAAGTACTGGACGTATTGAATGCAAATTAGGACCTATTTAAAAATGAATGGCCATCAGTCATTCAGAAGAGCTTCTTTAAGTTCGTCAATTCGTCAACTTGTCAATAAAGTTGACGAAATTGACGAAAAAATTATTTTTCTAAAAACTTTATTTCTTTCCTTTAGATAATGTATCTGGACGTATTGAATGCAAATTAGACCCTATTTCGTGTTTCATGGCGATCAGTCAATCAGAAGAGCTTCTTCAAGTTCGTCAATTCGTCAACAAGTCAATAAAGTTGACGAAATTGACGATTTTTTTTTCTTCTAAAAACCTTATTTCTTACCTTTAGATAAGTATCTGGACGTATTGAATGCAAATTAGGCCCTATTTAAAAATGAATGGCCATCAGTCATTCAGAAGAGCTTTTTCAAGTTTGTCAATTCGTCAACTTTATTTCTCTCCTTTAGATAAGTATCTAGACGTATTGAATTAAATAAGGCTCTATTTCATGTTTCATGTCGACCATTCAATCAGAAGTGCTTCTTCAAGTTCGTCAATTCGTCAACTTTGTTGACAAATTGACGAAAACATTAATTTTTCTAAAAATCTTCATTTCTGTCTTTTAGATAATGTATCTGGACGTATTGAATGCGAATTGACCCTATTTCAAATTGCATGGCGATCAGTCCTTCAGAAGAGCTTCGGCAAGTTCGTCAATTCGTCAGCTCTTGTGATGAAGAACCTAGTAGAAACTGGAGAGACAATCCCTTGTTTATTATATTTTGAAATGCTCCTTTCTTTATATTGTTAGTACAATATAAATAAGACCAGTTACCAGAATAGCTATATACCTCAGCGAGCTTAATCCATGCCGCAACATCCCTGGGTAACTTTGCTTGCTGATTGTATTGCAACCAAATTACTATTAAAGTAGTGGTAACAAGTCGAAATTTATATTTGTTCAAATGGAGGGGTTCTCTTTGCCAAACTTTACGGGTTGTACATCTTGGTAACAGCAAAAGGACGGGCCTTTATGTTCACTTTACTAGCAGTAAACAGCATTTGATATGTCAACCTTATTACAATGGGTTCACTAATGAAAACAATACCAATTTCGTCTACACTGTACGGATGTGAGCTATTGCATTATATGTCTTCTTTAGATATCCAGAACGTTGCAAACTTTGTAATTATGTGGCAAACAATCACAGATAAGGTATTTAGTCTGCTAGGTCGGTACAACATACCATGTGAATTGAGAGAGAGAGAGAGAGAGGAGAGAGAGAGAGAGAGAGAGAGAGAGAGAGAGAGAGAGAGAGAGAGAGAGAGAGAGAGAGAGAGAGAGAGAGAGAGAGAGAGAGAGAGAGAGAGAGAGAGAGAGAGAGAGAGAGAGAGAGAGAGACAGACAGGCAGGCAGGCAGACAGACATACCGAGACACGGAGACACATAGAGAGAGAGCGAGAGACAGACAGACAGACAGACAGACAGACAGACAGACAGACAGACAGACAGACAGAGTGAGAGAGAGAGAGAGAGACAGAGAGAGACAGACAGACAGATATATAGATAGATAGATAGATAGATAGATATATAGATAGATAGATAGATAGATAGATAGATAGATAGATAGATAGATAGATAGATAGATATAAGACAGACAGACAGACAGACAGACAGACAGACAGACAGACAGACAGACAGATAGATAGACAGACAGACAGAAAGACAGACAGACAGGCAGGCAGGCAGACATACAGACAGACATACAGAGACACATAGAGAGAGAGAGAGCGAGAGACAGACAGACAGACAGACTGAGAGAGAGAGAGAGAGAGAGACAGAGAGAGACAGATATATAGATAGATAGATAGATAGATAGATAGATAGATAGATAGATAGATAGATAGATGGATAGACAGGCAGGCAGGCAGGCAGGCAGACAGACAGACATACATAGAGAGACACGGAGACACAGAGAGCGAGAGACAGACAGACAGACAGACAGACAGACAGACAGAGTGTGAGAGAGAGAGAGATACAGAGAGAGAGAGAGAGAGAGACAGACAGACAGACAGACAGACAGACAGACAGACAGACAGACAGACAGACAGACAGACAGACAGACAGAGAGAGAGGGAGGGGAGAGATAACGGAATACAGACAGTCAGGCAGAAAGGAGATGAGAGCGAGAAGAAAATCTAAGTAATGAACATAATATACGTCCAAGTCATTTTTCCGCACATCTTACCTCGTGCTTTGAGACTTTCCTATAAATGTGTACTCCACGCAACTTGCTACCTTCCCACATGTAATATGATCCTATTGGTGGAAGCGACTAACGTTAGTCATGCTGTGCAGTATTTTTTGCAAATCTTAGAACGGATGGAATGACCGAGCCGTGGTTCGATCGGAATAACAATACCAGTAGGTTTGCTCATACAGTCGACTCCGTGCTTAAGACGTCCTTGGAATAGCAATTCCCGGTCTTTTAGTTCCCTACATACTCAATACCCTGTAATTAAAGACCACCTGTCAAAAAAGACCAGATTGGTCTTCTTTAATCACTGTTTGACAGTTTATTCTTGTATTTTATTGTTGTATTTCTTCAGTATCATTTATATATATGAGCCGTTCTACGAGAAAATTAACATTATGGACACTGCGTAATGTTTCGACACCGATCAGCCTGCGCAGGCTAATCCGGGCCGACACATTCCGTCTCAGGGAGTAAAGGTATAGAGCAATGATTACTGAAACAGAAAATCCACAGGAGTCGAAAAGTGTATGTCTGGGTTAGCCTGCGCGGCATGCTCAGGCAGATCCGGGTCGAAACTTTACGCAGAGTCCACACTGTTGGTTTTCTCGTGGAACGGCTCATATGTCAATTAAGCCTCATGGTTTGCAGCATTAGCAATTGGTCAGGTGGAGTGTTTCGATTCCAACTCGTGCACCCATGTTGTCTGTCCGGAATCAGATCATGAACCTGCCTGTCTGAATGAAAAGTGCGGGTGTATCCATGGTAAGAATTCTGGAGATGAAGTCCGTGTAACCCTTTCTCACTAGCAGACGCATTCCGACGCATTTCCAGCAGACGACTTTTGAAAACATTGTGAGAAAAGGAGAAAATTGTGGAGATATTTCAAATATTTTCCAATATGTTTTTAAAGTCGTCTGCTGCAGAATTGTCGTATGTTGGAAAGGGTTAATTAGAATGGATACATGTTTGAATACAGTGTCCAATCTAGGAGGGGGCGGGGGGGGGGGGGGGGGGGGAGGGGTCATGCTTATTCTCACACTGTTTTGAATATTTCCCCCTAAATTTGTATGGAAGGGTGGGGGTTACATAGACAAAGAAGGAAAAATGCCTCAATTTGTTCATAGAAATTAATTTTCGGATAAAATTCCGACCTTGTCTTAGAATCCTAGATCGGACACAAGGCATATCCAACTACTATCTATCTACATTTACATGGATAAACGGAGGTTTTGGAGGTGTCAATATAACATTCACACAATTTCGTCCGCTGGAACCGGTTTTTGTAACTGTCTGTAAGTATAGTGGAATTCTAAACAGTTACCAGAAACCGGCTCCAAACCAGTTTACACCCAAATCTATCCTGAAAAGTGCAGGAAAATATAAGCGGAAATGATTGACAATGATTGGTATATCACGTCAATACGTTGTGCAAAATTCTGTTGCCGAAACACCGTCGTGAAATAGAACAGAAGTCGTTCGAGAAAGTGCTAATCGACACAAAAATGTCCCGTTTGTAAAAGAAGTAGGTTTTCATCATTACAGTTAAGCTTTTCTGAGAGAAAAAAGTTTTTCATAATTATTTATAACCAAATTACACATATAAAATTATTTTTATTCCTGTTAAATGTTAAGCAGACGCTTTTCCATTACGCCTACGAATGAAGTACTAGTTACCACTTGGATCAGATACCAAGTTCAAAAGAATATTAACCCTTACCCACGTACAGACGTAATTTGGCGCATCTGGAATATACGGCCTTTGAATACATCACTGCAAAAGGATGAATAGCTCATATGTTTTTGCCACACTTTTTGCAGCTCTTTTAAATCATATGTTCATATAAAATAAGAGTTTCCATAGTTTTGCGTTAATGTTTTTAAAGCTGTCTTCTGTGGGATTTGTTGTATGCGAAAATGGGGTTAAATCACAAATTGATGACTTTTACCCATTCCCCATACAACACACCTGAAACAGATGACTTTGAAAAGAAACCCTCAAAAATATTAAAATACTCTGTAATTATTGAATATTGTTGAATACATTGTGGACAAATGGAGAAACTGCTCACCATGAGCATTTGTCACATTTGCCAAGTTTTCAAAAGGCACACAGGGGCTGCATTGGCGTCAGAGAGCGCATGTATGTGAAAAGGGGTTTATCATTATATTTCTTTCCAGTGCCACAATTCTGCTTGAGCATAGAATCTTGTAAGGATCCAGGCTGCAATGGTACCTATTACTGTATTTTTGGGACGTGTTGGTGTTGGTAACTTACTTCAATGATGGAAAGTAATCCTATGCGGGCCCACAGCCGGAACGTTTATAAAATGAACATACGTGTAGGCGAACAATAAACGTTTACAGAATTATATTTTTTCATCCATATCACGGACTTTATCAAGTAAGCATTAAGCCTTACAAAAAAAAAAAAAAAAATCTGCAGTAGACGACTTATGTATAGAAATCGCTTGGATTAAGACTAACTAACGCAAGACTAACACACGACATACTTGCCATGTTGTGCGAGCCTCTTACGAAATATAATATTCTTGCAACTGTCTCACGACTGTCTTGCAACAGTCGTGAGCCAGTCGTAGGACAGTCGTAGGACAGTCGTAATATTGTTTGACTAAACAAAACCTCTTCTGGTACCCACGACAAGCTATTTATCGCACGACAGTCCCAAGACTGTCGTAGGACAAACTCACGACAGCTACAAGACATATATACCACAACTAAATCGTAGAGCAAAAAAGGTGCATGTCCAATTTTGCCTCACGACGGCAAGTCGATGCCACGATGCTCAGAATTTCGTAGGACTGTCTTGCGACGACCCCCGATGACCCACGATTTGCCCAAATGTTCTGTCGTGGCATGGTTCAAATGCGTCGTGAGTTCGTTGTGACCGAGGCTTTAGCTGAATATGACGCTCACCAAAGCTCGCGGCATATCATCTTAGTAAACTAGTTTATGCTACGTTTACACTAGGCCACGATGTCTACGATGTCCATGATTTAAAAAAAATCGTAGTGCTCGACGATTTATTGTATCAGTTTTTCTTTTTCTACGTTTTGCTACGCTTTCCTGCGCTCTCAGTACGTTTTGTTACGAAGCCAACACGACTTTGGTCAAGATCTGCCACGATTTTCACAACGTTCTCTCAAGTTCTGTTACGATCGTCACGATATGCTATCACGTTCTGTGACGTTCCGTTAAGTTATGTTAAGATCTCTCACGATCATGAAGTTCTATTAAGATCTCCTGCGATTTATGGCCACGATTTGAGCAAAATCTCCACGCTTGCACCACGATTGGGTATAAAAAGGAGGCCTTTGTTCCTCATTTGGCTGGCATATTTTTAATCTACCAAAAACTATAGATGTTTCCTTGTTCAGTGTTGCAAACGTAATGAACCTTGCAGAGCGTGGATACACATCGTGGGAACCGTGCGGGAACTTATCAGAGCGTGTCGGAGCGTGTATGCCTATCGGGATGATCGTAGCAGAACGTGTCACAGCGTGATGTAATTACTCTTGCTATTTAATGTATCTTGACGAATCGTAGTAGAGAGTGATAGAGCGTGACAGAAACGCGGTGACATCGTAGTGAACCTTGAAGGAATCGTGTTTCCAAGTTCATTACGATCCCCTACGATGGCGCATCAAGTTCTGTTACGCTCGGTTAAGGTCTGTTAAGGTCTACTACGATTCCCACGTTCTATCACGCTCTCTCAAGATTTGGCGCCAAATCGGCATAATCGTGGCAAAGTTTTTGACAGCCAAAAATGTTGTCACGATTCTTACGATCATTACGATTCCACTACGTTCCCTCACGATCACTACGATTCGACCCACGACCCCACACGCTCATCACGATTCTCTCAAATCGTGGACATCGTTGACATCGTGGCCTAGTGTAAACGTAGCATTAATAAAAGTGATAACAAATAAACACTCATGAAATATCCTCTATTTCACTTGTAAAAGCCAAGTTTAGCAGCAGAGTCGGCAACTACTCTGGCTGTTGTTCAGGGAGGTATTAAGTCCGAAATCTGCCTTGGTCCTAAAGGATTTTCTCCGACTACTACTATAATGTTGACGAATAAAAATGGGTTTAGAGTTTCCGTGAACATGTGTTTTTAGTTGTACGAGAAGAATATTAATGAGCCGTCCCGCGAGTAAACCAACAGTATGGCCTCTGCGTTATGTATCGACCCAGATCAGCCTGCGCAGACTGATCCGGGCCGACCAATCCCGTCTCAGGGGGATAGAGGTATAGTGTAAGGATTCCTGAAACTGAAAACTCCAAAGGAGGCGAAAAAGTGTATATCCGGGTAAGCCTACGCGGCATGCCTAGGTTGATCCGGGTCGGTACTTTTCATTTTGTGAAGAACTGAGGCAGCCATAAACACCACGAATAGCTGATCACCGTGTTATAACTGTAACAGTACATATTACTAAGAGTGAAAAAGACACTTTAACAACAAATAGTATATATCGAGCCGAGACCCGGTCGCTTCGTTGGTAGCGACGCGGGCTGTCAATCCAGGGGTTGTTAGTTCGAACCCCAGCTCGGCCAGCATTCTTTCCGACGTTTGACACACGTAAAAGCGATATGCGTCATTCGTCTTCACCAACGGGCTAACAGAATATGTGAAGAAGCAGCCAGTGACTTGGAAAGGCTACCGTATGGAGTACTGGTGTTAGAAAACCTGGAAACACATGGGTACAAATGTAGGTTACTAGCCGCCGTGATATATCTGAACAATTGTTGTGAAAGGCGATAAACCAAAATCAACCTTATATAACTAATAGAGCGAGTACTGGACATTCATGCCGGTATTTACTCTATGAATTCCTCGATCAAATGGATCTCGCGTTTTTCGTGCAATTTGACTTGTCACGTGACACGATACAGTTAATGAACACGTTTACCATATACATGTATATATGTTAAAATAACCCGACATGTGTTAAAACAATTATTGTTAATGACATACATACCTTTCGAACGCTCGTTTTTTATGTCGCAGAAACAACAAGAATCATTTTCGGCTAACTCCTCCATCGTCTGTCTTTCTATCCCATCATATTTTCACTTAATAACATATTGGCAGACAATATATGCTTTCCTTCGAAAACTCGTTTCATTGGTTTCTCGTGATAACCAAACTAGCTTTTATTGGGACAAAAATAGTTCTCACGTTTAATCCTTTTCAACTTGCTGACACTTTTTGAGGCATCTGCAGCCGAGCACTTTTGTCACAATATTTTCAACTCCACTCAATAATAATACTTTTATTTACTGAGCTCTCCCTTATTTGTGCCTATATGTTTCTAAAGTCGTCTACTGCGAATCATTCCGACGGCTTGAGCGCGTTCTGCAATGCTCATTCTCGCAATATTTAATGTTTTTCATAAAAGACAATCCACGAAGAGTGCATTCCTACCAAAAACGACAACTACCATGCCGTGCACGAGGAACGCGAGCACATAGGCTATGGATGATTTTTAACAGGAATATAGGTTTTCTTTCTGTTAATCGATAGATTGGTGTGAACAATACAAAAATAACCAAACTTTAGATTTATTGATTAAATAAGTCGCATAATATCATATTTTATATGGTGGCCAATTAGATATTCGTCGAAGTGTACTTATGTATTAGATTTAATTCACGTCTTGGACCCAGCATCTGTGTTTTATTATTATGCTACAGTCAGTTGAAGTGTCTTCTACACGCATCAGCTGGACATTCGAACATGAATGAACATGGTCTATAGTAGTAAAGCATCTGAATTGATTTATTTGGGTTTGACGCCGTTTTCGGCAGTATTTCAGATATATAATTGCTACAGTACAGACCAGCTGTTCCGCCAGAAAACGAACATTATGGCCTCTGCGTAATGTATCGATCCAGATCAGTTTGCGGTCCGACACATTCCGTCTCAGGGGAATAGAGTAATGATTTCTGAAACAGAAAATCCACAGGAGGCGAAGTGTCTGTCCGGGTAAGCCTGCGCGACATGCTTAGGCTGATCCGGGTCGATACTTTACGCAGAGTCCACACTGTTGGTTTACTTGCGGGACGGCTCATTTGTCCTTGGAACTTAGTGACTACCCAGTTCCCAGTTCTCTGCTAGGAAATGTGCTTGCGGCCATAGGGCACATCGTAATAACCGTTGCGAGCCGGAATCAATCTTTTAAAATAACATTAACTAACACTATAGACATAGATCACACTGCTATATGTTGAATATAACCTTGATGTCCTTTGTAGTTTTCCCATTGACACACACCGAGTCTGAAAGCAAACAGGAGCAATCCACGGAACATGATGTAACCAATGATAACTGGGATATAAGCATAACAACAAGAGGTGTTTGTCAAACAATACGTCCCCTTTAAAGAAATGGTACTTCTGCACATATGCAAGTTTGTTTTATTGGGGGTATTATGCCGTTTACAACATGCATTCCGTTATATCATGGCGACAGTTAACGTTTACATGATCCCTGTGTGAACAAACCAGTACTATGTTAGGAAATGTGCCTTACCGAAGGGCACTCCACCATGACTTCCGCGACTGGGGATCGAACGCAAATCCTCGACGCTAACCACTCAGTCACAGTGCATTCCTCAACTGCAGGTAACAAACTACCTTGAAACCAAGTTTGAAATTAACACATTGTTAATTAATTGATTAAAAGGTCGAAGAAATAACTACGTTAATTTAACTAGTACACATACATGTGGAAAACGGGCTGTCTGAGCATGCATTCCAAAGGGTACAAATTGATACTGCTTTACAGATTTCCTTTTCCATTGTTTCCCTAATTGGCTAACGATAAAGTAGTAAATGCCTTACATATGGTTTTCACACAGAAACTCTCATACATTGTTACAAAAAGTATGTTAGTTTAAAATGTCAAGGGTCTTCTGATCATACCTTGAAATAAGTTACCTTTCCTTTGTCATGTAACGGAAAATCATATCATCTGCCTTCTAAATGAAATCTTTAGGTGCAACATGTGACAAGTAATATATTAATTGAGTAATTGGATTGCAATGCCCCCCCCCCCCCCCCCCCCATTTTTACAAAGTTTTACAGCCATGCCACTTACAGTGTTCCTGTATATCTTACACCAGAATTGAACACAATACCAGGTACGATCCCAAGCCGCACCATATGAAATCCTTTAAAAGTAATAGTAATGACTTTCTCTCCTTGGCATAAGGATTGTGGCGTCAGAATAAATGGACCAGTAGTTGTAGAGTAATTCACCAAGGAAACGCTGTGATATAACTAAAAGAATATTGAAAGCGCCTAAAACACAAAACAAACAAGCAAATTCATGAAATTTATATCCCCCGCTTGCAGGTAATATTGTAGGAATAAAGTCCGCCGAAAGTGACGATTGAACTTGGCCTAGCTGTTAAGGCATTTAACCTTGTTACCAAGTTTGAAAAAAAAAAAGGGTTCACATTTGTGGCAGTAATTGCACGGAAACTGCAACAAACAACATTTTTTGTTAATTAAGGGGCCATAACTCCACCGAATAAAGTCCACCGAAAGCGACGATCGAACTTGGCCTAGCCCTTAAGGCATTTTACGTTGTTACCAAGTTCGAAAAAAACTTTAGCTATATAAGACCCGCCCCCTGGCGGCCATAGTTTCCAACCAATCAACTTTGATTGAAGGAATCTGATAGAGGGTCACCCTAGGAACATTTCTACAAAATAATTTGAAAATCGGCCTGACACTTTTGGAGGAGAAGATTTTTTAAGTTTTCACTATAGCCATATAATGCAAAATAGCCTTGCCCACTGAAAAATTAAGGAATCCAAAAAAGAGTTGGAGGGGAATAATGGCAGGAAGTTGGTTAATATTACATTCAAGTTTCATCAAATTCTAGCCGCTAGTTACTGAGAAACGGCTGCGAACGATGATTTTTTTTAATAAATCAAGGGAAATAACTCTAAGAAAAATTGACTAATCCAAATGAAAAATGAACAGGCATCATCCCAGTATAGTGGTTCATATTTATTTTAAGTTTCATGAAATTTTACCCGCTAGTTACTGAGAAATGGCTGAAAACGTAGGTTTTTCAAAAAATCAAGGGCAATAACTCAAAGGAAAATTGACTAATCAAAAAAATTGGACGGGCATCATCCCAGTATAGTGGTTCATATTTATTTTAAGTTTCATGAAATTCTACCAGCTAGTTACTGAGAAAATGCAGGTGACGGACGGACGCACGGACGGACGGACAACGCCATTTCAATATCCCCCTCCCTATTTCATAGGCGGGGGATAACAAACAAACAATACCAAGGCCCCTGACATAACTCTCCAAAGGAAACTATATATTAAAAAAAAACGCCAACAAAAAGTAATGTTTCAATTTATTATAATACAAAAATTCTCATTATAACATAGTCAACTAACAATAATCAAACGTTCAATAAAACAATACATTGGTCACATGATTTACCTCTCACATGACACATGCATAATCACATGACTTACGGTAGCTATCACATGACAACCATACACAAGAAATGGTCAGATCTATTAATTAATACAATAATTGGACATGTCTTCAAGATTCTGAAATTGTCGGGAGAGTTATTAGTTTCTGATAATGCCCACCTGTTAGGCAATCTTCGTCTGTGTTAGAATTGTTAGCTTACAACACATACAGCTATCACTTTCATTTATTGTTAACCTGTATTTGAAATAACCTTATTGTAAAATTTGGTTGAGTGCGAGTATAACTCTTTCTGCAATTTGACACATCAGAAGCAGACAAAATTCGAAATATTGTGGCAAAAAGATGACATTTATCATAATGAGCAATTTCTCCTTTTGCCACAATGCTTTGTTGACTCCATTCAATAAATATACTTTCATCTATAAATATTTCCGATATTTTCGCGAAGACTTTTATGAAGTAGTCTACTACTGCTGGTAGCTGTGGAAATGAGTTAAATACTTTTTCTTTAAGAATTGAAATAAAAGGTTTCCAAAGAAAGCTTGAAGGCACACATGAGACACCTTTATGATCGTCACTAAATTCACACATGATGTATAAACATGTTACATATATACGTGTCTTTGTGTTTCTAGGGAAATCTTTATGGTCATCACCAAATTCACATGTGATGTATAAACATGTTACATATGTACGTGTCTTCGTGTTTCTAGGGACACCTTTATGATCGTCACCAAATTCACATGTGATGTATAAACATGTTACATATATACATGTGTCTTCGTGTTTCTAGGGAAATCTTTATGGTCATCACCAAATTCACATGTGATGTATAAACATGTTACATATATACGTGTCTTCGTGTTTCTAGGGACACCTTTATGATCGTCACCAAATTCACATGTGATGTATAAACATGTTACATATATACACGTGTCTTCGTGTTTCAAGGGACACCTTTATGATCGTCACCAAATTCACAATTGTGATGTATAAACATGTTACATATATACGTGTCTTCGTGTTTCTAGGGAAATCTTTCTGACAGAAAAGTCCTTCATTGGTTGAACTAAAAGAAACTATTTTGATTAAACTGACCTAGTATCACAACATTCAATTAGAACTCCTAAAGCAGAATTAACCACCTGCAGATGCATTTTGACCCAATAGCAGCAGACAACTTTTGAAAACATTGTGGCCAAAGGTGAAATTGCTCATAAAGAGTAATTTCTCATTTGGCCACAATGTTTTCAACTTTATTTAACAATTAAACTTTCTTTTATGGAGATTTTTCAGCTTTTTGTCACTATGTTTTTAAAGTTGTCTGCTGCAGATTTGTTGTATGTGGGAAAGGTTTAAGGTCCGAATAACACACCTTGTATGTCAACACATAAATTTATAGTAACAAACAGGCTACATATGTCAATGGAAAAAACCCTACAAGCTTTGTCATGCATGAAGGGTTATTTGGTCACCTGTTTTGAAAACATCTGAGAAAAAAATAAGCAGAATCTGAATCTGAAAATCTTTGAATTTTACTTTCATTATAGAATTAAGCAATTACTTCATTTCTCCACAATGTATTTGAAAGTCCAAGTTTCAGAGGCATCAAAATTTGTTCTTATCAGGCAGTGTTGACCATAGATTAGAGATTTCTTAACCCCTTCCAACTTGCAGGTGCATTTTGACACATTTGCAGCAGATGAATTTTGAAAACATTGTGACAAACGGAGAAATTGCTCATAATGAGCAATTTCTTCTTTTGTTACAATGTAATTAACTTTATATGATAATTATACTATTATTTACAGATATTTTCAATATTACATCCTATATGTTTCAAAGTCATCTGTTGCAGATTTGTTGCAATTAGGAGAGGTTGGGGCTTGATGAAGTTCCAATATATAAACAACCAGGATAAAATACTTTGAACCATTATCAAACATAATTTACAATATACAATGAATGAAAAATATATCGTCTATATAAATATGTGGGGCAACAACAAACTTATATTTAACCTTTTTCCGAATACAGACAACACATCACAGGACTTTGCAGAAAGCGACTTGTGAAAACTATGAGGAGAAAGTTACAATTCAAAGTAAGCAATTTCTGCCTCTTTAAGCTAAGTTTTCAACTCTTAATCAAATTTTGCATCATGTTTTGTTTTTCCTTTAATAGATTTTAATAGCATATGCCTGTACCAGATAAACAGTTAACCACATGCAAAAATTCTGCAAAAGACATTACTTTCAAAATCTCCTATCAAAATTTTTTGGAAAAAGTCTCTATGAATTGAAATATAAATGAAAACATTTGCCCAAATGAGTACTTTCTCTTTCAGCCACAATGTTTTGAACATTCCTTTGCTGCAGATGTGTCAGAAGGAGCCTGCATGTAGGAAAAGGTTAAACTAGAACAAATACACAAGACCACAATAAGCATAAATACGCCAGCATGTTTATATAATTGAAATTAAAGATTGTAACCCCTAAAAGGACTTTATTTTTTAAAACACGGTACATGCATCTGAAGCATGTATAATTTAACTCTTTCCCGCATTGAGCAAATCTGCAGCAGACTACATTAAAAACATCTGGGTAGAAACTATAGAAAACTTCTATAAATGAATAATATTGAAGTTTCTCCTTTTCTCATACCGCGAGTTTTCAAAAAATGTCTGCAGATTTGTAAATATGTTACTATATGAGGGAAAGGGTTTGATGAAGTCAAAAATGTTCAGATTACATGTTATAACAAATCCAAAAAGTTTTCTAAAAGATTGCTAAAAATACATGTAAATACTCTGCATCTGCCATCAGACCACGTCAATAAGTGCTGAGAACTGCCAGTCTCTGATATACATGTATCTAGCACAGAGTACAGGTTCCCATTTTGGACACATAATTTAAACCTGGCAGCATACTATCTGGTACCCATCATTGCAATAGGAACCTCTCAATACGGTGTCAATACCTCAGGAGTCCCATGAGAAATATTTGTTTTGTGTATATATCAACCCTCTTCCCATTTGCAGATGAATTTTGACCCATCTGCTGCAGAAGACTTTTGCCACAATATTTTCAACTCTATTCAATTAAGTTTTTTTTTAAAGAGATGTCTCATGTTTTTTTCTTGATGTTTTTAAATTTGTCTGTTGCAGACTTGATGTATGTGGGAAAGGGTTAATAATGTTACAATTAATGTTTAACATATAGTTTGCTGGCTTCATGCAAAATGGTCGTAACTTCTTCTCGTTATAATATGCAGGTATAACCTTTTTACATGAAGACATCAACTATTTGTACAACATTTTTTTCTGTCCATAGCCTTTCTTCAAAAGCTTTATGAATGCTTGTATGACCTGAGATTGGAACCAGAGAAGGACTTGACCAGACTGCACATTGGAACAGACTGATCTGAATATTCACTAGTCAAAAAAGTCAGATTTTGGTCAAGGTAGTCTGCCACAAACATAAAAATATATACAGATTAACCCTTTCCCTCATACAACAATTCTGCAGCAGACGACTTTGAACATATTTTGTCAAAAAATAGAAAATCTCTATAATTGAATGGATAACCTATGACTAAAAGCGGAAAACATTGTTGCAAAAAAGGAGAAATTTCTTCTTTTGTAACTATGTTTTCAAAAAGCTGTCTGCTGCAGAGGCAGCAGAAAGCATCTATATGAGAGAAAAGGTTAACCGTTTCCTACATATAGACACTTTCTGACACGTCTTCAGCAGACGGCTATTGAAAAGTTTCTGACAAAAGAAGAAATTGCTCAAAACAATCAATTTCTCATTTTGTCACAATGTTTTCAACTCTATTCAACATTTATAGAGATGTTTTTTTTAGTTTTGCCTCAATGTTTTGAAAGTCGTCTGCTGCAGATTGATTGTATGTGGGAAAGGGTTAATTGTTTGCTTGGTTAGAAGCATGTAATAAGTTCATCACAACCACTCGACTAACTTCAACATGTCATGGCAACGGATATTTCATGAACAATATTATTAGCACCAAAAGTTCATGAAATGGGTCGTTAAAAAACATTTACAATATAAAAATGAATCACTGTAATACAATGAACGATGAACAATGATACTCTAATATGGATCAGATGAGAAACATTTACCCATGGAAAAGTGTTCAATCTTGACTAAACTGAGACAACGTAATGGATCATCATTGTACAAATCAATCCTTTCCAATATTTGTAAAGATTTTTTTTAATGTCTCCACAGGTGAATGTTTTTTAGAATATTATCAGTAAAATAAATGAGAAATAGCTTATCCCTTTCCAACCTGCAAACCTTTTAAAACATTGTGGCGAAAGGTTAAAATGCTCATTATACCTGAGCTTTTTCTTCTGTTTCCGCCCACAATGTTTCTCAAATCTATTAAATAATAATAGATTAATTTATAGTTTATTTACCATGTTTTTGCTTGAACAATTCCAAAGTTGCCTGCTGCAGATTTTGTATGTTTGTGGGAAAGGGATAATAAGCAACTACTCCTTTTTATGCATTCTTATATATGCCTTTATTTCTCTTGTTTACTATTTGAAAGAAACAAAAAGCCAGAAATAAGGTTAAAATCTGTATTAAAAGTTCCTTTAATTGATTCATATACACTGGTAAGCTGATTTCTTTTCATGAACATCGTGACAAATGTACATGGCATGCCTAGTTCCAGATTTATACACAATCAACATTTTCCAGTATTTACAAAATAACAGTTAATTGTGTACAATAGATCTTTACAAGTTTGAAATAAATATGTTCACAAAATTGTACACGAAAATATCACAAAATGCCTCCTTTGATTTTTAACATTTGGGCACTGCTAATGCATTTAAATAAAAATATGAAAAATAAAATGAAGCTGCATATAGTTTTTCTTGTTTATTTGCAGAGTTTATGTATTTAGTGCAGTGCAAACTGTTATGCTTCCTTGATACTTTACAAAATTAATATGCATTTAAAACAAACCTTTCTCTGAACAAATATTGGCTGCTGTTGATTATGTTTTTGTATGTTGAGTTTATTAATAATTTGCACCTTAATATAAACAATTAATAATTATCAGAGCTAAAACACTTATTTGATTCTGCATTATTTACAAAACAAAATATCATTAACCATTTCCCACGTGCAGACGCTTTTTGACACATCTATAGATAACAGACAACTTTTGAAAACCAACAGAGAAAATTGATTATAAATGAGCAATTTCTCCTTTTACCACAATGTTATCAACTCTATCCGATACTGATATCCCCATATATGAGCTTTTTTTTATTTGTTTCTCTAGATGTTTTCAAAATCATCTCAGAGATCTAGATAAGGGCGTTTTGCATGTTCTAAAAAACTTATTAGACCCTCTAACCCTATGTTGTGGTACTCAAAAGAATCGTCTCAGTGAGAGGATTCTTTTGAGTACCCACAACATAGGGTTTGCTTGAATAATAAGAGAAAAATTGTGGGAAAAAAGAGCTGAATACCCCTCCTTATCTGGACCTCTCGTCTGCTATAGATTTTTTTTATGTAGGAAAGGGATAATTTTATATCTCATTTCATTAAAAGCACTTAAAAGCCTGTTAATGAGAGAGATCTCATGCCTTGAACCTAATTGATATAGAATAAAAAATGAAAAAAACTGAAATTTAACCCATTCCCACATACAGATCCATTCTGAAGCCTTTGCACCAGACAACTTTTGAAAACAATGTGACAATTAAAGGAGAAATTGCTCAAAACAAGCAATTTCTCCTTTTGCCAAAATGTTTTTAACTCTGTTCTTTAATTATACTTTCGTTTATCAAGTTTTTCCATATTTCGTCCAAAATATGTTAAAAGTTTTCCGCTTCTGATTTATTGTATGTGGGAAAGGGTTAATTTGTAAAAGAAAATGCTGATTCCATGTATCATAAACTTTTCCAATAGCTACATTTTAATACATTGAGAGCGATAATAGACTGTATTTTAGAAATACATATTTAAATATTTCATCTAGACATTTTACATTTTAACAGTGTTTGGAATAATAATAAAGCTGTTCCCTAAAACAGGGGCATATAATTAGAGGCATCTGCAGCTGATAAGAGTTTTTGGAAACATTAATGCAAACAGGTTAAACCATACATTGTGATAACTCGAAAGAATTGTCTCGATAAGATGATTATTTCGAATACCTACAACATACAGTGCTTCAACAGAGATATTGTTGGAGACAAAAAAGAGTCCATATTCATCAACAATTCTAAATTTGAAGAACATTCTAAATCAAGACATGGTTTATCCCATCAGAAATTGTGTTACTTTGTAAATTTAGAATTAGAATTAGAAATGATATTAAGAACAATTGGTGAGAACAAGCCCAGTTTAACCTTCATTAACAAGGCCTCATAGTGTAGGTCTACACCTCTGTGTGTATCCTCTGTGTTTGGAGTGGCGTGTTCTCATCCATCTCTTCCTCACTCTCACTCAGATTCACCTCACTGTCTTCAATCTCGCATAAACCCGAGATATCCGACATATTGTCCACTGCTGAGGCACGATTATATCCCCCGTTAAAATCACTGTCTGTGGTGAAAGCTGCTGAAAGTCGATTACTGTCAACGTTCAGATCACTATCAGTCGTTATCATCGATAATCTATTTATTTCGTTAACTCGAGGTGGAAATCCGTAATGAATAACACTGTCATTGTCATCGTCGGAACTACTACTACTCTGATTCATGTCAAAGTTATTGAAGCCGGCCGGCGGTTCTGGCCAGACTTCCGGCTGCATTTCAGTACCATTTTGTTCACTTGTAAAGCTAGAGTTTAGCGGAAGATAGTAATCTGGGTGTACATGAACATTTAAACTACGACTTGGCATGTCATAGTCCTCCAACAGTTTACTTTGTTCGGCGAGAATTTCCTCATAGTTTGGTAAGTCCGGTGGGTCTTCCATATCCGTTTCTGTGAATTCAGAATCATCATCGACGTATTCCGAGTCAAAATATTCCCCGCGCATGTTGTGTGTATTGTCTAGTGTGTTGATATGTGTGTTTGATTCATTGCTGTGCGGACTGGACGAGGCGGGAGAGTCGGGACACTCGCCGCTGGGTATCTCACTGATGTTTGGTAAAGATTTCTCTGGCGCCCAGTCTGATGCATCCCAATGGTACCCTATAAATAGATAATATAACTTATTTATGAGAAAAAATATTACTTTATGTTGTATACATTTTAAAATTTATTTTACAATGACAAGTACAGGTTTGAAATATAAGAAAACAAGAGGCCCAAGAGGGCCAGTATCGCTCCACGGCCATAAGGCAAAAATAAAATCTCCAAACAGCCCTGCCCCGTGGTGGCTATTTTTTTTTACCAACCACCATGGCTTAAAGGAATCTTGTAGAGTGTCACCAAAGGAATGTTTCTGCAAAATTATTTGAAAATATGCCTGACACTTTCGGAGGAGAAGATTTTTTAAGTTTTCACTATGGTCATATAAGTCAAAATAGCCCCGCCCTCTGGCGGCCATGTTTTTCGACCAATGAACATGGCTTGAAGGAATCTGATAGAGGGTCACCCAATGAACATTTCTACAAAATTATTTGAAAATCGGCTGAACACTTTCGGAGAAGAAGATGTTTTAAGTTTTCACTATAGCTATATAACGCAAAAAAGCCCCGCCCCCTGGCGGCCATGTTTTTCGCCCAATCAACATTTCTTGAAGGAATCTAATTAAGGTTCACACAAGGAACATTTCTACAAAATTATTTGAAAATCGGCCTGACACTTTTGGAGGAAAAGATTTTTTAAGTTTGCTCTTTAGCCATATAGGCAAAATAGCCCCGCCCTGTGACGGCCATGTTTTTTTACCAATCAACATGGCTTGAAGGAATCTGATAGAGGGTCACCCATGGAACATTTCTACATAATTATTTGAAAATCTGCTGAACACTTTTTGAGAAGAAGATTATTTAAGTTTTCACTATAGCTATATAAGGCAAAAAAGCCCCCCCCCCCCCCTGGCGGCCATGTTTTTCGCCCAATCAAAATTTCTTGAAGGAATCTAATAAAGGGTCACCCAAGGAACATTTCTACAAAATTATTTGAAAATCGGCCTGACACTTTCGGAGAAGAAGATTTTTTAAGTTTGCTCTTTAGCCATATAGGCAAAATAGCCCCGCCCTGTGACGGCCATGTTTTTTTACCAATCAACATGGCTTGAAGGAATCTGATAGAGGGTCACCCACGGAACATTTCTACAAAATTATTTGAAAATCGGCTGAACACTTTCGGAGAAGAAGATGTTTTAAGTTTTCACTATAGCTATATAACGCAAAAAAGCCCCGCCCCCTGGCGGCCATGTTTTTCGCCCAATCAACATTTCTTGAAGGAATCTAATTAAGGTTCACACAAGGAACATTTCTACAAAATTATTTGAAAATCGGCCTGACACTTTTGGAGGAGAAGATTTTTTAAGTTTGCTCTTTAGCCATATAGGCAAAATAGCCCCGCCCTGTGACGGCCATGTTTTTTTACCAATCAACATGGCTTGAAGGAATCTGATAGAGGGTCACCCATGGAACATTTCTACATAATTATTTGAAAATCTGCTGAACACTTTTTGAGAAGAAGATTATTTAAGTTTTCACTATAGCTATATAAGGCAAAAAAGCCCCCCCCCCCCCTGGCGGCCATGTTTTTCGCCCAATCTTGAAGGAATCTAATAAAGGGTCACCCAAGGAACATTTCTACAAAATTATTTGAAAATCGGCCTGACACTTTCGGAGAAGAAGATTTTTTAAGTTCTCACTATTTTTTTCTTTCGGTTGCCATGGAAACCAGAATTTTGAATGGATCAAAAAAAATTTGAAGGAATTTAGTAGAAGACATTGAGAGGATGCTTCCCATGAAGTTTCAACCAAATTGGCCAAGTGGTTAGGGAGAAGAAGTCGTTTAAAGGAAAAAGTTAACGCACGCACGCACGCACGACGGACAATTCGCCATGACATAAGCTCGACTGGCTTTCAGCCAGTGGAGCTAAAAACTGACAAGAATTTTTTATAAATTGTCAGATGTGAAAAGGGACTTTCCCTCATATAGACACTTTCCAACGCCTCTACAGCACACAGCTTTTTGAAAACATAGTGACAAAAGAAGAAATTGCTCAAAACGACCATGTTTACCACATAGGTTATCCATTTTCTATGTTCAAAGTTGTCTGCTGCAGAATTGTTGCATGAGGGAAAGGGTTAATTATTTAGCTTTCCATATACATGTATAAGCCTAGATTCTGAATGGATAACCTATGACTAAAAGTGGAAAACATTGTGGCAAAAGGAGAAATTGCTGAGCGTTTTGAGCAATTTCTTCTTTTGTTATTCTGTTTTCTAAAAGCTGTGTGCTAAGGGTTAAAGGAATATTTATTGGAAAGAGTTGAAAACATTGTGGCAAAAGGACAAATTGCTTTTTCCTTTTGCCACAATCTCTTCAAAAATCGTCTTTTCTTGATGCCTCATATTGTACCTGCATGTGGGAAAGGATTGATTCATGTTTGACAAGACAAAACATATGTAGTTATACAGACAAGCAATGTTTTTAACATTATGTTGATTTTGACCCTGAAAACATGAAGATTAACCTTTTTAATGCTGGGTTTTTACAATAGACTTATTTAGCTTTGCATTTTGGTAGATTTTATAGCAAACTTTAGGATTTATTATTATTATTAATTGATTGATTTGGGTTTAACGCCGTTTTCAACAATTGTTCAGTCATATCACCTGGCCAGTTCACCTACTCATATGTTTCCTGGTTTTCTCACACCACTACTCCACATACAACATTACTTTCCAAGCAACTGGCTGCTTTTCCACATTGACAAGCGTCATTTTTCTTTCATCAATGGGCTAACAGTCTGTGACTTTTGTCAAACGTCAAAAAAAATGTTGGCCGAGCTGGGGTTCGAACTTACAACCCCTGGATTGACAGCCTGCGTCGCTACCGGGGAGCCTGGTCAGACGGAGCTGATGAGCCAATTGGCATTACAAAATAGATTCCAGCAGTCAAATGGTTAACCCTTTCCAACATACGACAAATCTATGAAAGAAAGCATTATTATTGAATAGAGTTGAAAATATTGTGACATATGAGCAATTTCTTATTTTGCCACAATGTTTTCACAAGTTGGCTGCTGCAGAGGCATCAAAAAGCATCTATATGAAGGAAAGGGTCAGGCCATTGTTGAAAGCATTAAAATAAAAGTAATTGCTTAATGCTAAAATAAAACATGAGCATTATATTCTATCTGTGCACTATACTAGAAGTCATAATACTGCATGACTATTTCCTTTGACTAAAAAAACTAATATATAAATGCTGAAGTAAACAAAAACAAAAATTATCTAAGACAACATAAAGCCAGCTACTAAATTAAGTTGTAAACAAGAGATTGATGAGATCACAATACATTTAAACAAACAAGAGGGCCATAATAGACCTTGATCGCTCACCTGATTTTTTATTTTTTACTCTAGCCATATAAGCCCTGCCCCTTGGCGGCCACAGTTTTCGACCAATCAACATGGCATGAAGGAATCTGATGGGAACATTTCTACAAAATTATTTGAAAGTTGGCCACAAACTTTCGGAGGAGAAGATTTTTTAAGTTACCACTATAGCCATTTAAGGCAAAAAAGCCACGTCCCCCTAGTGGCCATGTTTTTCGACCAATCAACATGGATTGAAGGAATCTGATAGTGGGTCACTTAAGGAACCTTTCAACAAAACTATTTGAAAATCAGCTAGACACTTTCGAAGAAGAAGGAATCTGCTGTGGTCGAGTGGTTAGCGTCGGGGATTTCGAAACCGGGTGTCCCGGGTTCGATCCCCAGTCACGGCACTACGGTCATTGTGGAGTACCCTTGGGCAAGGCACATTTTCTAGCCTAGTACTGGCTTGTTTACCTTGGGATCATGAATAAGTGAACTGTCGCCGTGATATAACTGAAATAATGTTGAAAGCTGCGTAAAACCCCAATAAATAAATAAATAAATCGAAGTTTTCACTACAGTCAAATAAGGCAAAATAGCCCCCCCCCTGGTGTCCATAGTTTTCTACCAATCAACATGGCTTGAAGGAATGTGATGGAAGGTCACCCTAGGAACATTTCTACAAAATTATTTGAAAATCGGCCCGACACTTTGAGGAGAAGATTTTTTAAGTTTTCACTATAGCCTTTTAAGGCAAAATAGCTCCCTGGCAGCCATGTTCTTTGACCAATCAACATGGCTTGAAGGAATTTGATAGAGGGTCATCCAAGGAACATTTCTACAAAATTATTTGAAAATCGGCCGTCCAGTTTGGGAGCAGAAGAATTTTAAAGTTCTTTTCGTTTGGTTGCCATGGAAACCAGAATTCGGCATGGATCCCAAAGAATTGAAGGAATTCTGGTAAGGTCATTGAGAGGTTGCTTACTGTGAAGTTTCATCCCAATTGACCCACTGGTTACTGAGGAGAAGATGTTGACGCACGACGGACAAAAGGCGATCACAATAACTCGCCTTGAGCAAAGCTCAGGTGAGCTAAAAATAGAAACAACTAATATTTCCCTATACATATATACAAAACATATATATCACAGATCTTGAAGCGTGACCTTGACCTATATACGCTACAGTACAAGGTGGCATAAGTAAGCAATAATTAGAATGCTGTATGGAAAGTTGTGAATAAAACTGCAGCATGTAATTACTTAAGCAATTCATGAATTAAACAGTATACCAACAAACATGACACAATTATGAATAAAGCATAAAAATCTCCAAAAAGAAACAACAATTTACCAAAAAAGATAAAACCCAAACATCAATCCCAATCAACTCTATCTCATTTTACATGTTTTATACTTTTTCTTTAATCTTTCAAACACAGGGACTATTTTTGAAAACACTGTGGTAAGAGGAGAAATTACTCAATGCTCTGAACAAAGTGATATTGCAAATGCTCACACAAGGTCATGATATGTGGAGGATAAAATAATCTGGTTTCAATCATTACATAAACAATTAATTGGGAACCAGTCTTAGGGGAGATAGAGTTGAACGGATAAACCTAACCAAAATAACAACAGGAACATCTTCATACCTTCCATGCCAGTAACTGCCAACGTCAAAGAGACAATAAGAATAAAGACATTTGCTTAGAACTCCATCATAAGTATGTATTTAAATTCATCTCAACAGACAGACAGACAGAAAACAGAGAATTTGTACTTAAATTTAATCCTTTCCTACATACAGACGCTTTCTTGCACCTCTGATGCAAACAAATTGTGAAAACATTGTGACAAAAGGAGAAATAAATCCTTTTACCGCAATGTTTTCAACTTTATTCAATAGTTGCACATGTTCTTTCAATGATACAGTATCCATATTTTTAACTAAATATTTACAAAGTGATCAGCATTCTGCTGCAGATTTATTGTATATGTGACAAGGGTTATTATAGATTTGTATTTCATATTCTAAAATCCATTATTGATAAACAGACAGACAGACAGACAAAAAGACAGAAAACAGAGAAATAATTCTTAAATATGACCCTACCTTACAGAGGGGTTGCACAATACATGGGAAAATGCACATGTTAGTACATTTGATAGACATTACGGCTCATATAATATTGATTACTGTGTACATGTTTATAGATATAATATTATAGTACTTATAAACCCGAGTAATCAATGTTGGCTATAGAAGTGTATAATGTCCCACAGGTTATAATACATCATGTAAAAGGGTGTTTCGAGAACCCCAGCACGGCCAGAACGCATATTAAACCACTTATCCTTTTCAAAAATACCACAAATCTGCAACAGATGTGACTTTGAAAAGATCTAATACAAAAATGGTAAATCTCTATAAATGAGAGTATATTAATTGGAAAAGAGTTCAAAACATTGTCACTAAAGGAGAAATTGCTCATTTTAAGCAAATTCTCCTTTAGATACAATGTTTCAAAAGTTGTCTGATGCAGATGCAACAAAATGATAATGGGCTGTAGACACTTTTGGCAGATTATAAATGGCTGAAAGAAATTCATTTTGCTCTTTTCAAAATCAGTTCAAGTCCTTCCTTGTACTATATTTTATGTCCCATATTAATGTTACAGAAAGAAGTTATATATGTATCCCTTTCCCACTTGTACACACAGCCTGACGTATCTGAAGAACATGTCTTTTGAAAACATTGTGACAAAAGAAGAAATTGCTCACAAAGAGAATTTTCTCCGTTTGCCACAACATTTTCAACAATAACTTCATATTCATTTTTAGAGATTTTCCATATTTTTGCCTACAGGTTTTCAAAGCCGTCTGCTGTATATTTGTTGTATGTGGGAATGGGATATCGTAAGAGGTTGAATGTTTCTATAGGTGTGTAACTATAATGTCCTACAGATAAAAGATGGTGCTCGTAAAACCCATTATAGATGCTTTGAAAAATATCAGATGAAGATTGAGGTACCATCAAGGAATTTGGGAATGTGGTTTTGATAGACTTTAATGGATTAAGGGAAAAGGAAACAAGATGGCCAAGATGGCCCTTAAATTTGATCAGGAATCAAAGTGCACTGGACAATGTTAATGAAATAGCTTATCAGTAAAGGCCATTTGTAATAATTTGGCATTAAATATTGGAACAATTTGAAAGAGGACCACCAAAGGAGATAACCTTTGAAGCTAAACGTGCTTTGATCCCCTTTTCTAAAGACAACCAATGGCTATCTTGTTTAATGGAACAAATTATGTAAAGGGACACTAAAGGATCATTTCTGCTAGCTTAAATTATCTTGAACGCTGACAAGTACTTTAATAAGAATGAAGTGAAACGGTTTTGTCATTTTCCCCATTTCTGATGCTGCCATGCTAACCTGCTTTTGGTCACTGAAGGAAGATTTCAAGTGATTCTTCAAACGTTTTCTTTTTAGCCTCTAAACTTTGTCAAGCTGAGGTAAAATATGAAACGTTTGGTGTGTACATATATTCAACTCCCTAATTAACTAAAATCTAAAAACATCATTAACTTAGCAGTTATAACAGCATATATATAATGAGCAAAATTCTCTACGCAAACCAACTTTAGAAGTTATTTTGACCAGTGTGGAAAATTACCCGTTAGCAAAGCAACACTATATGATATAAATGTATACTGCGGGTTTTTTTATACGGCTTTTTGCATGTTTTTTTTTTACTTATCAACAGATATTGTAGATCTAGATCAGACTGTGCAATGCGATATAGATCTACACATGTCATAAAATGCCCTACGGTTGGTTTGCCTGTACGAATGCTGCTCATAATTATGTTGACATCAACAACACTGACTGACTATAAGCCATGGTCCAAGCCAAGATAACTGAACATTAAAAAAGGCAGGAAATACTTGCTGTAATATAGAGATATTTGTAATATAAGGCAAACAGACAGGAATAAGAAATGAACCATGTAACATGAAAATCACCTTTGGAACATAATGCTACCAGTCAATCGTTTCCCACATAAATTAATTCTGCAGCAGACAATTTTGAATGTGTTATTATTCTTTATGAATGAGTGTTTATTTATTGAATAGAAGTGAAAACACTTGGCAAAAGGAGAAATTGCCACAATGTTTTTGAAAGTCCTCTGCTGCAGAGGCATCAGAAAGTGTCTGTATGTAGGAAAGGGTTAAAGTGGATTGATAAAAGCATTCTGGAAACCTCTACTGAAAGTACATGATAAATGACCTCCAAAGGTCAGTTTAAGTGAAACATGGTTCAAACAAAGAGAGGGCATGCATAAATGTTTATAAAATATAAGAACTTATAACAATCAGTATCAGTACTGGGGAAAACCATTGTATTCTATATTTACTTTCAGAATGATGTACTTTGTAATAATGCGTGTTAACGCAATCACAGCACATATAAACTCATAAGTATATTCATTTAAAATCACAGTAAAAAGTTGGAAAAAGAGGAATTGCATTATATTTTAGCAATTCCTCTTTTTCCTATAATGTTTTCCATAATAAATTTGCAGCTAAGCTGTCATATATCATCAGTATGGATGTAATAGGTTTGTAGTTGATGACATTTGGTTGATTGTATTGGTTGTTCCCAGTCCTATCAGAAAGGTTAGTTTTGACTGAGTATGCTGTTAACAATCTTATGCAGGTTCCATGCCCACTGTTATCACCTTTATTTTCCTTTTTCGCAATGGCTGCATTTGAAAAAGTACATAAATCATTATTGAACAAGCTAAAAAACTGTCTCAGTTTTAAAGGGAATGGCTTTAACCCCTTTTCCATCAACAACAAATCTGCAGCATATGACTTTTACAACATATAAACAAAAGTATGGTAAATCTATAAATGAAAGCATAATTATAAGATTAAGTTAAAAACATAATGGCAAAGGCAGAAATTGCTCATATTGAGCAATTTCAACTTTTGCCACAAAGTTTCAAAAGTCATCAGCTGCAGATGTATTTTGCATCTGCATGTGGGAAAGGTTTAATTCATACAACATGCAATTGCCTTTTTGATCAATGAATAGCAATAACATGATGTTCCACACAAAACTGTCACTGTGTTAAGACGTTACTCTGAAAATGCAGTCAGATTGTTCCATCAAATGACAAAATATTTGCAGCAAACGCATTCAATTCCTCTGCAGCAGAACACTTTAGAAGCAATTTCTCGTTTTTCAACTACTTTTTCTAAAGTCATCTGCTGCTTAGGAGTTCATTCAATTGTCTTCCTTATGATGGGTTAAAGACTTGCACTTATTGACCATATTTGGAAATGTTTTACTTTGTCATAATCCAGGAGCAGTAAGACTTTCAAGAGCATTTCTGTCAGTAGAAAAATATCCAATACAATTAAATGACACATATAATTTATGTAAGCGTGGTCACGGACGATTCGAGCTGTTTCAATATGGCGGCCACAGACATGCCACAGTTGCTATGGTAACTTGGGGACACTCAAAAACTCACCCACTGTAACCCTAGGTTACGGTTTCCCCAGTGATTATTTCTGTTGGACCAAATGTTACAGTTCTACATCTACCCCCTGCTTAAATCAAGTCAAGAGTTCTCTTTATATTTTCCTTGATACAGATGACTATTGAAAACACTGTGGGATAAGGAGAACATTCTCATAATGAACAATTTCTCTTTTGACCTCAATGTCCACAAGTTATATTGCTATTGGTCAGATTTTCACATCCTTTCTTCAATTAGTTTGAACAAGTCATAAAACTATTCTTGAACTAAAAAATCATGGTTTCTAGAAATGATTACGCATATATCCCCAAAAAGAGATTATTCTTCAAAAAAACGAATGAGTACCAATAAAAGTTATATTATTATTAGGGTCTTGTATTTTATAAAACGTAATCCTTATACATAATAAAATATAAACTATTTGCCTGATATGACTTCTTCTTATACCTGTAGCAGAATGCAAATGAAAATCTTAGGGGGGAAAAAGGAGTATTTTCTTATTAAAATATCTCAACTGGTGCAAAAATGTCAGATTTCAGTTTTTAATCAGGGAAAAGAGTTGACAACAAAACCTTGTGAATGCTCCCTTGACTTTAATCAAGAAAAAGTGTTGACAATAATCCTTTCCCTGTTACAGACAAAATAGAATGATTTTGTAGCAGATTACTTTTGACAACATTGTGGGAAAAGGAGAAAAAAATAAGCAAAAAGTTTAAACTCTGTATGAAATGTATTCTTCCCAGCTTTTTAAAAGCAGACAACTGAATATCATATCAGTAGAAAATCTCTGTCATATTCTGGTCCAAAACTGTGGAATCAGATTCCTCTACATGTAAGATCCTCCAACACATTGAAAACATTTAAAACTGCATACTTAAGTTGGTGGTATTCAAGTGGGAACGATATTATTTCAGTGTGAATCATGTATATGGTCGTCCTAATATCTTAAACTGTAAATTACTCCTCACTTTTCATCCATTTTGTGTCTATACCCATTTACATGTTGTTTTGTTTCATCATTTGTTTGTTCGCCATGTCTATGTATGTATAGTTCAATGTTATAATTGTCTTAATGTAACTTTTATAGAGGCCCACATGGAAGACTGGGTAAACCCAAATGTGCTGCCTCTATAAATAAAGTCTTTATTATTATTATTATTATCATCAATAAAAAGGTTAAAATGACTTGAGTGTATAGCCTTACCTGGTTGATCGTCCTCCATATCCGAGATGGGGAGACTACTAAATGAGGTAACTTCTTGCGGATTTATATGCGACATGGGGATAACTGTACCGATTGGCATCAGTTTCGACATCGTCTTGTCAGAGTGTTTGTCTAAATAAACCATAAAGTATACCATACATGTTGTTATTGTGATGGAAAATTTGTACTAAATTATAAGATAAATATGTGTTTATTATATAAGCCAGGCTGATAGAAAACTGACCTTCACAACTTCATAGACAGACCCCTTTCAGGCATAGAGACACATTTTGACAACATTTTGACACATATATAGCAGACAACTTTTGAAAACACTGTAGCAAAATTCTCATAACAAACAATTATTTCTCCTTTGCTAAAATATTTTCTACTCTACTAAACATTATATTTTCATCCATAGAGATTTGCATTATGATTTCATTTCAAAGTCATCTGCTACAGATGTGTTGTATGTGGAACCTTTTTCAGCTTTCAATGTCTCAGCAGCAGACGACTTTTCTCTTTTATCAACATTGCTTACAAAAGTATAAAGCTGCAAAAGCAATGTCATGTGTATCAGGAACAGGGTTAAATGAGTGGATGAAAACCAATGAAGACCCTGATGGGAGTCGAAATGTCGTGAAGATAACAATTTTTCCTGTGATTTTAGTCATTTGTAAGTTAGCCAAAACTTTTAGCAATGAGAACACAGTTCAATGAGAGTGTTGTGGAACATAAAGCAATGGTAAACTAAAACTTAACTGTCAAATAAAATGGAAACAGACTTTCTAGCAGAATATATTGCAGCCAAATTCTATCTAAAAACACAAACAAAATTTTGGAACTAAAATTTCCTAAACAAAAACGAATAGAAACAAAAACAATTGGAACAAAATTCCAAAACAATGTAAATCTGAGTGTGAAGATCAATCAAACATGCCAGCTCACCTAGAATTCCATTGCCTGAAATTCTGTTAATAAAAACAGTATACAAGGCTCTAATACACATTATTCTATTCCCCATGGTCTTTGACATGCCATGGCAGGGCCTCGATACAGATTTCTGAACATGGATTTTTAGTCAATACAAGTTTTAAAGATCAAATAATTGATTACATTTGGCAGGAATGAAGATAAGATTATAACCCTCACATTTACTCATAGTCTTTAGTGCTGATATTTTATGAGAAAAACAAAATCAACCCAACAGTATGATATGCAGATTTCTATTTAACCCTGCCCTGCCACGTCAAAGATCCTGAGGAATACCTTTAACACTTTCCCACATAAAACAAAACTGCAGCACACAACTTTGAAAACATTGTGTCAACAGGAAAAAGATACTCATTAAGAGCAAATTCTACTTTTTTTGCCACAATGTTTTCATCTCTATTCAAAAATATATTTTGTATTAATTTATTTCCATTTGTCCTGATGCTTTTAATGTCGTCTGCTGCAGATTAATTGTATATGGGAGAAGCTGAACCTTTTCCCACATATAGAAGCTTTACGACTCTTCTGCAGCAAACTTGAAAACACTCTGGCAAATGAACATTTCTCCTTTTCTCACAGTGTTTTTCATTTTTTTTAATAATTTAACTCTCATTTGTTGGGATTTTTCGCACTTTTGCCAAAACATTTTCAAAGTCATCTGCTGCAGATTTATTATACGTGGGAAAAGGTTAAACAACCTGTACACTATTAGACACATTTCAGTCTGTTTGAAAGATAATAAAAAATGACTCAAAATAGATCATATTCAGTTAACCCATTCCCTCATACGACAATTCTGAAGCAGACAACTTTTTGAACATATTTTAGAAAATCTCTATAATTGAATGGATAACCTATGACAAAAAAGTGCAAAACATTGTGGCAAAAGGAGAAATTGCTTGTCTTAAGCAAATTCATCTTTTGTCACTATGTTTTCGAAAAAGCCGTCTGTAGCAGAGGCTTCAGAAAGCGTCTATATGAGAGGGAAAGAGAAGCAATTTTGATTAATTATATTTTTTTTATATGAGTAGTGTTCAACTCAGCATGTCCACAAATTTTTACAAATTACTAGAATAAATTATAATTGTTGTATATACAAAAAAATGTTGTCTGCAGAGTTAACCCTTTCCCTCATATAGACGCTTTCTGACGCCTCTGCAGCAGACGGCTTTTTGAAAACATAGTGACAAAAGAAGAAATTTCACAAAACATGCAATTTCTCCTTTTGCCACAATGTTTTCCACTTTTTGTCATAGGTTATCCATCAATTTTGGAGATTTTCTATGTTTTGACAAAATACGTTCAAAGTCGTCTGCTGCAGAATTGTTGTATGGGGTCCAAGTCAGAAGACAATTTATGATAACATTACTTGGGAGGGGTAAATCTATTGCTCTTATTGATCATAATCAGCAATTTCCCCTTTTCCAACCAAATGTTCAATAGAGTATCCATTTCAGAATTGATCTCCATGCTCCAAACAAGGCTTCTGATTAGTCCATTTGGAAAACGAATTGGCTTTTGACCAATCAGATACTTCAGCACAAATTCTGAGCACAGATTAAACTTTTATAGTTTTGGGGCCAGGTAAATGGTTGAGATGTTTCTGTATTGAAAACAAAAATAATACCAAGAAATTTGGCAGTATCATTTTCTATAAATGAAGGAGATCTATTGAATGAACCTGAATACATTGTGGCAAGTGGAGAAATTGCTAGTTATGATTGTTTTCAAAAGCGTCTGCTGCAGTGCAGGCATCAGATTTGTGGGAAGGGGAAACAAGATATAAATGGACAAAAGATTCTCACCTGCCATGTAATTCTGTAGAATATTTTGACACGCTGATTCCCAGTTTTCTTTTTGTATGGAATCTGAATCAGAAATCTGGGATCCAGGAATTGTTGGTTGAATACTCGCCACGGTTCTCGGCGGAGCAAATGTTTGGAGATACTCCCCTCTATATGGTGGTATATTTGGAATGTTTTCTAGTTCATCCGCAGCACTTCCGTAATTCCGCAGACAATCAAAGTTATTGAGAGTGTTTATCGAGTCATGTCCACTTGGAGTGTACGATGCTGGTCGGTCTGGGACGGGCGGGGGTTTTGGCGAAGGTGGATTCTTCCGTTTGTTGTTCATGTTGTCTACCTTCAATGTGTTCTCAGCTTTATAACTGCTTTTCTCGTCTTTAAGTAAGTTCAAATAGACTTCGGGACCGTCGTTTGCCACACCAGCAGTTACATTGCCTCGTCTTTGCTGATGTTTCTTTCGTCTTCTCCAAAATCGTACAAACACAAAGATCAAAACAACCAGAAGGATGCCGCCAACTATACCTGTTTATGAAACAACAAAAGTCAGTCTTTCATTTGTTGAGATTTGTAGCCTTGTATGGCTTAACTCTAACCCACAATCAGACAACATTTGTAAACATTGTGACAAATGGAGAAATTGCTAAAATTGAGCAATTTTTCCTTATGCAACAAGGTTTTCCACTCTGTCCAAAGATAATACTTTTGTTTCTAGAAATTTTCCATATGTTTGTCCTGATAGTTTCAAAGCCATCTGATGCAGGTTTGCTGTATGTGGGTAACTGGGTCTAGAAATTGTCACATTATCATTTGATTTAAATCTTTCAGATTATAGAATGAAAAATAAATAAAATTGTTATTCAACTGTTTGCCTGATCGGATATTATTAAAGAATTGTCTTCTTTGAAGACTTTTGTGAACAAATATGTTGGTTAGCGATAATAGTTGATTTCAGTGTTTATATAAACTATCAGATAACAAGAGTGATTAATATAAATTGCAAGAATTTGTTTAACAATCAATCTAAAACTAGAACTATCACTGAAGATGATAAATACCCCCTAAACAGCACCTTGAACTACACCATAACTTAATAAGTAAAAGGGCCATAACTCTGTAAAACAAGAGCACCGCGTACGGCACAGATGCTCGACTGATTGAAAACAGAAAAAAAGCTGAGCTCAACAAAAAATCTTAACCGGACGACATGACAATAGATCTCGTTTTTTCAAAAGTCGAGCTAATAACATGCAATTGTAACCCCTTTAGGATATGCACATCTCCTCTTTGTATAGAAGCATCATGTAAAATGTTATTGAATTCCACCCAGTGGTTTGTAAGAAATAGGTCGGACAAAATATGGCTTCCGGCCGACAGACAGACAGACTGCCCGACACAGTGACTCCTATATACCCCCTCTTCTTCGAAGGGGGTATAATAAATCTAATCTTAAAAACATACCGAGAATAATATAGATTTCTTCCGAGTTGAATCCAGCCGAGTTTGATGTTATAGAAGGCAGTACGACATCCTCACAGTGTCTACCGCTGGTCGCCGTCGAGCAGTTACAAAAGTAATTGGTCCCTTCCTGTACACAGTCCCCTTTATTCTGACATGGCAATGACTCGCACGCGTTAACAATCGTCTCACATCTTGCACCTTTAAATAGCATATCAATAAATAGAGACGGTCCAAAAGTAGTCCTTTGAGCATTAACCCTTTCCCTTATACGACAATTCTGCAGCAGATGACTTTGAAAATATTTTGTCAAAAAATAGAAAATCTCTATAATTGAATGGATAACCTATGACTAAAAGTAGAAAACATTGTGTCAAAAGGAGAAATTGCTGGTTTTGAGTAATTTCTTCTTTTGTCACTAGGTTTTCAAAAAGCTGTCTGCTGCAGAGGCTTCAGGAAGCATCTATATGAGGGAAAGGGTTAAATACAATTAATATATATCCGTCATCAAAAAAACAAGTTGGATACAACATACTGAATGTCATACATGCCTCGCGCTGTTACATGTGTCTGATTAAAACGGATAAAACAAGAGCGCCGCAAACCAAACTTCAACACTCGTCTGTTTTTTTCTGAGTCGAAAAAAGGGCATTACTGAATAATTTATATGACTTGGTATAGACATTCATATTATTCCTAGGAACATGTGAACCATGTTTCATTTGGAAATGTTGAGTGTTTTTTTAGTTTTATAGAAGAGGTAAAAAATTCATTCAAAGCATTTATATAATTACTTTTGAAGAGTATGTTATACATACTGAATGCTGATTTTGCCATGATTGTTTGCAGATTTAGCACTTTGAGCAATCTTTAAACTTACTACATGTACAATGATGTTTCCAAAAGTCATCAGTATCAAAGAAAAGGTTAATAAAAACCTTAAAAATTGTATTTTCTTTTAACACCACTGGGAAATATATAATGTATGTTATAAACCTTATATACTAAAAACATATTTATTGCAAGGTATGAGGGAGGATGGCCACGAACTCCACATATCTAAGCACATGGCTTATAAATGCATATATTTAAAAAAAAAAAATAGATTCAGGCTTAAAATTACATACCACTGTATCCCGCTTTACACATACACTTGTAGGACTCGGGGCCCTCGATGCATGTACCCACGTGACTACAGGGGTTCGGGAGACAGTAGCGGCCAAACTCGCAACGATGGCCCTTCAAATCACCCGGGCATTTACACACATACTCATTTGGCACACCAGGAATATTCTCACAGACACCTGGAAAAAAAGAGAGGACTTTCTGTATACAGCTATAACATACCCGATGTACCTCGAATTAACAACAAGTACGAGAAATGACATAATATTAAGCCTTTCCCACATACATTATTTTTGCAGCAGACGACTTTGATAACATTTGGACAAAAATGTAAAATATCCAAATGAATATATAATATATTACTTATTCAAGTTGAAAACATTGTGGCAAAAGGAGAAATTGCTCGTTTTGAGCAATTTCTTCTTTTGTCACAATGTTTTCAAAAGTCGTCTGCTGCAGAGGCATCAGAAAGCGTCTTTATGTAGGAAAAGGTTTAATTATTATATGTGCAATATATATATATCATATGTATTACTGTCTACATTTTCACATTATTTGATGACAAGCTACTTTATAATCGTGATAATTTAATATAACAATTGTTTATTTTCTGTGTCATATCCAGTGATATTATAACCAACTAGAACTATCACTGAAGATGATAAATACCCCCTAAACAGCACCTTGACCTACACAATAACTTAATAAGTATAGGGGCCATAACTCTGTAAACTAACATGCAATTGTAACCCCTTTAGGATATGATTTGTTTGTTTGTTTGTTTGGAGTTTAACGCCGCTTTCAACAGCTTTGGTCATATCACGGCGGTCAGTGCACCTACCAATGTTTTCCTGGCTTTCCCACACCAGTACTTACACAACATTCTTTCGAAGCCACTGACTACTTTCTCACATAGATCAGAGGTGAGAGGCAATGGAAAACATCCCCCGAAAGAATGTCGCCGCAACCGGGTATCGAACCCGTGACCTCCAGATTACGAGTCAGATACGCTACCAATTGAGCTACCCGGCCGGGTCTTTAGGATATGAACATCTCCTCTTGGTATAGAAGCTTCATGTAAACTTTTATTGAATTCCTCCCAGTGGTTTGTAAGAAATAGGCCGGACAAAATATGGCTTCTGGCCGGCTGACCGACAGACTGCCCAACACAGTGACTCTTATATACCCCCTCTTCTTCGAAGGGGGTATAATTAAAGTAACAATCCAAATATTTTCATTTGCACTTGTGAAAACGTGAACTTTTGATAAATTTAAGCGTGGCTTACCATTATTGAGACAGGGCTGTCGCTGACACGGATCTGTGTCAATTTCACATTTAGCTCCTCGATATCTGTCACTACATCGACAGATATACGCATCTGGTCCCGTGTTCTCGCAGGCACCGCCGTTCATACATGGGAATTTGCTGCACACATCTACAATAATAATATGACATAAATAATTTTATAATTTCTTAGGCTATTCCCGTTATGTTGTAGGCATTACAAAGCTGTTGAGCTACATCTTAACCCTTTCCCACATAAAGATGCTTTTTGAAGAATTTTGAAAACATTGTGACAAAAGGGTTTGCTCGTGATGAGCAGTTTCCATTTTGACCACAATGTTTTCCATCCCCTGTATGCAATTTTCTTTCATTAAGAGAGTTTTTTTTTCCAAATTATTACCTTGATGTCTTGAAAGTCGTCTGCTGCAGATATGCTGTAAATGGGATAGGGTTAAGTTAACCCTGCATGCAAACACTTTTTCATTCATCTCTGAAACAATGCATTTTTCTTTATCTTTACTGTTTGCATGTGCAAAAAAGACCCTATGTCACAAATACTAAGTACATTTATAGAAAAATCCTATTTCCCATTGTGCAGACGCACTTCTTTGGTACACACATGTTTTAATATCACTGAATTCCTGTATCAAAGTTCAATGGTAAATAGACAATATATATCACAGACGTACCTCAAATAGAAATTTGTACTTTTGATAAATAATAATTATCCCTTTCCCTCATATAGACGCTTTCTGACACCTCTGCAGCAGACGGCTTTTTGATAACAAAGTGACAAAAGAAGAAATTGCTCAAAAACGAGCAATTTCTCCTTTTGCCACAATGTTTTCCACTTTTAGTCATAGGTTATCCATTCAATTATAGAGATTTTCTATTTTTTGACAAAATATGTGTTCAAAGTCGTCTGCTGCAGAAATGTCGTATGAGGGAAAGGGTTAAATCAGCATACTTACTATCTCCAACGATAAAATCTGACTCTTTGCAGGAAAATTCGACATTCTTGAAATTCTGACTTTTAGCCACGGCGTTATTTCCCGATGCAGGCAGTCTTACGTTGTAGATTCGTATATCTTCCATACAACCTCGGAAGCCTTTTCGGATGTCAATGTATCCGTTAGCGTAGGTTTCCACTTCCGCACCAAAGTATACATCGCTGGTGTCTAGATTCAACACGTCGTTGATTCCTGGCGCGCTTGTTATGGCAGAGAACTGTCCATCAAGGAATATTTCAGCCTGATTCCCACGTCGTTCCACCATCACCGTGTGCCATTTGCCATCACTGACGTAGTTGGGTACAATGACAGCCCCCTCCCCACTACCACAGTCAAATCGATACTGTATCATACCATTGATTACCTATAATTTTGTGTAAAAGAATATGTTCACTTCAATTTAACAATTTACTTGACTCTCGATTATATGGTTTTATGGTGTAAAATTGTACATTTAATAAAAAAGATGTAATATATAACCCTTCACCACCTGTTTCTGGAGCAGACAAATTTTTAATACATTGCGGCAAAAGGTTAAATTGCTCTTAACCCTTTCCCACATACGACAATTCTGCAGCAGACGACTTTGAACATATTTTGTCAAAAAAAGAAAAGCTTTATAATTGAATGGATAACCTATGACTAAAAGTGGAAAACATTGTGGCAAAAGGAGAAATTGCTCATTTTTAATTTTCAAAAAGCTGTCTGCTGCAGAGGCGTCAGAAAGTGTCTATATAAGGGAAAGGGTTAATGATATTCGCCTGTTGCCACAATATTTTCAAGGCAATTCAATAATAAATGTTCATTTTTAGAAAATTTCAATATTTACGTCTAAATCTTTTCACAGTCGTATGCTTCAGATTTGTAGATTGTGGGATAAGGTTAAATAAAACAAGATCACCAAGCTGGCCCTAACCTGAGTTTCTTGTACTTAATGACAAAGTGGGGGTCACCCCTAGGGCATGTTAATCTTGATATAAAATGAACTTGATCCCGATATTAGGCCCAAACCTAAGCAAGACCGTTTTAGAAATGTGGATGCCAGAATTTAAACAAACCAATTGTTGATGATCCTAAAGGATGATAAAGTCCATTCAACTAAAAAGTTGGTGCAACATCTTAAGTTTCATCCTTTCTCACATAATTTTTATGGAAAACTCTTTTCAATAACAACATTTAATAGAGATGTTTTCAAAGTCTGCCGCAGATTTTTCATATGTGGGAAAGGGTTAAAAAGTGTATATCTGTTCTTTTCCTGGATGAGTGCTAAAAATCTTTTCAATACTACATTAATAAAGACCGTACCTCTAGTATACTGTAATCAACTCGGCCTTTAGCATACATGATACTTGATGATTCCTTCCTAGTTTTTATCCTTAAGGACAGACTTAGCCGACTGTCAATTGGTTCATTAAGCGTCCACATGGCGTAACTATTCCCAGAGAATGTTATAGGCGTATCCCCTCTGTGACAGTTTGTGTTGTCACATTTATTGTCGAGATCTTTCTGGCAGTGGCGACCAGTTTTACCCTGTGGACAAGTACATTTGTACCCGTGCTCTGTATCCGGAGAACAGATTTTATACAGTGGGCAAGGGTCCTGGGCACAGCTGGTTGGATTCAGCAGGCAGTTATCACCTGAAGCAGCGTAAAGATGAAATAAGTACAGGTAATTGGTTTCATGAGATGTTGAAATTATAGGACAAAATATAAACATACTTTTTCCTAAAATGAAGACATCTGACTTTTGCCTTTTAATCAATGCTAATGAGCAATTTCTCCTGTTGTCACAATGTTTTCAACTGTCTTCAATTATAATTATTTCATGTAAAGAGACTTTCAATCTACATGTTTTTTAAAGAAATTTACTGTAGATCTGTTAGATGTAGTGTATCAGGAAAAAATATCATCTTTTGTCATTATTGGAATTTCGTGGATTCAAATCTTTCAACATTCTAATACATTTGATTAAACCTTTCCCTGATACAGACAAAATGTTATGCCTTAGAAGCAGATGACTTTTAAAAATACTGAGGATCCCTCGATACATGCTTAATTTGTTTATCAATTTTGAGCTTGAATATATATCATGAAAAGCAAGCCAGTGAAGCAAAAACATATAAAGAAAACAGTACAGCAGCAGTTTTGATTGCTCATCTAAGCAATCACAACTGCTTCTGTACCGTTTCCAAAAGACAGATCAGTTCCAAATATTGGTTTGAGTTAGATGATATATTTGAATGATCACATTTTTGAATTTCTCACAAGACTACTGTACTTACCCACGTTTCCATTTGGACATTCACACTCATATGTGTATCTATGTTTAGCCGCCACAAAACTGCCACCATCCATCATAACGGGTACCAGGCTTTCCTTGTCAAACTCGACGAAACCAATACACTGTCCTCCTTCGCACATATCCTTCTCGCAGATATCGCTAAATACCTTCGTCACAATAATTTTAGAGGTGGCCTCTAACTCGGGAACAGCTCTTGCAACTTTTCTCTTCAACTTTTGCTGTGGTATATACTCCTGGCCCTTTTTAACCGCAAACAGTATATCCAAGTTGTCATCGGCATCTCTTTTGTTTCGGCTGATCACCGTGTCTTTAGAACTTTGAATACTAATGATTTCTATATCCTTGGATCGGACATTCAGTTCTCTTTTTAAAACTTTCTGAAAGTCTCGTTTGTAGTTTTTGATGAACTCTTGAGCTTCGACATTTTGTATTTGAACTGTGATTGCATTGGCAATCATGTCTTCGGAAATGGCATTCACTTCAACATTTGCTTGACCAAAAGTAGTAAACTTCCCGTCAGTTACACTAATGTTCAACAAATAATCACCCGAGTCTAGGCCAGCAAATGCGAGAATCCTTCCGTCATTTTTGTCAACCTCAAACAGGTGGTTGTTAGGGGATACGACCTTGAAGGTCAGAGTGTCATACTGATCAGCATCTACAGCTTTTATAGAGCCAATAACCCCGCCTGGGAACTCATCCAAATAGGAGCTGATAGAAACATCGATGTTCGATACCTCTGGTGAAAATGTACTTTCTTCAATCACGCTGACAACGACCTTCACGTCAGAAAACATGGCAGGTGTACCGTTGTCAAATACACGGACCATTAATTCATACGAAGCTGTTACTTGACGATTAAGGTTGCCCGCTATACAAAGCTTCCCAGTATCCACACGGAATCTTCTGTCACCGTCACCCTCAATGATGTCAAAGGTGAAAGGGGTACCATTGGGGTCAAGGTCATCATCTGTGACATCAAAGTCAAGGATACAGGATGTGATCTCTTTGTCCTCCTAAAATAGATACGGATTAACCATTTACAATATGTAGAAGCTTGCTGACGCCTCTGCAGCAGACAACCTTTTGCCACAATGTTTTCAACTCCATTCTACTATTGATATTTCACTTGTTAAGATATTTCAATATTTTATGGAGATGCTTTCAAAGTTGTCTGCTGCAATTGTTTTATCTGCTATCTGATGAAGACGCCATTTGCTGCCTCTTCAACCTATGACTTGTAACAATATTATCAGAAAAGCAGAAATTCAGCTTAATACTCTGTTGCATTTATAATAATGCAGTTTTCTAATTTTATTCAATTTTAGACCCTTTTCACATGCAGACAACTTTTTGAAACATTGAAAACATAATGGGAAATTTCTCCAGTTGCTACTCAACAATTATACACTCATTTATTGACTTTTTTCTATACTTTTACCTAGATGTTTACATAGTTGTCTGCTGCAGAAGTGTTGTATGCACGGAAAGGTATACAATTATGAACTAGTTTTACAAACGAGTTCTAGCTAAGGAGTCTAATTTCAAATACCAAACATCACTGGTTCTAATTGAGTATTATGTCATATTGTGCAACGGTTTTTTTCTTGTCTGGGTGACTGTAACAAAATCAATTGTAATTTCCTCTTGCGACATAAGAACTAAATATTATTTTAAAAAATTAACAATATCCATTATTGACTACTTAACCCTTTCCCTCATACGACAAATCTGCAGCAGACAACTTTGAACGTATTTTATCAAAACATAGAAAATCTCCATAATTGAATGGATAACCTAGGACGAAAAGTGAAAAACATTGTGGCAAAAGGAGAAATTGCACGTTTTGTGCAATTTCTTCTTTTGTCACTATGTTTTCAAAAATCCGTCTGCTGCAGAGGAGACAGAAAGCGTCTATATGAGCGAAAGGGTTAATATATAATATGACATTAATTAGCCAAATAAATATATACATGTATCATCCTGTGTTGGTGTGATAACTTAATATGAAAAAAGAATAATTCAACAAATTCAGCCGTTATATACACACAAAACAGAAATATTGTTTGAACTTGCTTAAAATAAAAAAACAAAGATCATCACAAAAAGCAAACAATAGACTGTGAAAAATTACAACAATATCATTTATAAAAATAATACAACAAAATACTCCATAGCAAGGTTTTCCTCAGCATACTGTCTCAATTTGCGTTCGAGACATTTGATTCTGTTTTACACAGAGGGCTTTTTGAAAACATAGTGACAAAAGAAGAAATTGCTCAAAACAAGCAATTCTCCTTTTGCCATAATGTTTTCCACTTTCAGTCATAGGTTATCCATTCAATTAAAGAGATTTTCTATTTTTTGTCAAAAAAATGAATTGTTGTATGAGGGAAAGGGTTAACTGAGACAACAAATATCCTAGAAAGGGACAAAGGCTTTAGACCAGTAAAATTAATCAATGAACAGGTCATTTTTATGCTTCTTACAAAAGTATCAAAAAATAATGTAATAACATTTTACACAAGGAAAAGACAGTCAGGCAAAGATAAATACAATGACTTACATTACAAAATGAATTCCTTTAGACTCAGTTAAGTTTTCAAAGATTGATTCAGGCAATCAGTTCAAAGTTGTCTAAAGCAAATTATTTGCTGTATGCGGGAATTGGTTAACATAGTTTCTATTAGGGATACAGACATGTAGAAAACTTGTGCTTTTAATTACTAGAAGATGCATCATGCTACATGAAGAACATGCACCTATTTTTATCAGTTAGTTGAATTTATTGTCATTTCAATCCTTCTTTGAATTTATTATCATTTCAATCCTTCTTATACTTTTCCAATGTTTAAACCTTTCCAAAATATAGACATTTACTGATGCCTCTGCAGAAGTCAACTTTTGAAAACATTGTGTTATCGTAAAGCAATTTTAACTTTATTCAATAATTGTTCTTTCATTTATGGAGAGTTTCCACTTTTTGACTAAACGCTTTCAAAGTAGATCTGTTGTATTTCGGAAAGGGTTAATAGCAAACTATATTCATGGAGTTAGCAAATGTATTTATTCTATATTAAGTCTTAATGACAAAATTATATAGTGGTGAGAAAGAAATGATTGTTTCTCGCAAAATGGTGGCAACTTCATTTTGGAGCAAGATGTTGTTTAACCATTTATTATTATTTCAACGGTACAGCCAGAAACTGGGATAAATGAAAATGATAGCAGTGATTTATTGTCAAACACTGCTGGAAGCAGCATAAAACAACAACCCCTAATGAGTCCTGTTTGCAGACAGGTATAAACAAATAACAAGTAATTGAATCAACCACTCTTAACCCTTTCCCTCATACGACAATTCTGCAGCAGACGACTTTGAACATATTTTGACAAAATATAGAAAATCTCTATAATTGAATGGATAACCTATGACGAAAAGTGGAAAACATTGTGGCAAAAGGAGAAATTGCATGTTTTGTGCAATTTCTTCTTTTGTCACTATGTTTTCAAAAAGCCATCTGCTGCAGAGGCGTCCAAAAGCATTTATATGAGGGAAAGGGTTAAATATGCCTATGAATTATATAAATGTATTAACAGAGACATCCTTGTACATTCATTAATGCGTTAAGTGAATCAATATGGCTTATCTATAATGCATTCTCGAGATATACTCAGTCAACCATTTACCAGATAATATTTATTTTAACCCTTTCCCAATAACAGCAACTCTGCAGCAGACAATTTTCAAAACATATACATAGAAATAGAGGAAATCTCTGTGAATGAAAGTATAATTATTGAATAGAGTTGAAAACAATGTGGTACAAGGGAAAACAGCTCATTATGAGCAATTTCTTCGTATGCAACAATGTTTTCAAAAGCCGTCTGCTGAAGAGATTCTTGAAAACGTCTGTATATCTGGGAAACGGTTAAGAATTCTCTGCTTTGAAAACAAATGTGTAAAAAATGTTATATCTTTCTTGAAAATTGGTATAACAACTATGATACAGAACTAAAAAATTGTTGAAAAAGAAGAAATTCCTCAAATTGAGTAATTGTTTCTTTTCCTACAAAGTTTTCAATGAATGTTTTCTGCTGCTTAAAAAGCATGCATATATGTCATATGCATGAGAAAAAGGGTTAAATATGGGTTAATTGCAAACCATGCTGTATTGGAAGTTTTGTGCAAACAATCACACAATCTTACATAGAAGGTATAGAAAACAGTGGTTTAATCTCACTCAAAGTAAGGAAATTGTGATATGAAAATATCAACTGCATCAAATCAAATGGCGTGTTTTTTCAAACAGTTTTCAAAGTAGTAGTATTATCATCAGACCAGAACCATAGAAAAGTAGAATGAATGTATGAACCAGTTCCTGATACTGAAGGCATTTCACCCCTCTGCTGCAGACGGCTTTTGAAAACATTGTGAGAACAATAAGAATTGCTCAAATGGTCAAAACCCTTCATTATTTGTTTTGGTTGTATGTATGATGTTTAATGCTGCTTACAACCATTTTTCATTTACGTCACAGCAGCGTTTCCTGTGTAAGTTACCAGTTCTTCTGGTCCACTTAGTTATTACACCAGCGAAGCGGTCCTAATGCAAACCCCAAAATCCTGAGCGCCAAGAAGGGAAAGCCATTACTACCATTTTTAAAGTCTTTGGTACATATATGACCGGACTGTTAACCCTTTCCCTCATACGACAATTATGCAGCAGACGACTTTGAACGTATTTTGTCAAAAAGTAGAAAATCTCCATAATTGAATAGATAACCTATGACAAAAAGTGGAAAACATTGTGGCAAAAGGAGAAATTGCACGTTTTGTGCAATTTCTTCTGTTGTCACTATGTTTTCAAAAAGTCGTCTGCTGCATGAGGGAAAGGGTTAATTGAACCCGCGACCTCCCACACACATGATGCTTGCTCTACCATTACACCATCGAGGCAGTCTCTTCTTTATCAGATGACATCTTTTAAATAACTATTCTGTTGTTGTATTTAAAAAACTATCCTTTGACTGGTTGTAAAAATGTATATCTTTGTTCCAATCACAGATCAGACTTTGTCAGTGGGCTAGTATGCTATCAAGGCCATGCATGTATAACATCAGCCACTTCACACAAAAACCGTCCTTTGAGACCCTTTGAATTAACCCTTTCCCACATACAATCAATCTGCAGCAGATGACTTTGAAACCATCAAGGCAACAATACATAAGTAAATGGGAGTATCATGCTTAAATAGAGTTGAACAAATATTATTGCAAATGGAGAAATGGCTCATCATAAGGCATTTCTCCTTTTGTCACATTGTTCTCCGTAGTCGTCTGCTGCAGATGCATCAAAATGTGTAAGCAAGTAGGAAAGGGTAAAGCAAAAATTTAACTCAACTGCATACTTGTATAGCCGAAAAACTGGTCAAAAATCATTTTTCGAAAACCATACATAATACTTTTACAAGTTGATTGCTAACATGGAAGATACAGATCAAACTGTGTTGATGCACAGACTGATTTGGATCTTCGCTTGTCGCCTTGTTTGGAAGGTCGGTTTTCGTGTAATGAGACTAAAAAAAGTAACAAAATGTTTCACATCACAGACCCTATACTTACTCTAGGCAATAGGGAGTTCATCTTATAGATTAGCATGAAGTAAAAATAGTAACATTGGATGATTATTATATTGCATGAAGTAACAAGAAACCACCAATCGACAAACCAAGGTCAAGGTCAAAGTAACCATAGAAATCAATAGAACTTGTTACTGGTTACCTTCAGGCAAAGTTTCAAGTTTGTAACCCTTTCCAGTGCTGAAATTTTGCCTCAACCTGAAACTTTAACCAAAATGCTGACAGACGGACAGACGGACATCGCCAATCTATAGACCGGAATTGCTAGAGCAATCCGGCCAAAAATTGCAACATTGGATGATTATTATATTGCATGAAGTTAAAATAGCAACATTGGTTAATACACTATAATATCATGAAGTAAAATGGGAACGTTGGTTAATATATATTTTATCGTAGTGTTAAACATAGCGTCAAATAAAAGTCTGCCAAACTGTAAATGTAAACAGTGAGAACAAAAATGAAACCTATTGGAGATAACTATATCGAGGAAACAGATTGACAATGCTTTGAGTCTTCTAGAATATAAAATAGTTGCTGCTCCGGCTAAGCAAGTTTCTTTATTGATATTTTCAATCACTGTTTACAAAGTTGGCCTTAGCTGAAATAGTATCTCTTATGATAATAATGCTAAAACCAAAAGGAATTAAAATTAATGTTAAGTGAAGTGAACATTATTCATCACATATCAGTGTATACACAGTGAAATACGCATTCTAATACACAGTGAAGTACACAGTGTAATACATATTGTAATACAGTTCTCTAGATGAGAGGCATATCGATTGTTCTAAACTGTTGGTTTGATCTTTAAATCCTCCATTGTAATAAATCTCAATGCCTTAATCTCCTGATCGAGTACCCAAAACAGAGGGTCTGGTCTGGTTGGGAGATTTGATAAACCAATTGAGCCCATTCTTTGGAAGAGGTACTACTTAGCTTTTGTCAACATTGTAGAACCAGGACAGCAAGTATGGCCGATCAAGGTCTACACTGTTCATATTTTACTTACATAAGCTTTATTTGAAGATATGTCAACTTGTGTAGAATCTGATAAGACTGAACAGCTGTATAGGGTGACCTGAACCTATTCAATTCAGAAATGCCAACAGGCTCAATTAGGGTAAAGATCTGTTTACTAGTCTTCATCTAGGTTTCTGAGTGAATGAAGTTAGTGAATGTAATATTTGTCTATAAAGCACACACCTGTACAAAAACTGTATAATTATCTTCCGTAAATCTTGGCGGAGAGTCGTTGGCGTCCAGTACTTCAATATTGACCATCGTCTCTGCCATCAAGTGGTGGTTTGTTGCTCTGACATGTAATACATAGGATGACACCTGAAAAATAGAACAACAACATAAAATGCATGCCTTATAATCTTGTTCATGTAACAGGGAAAAAAAATCTGTATATGCATTTAAAAACACCTCAAAGACATCATTTTTCAAATAAGTCACACATATGACAAATCTGCGGCATATCAATATATATGTGAAAATATTCTTACAAAAGGAGAAATTGCTCATTATTGCTCATTATGAGCAATTTCTTCTTTTTGTCACAATGTTTTTGAAAGTCATTTACTACAGATACATCAAAAAGTGTCTATATGTGGGAAAAGGTTAATATATTGTATTGATCTGAGTTACTTCCCATTATCAACAGTGTATCAGTTTCGACATGACTGCCAGTTCACCTGACCATGACTGTGTTTCCTGGTTTTTCTCTCACACTAGTACTTTTTCCAACCTTATTCCAAGGACTAATTGATTGATTGGGATTTAACGTCATTTTCAACAATTTTTCAGTCACATCACAGCAGCCAGTACCCCTACTATCTGACTATCTGACACCAGTACTCTACACAAGTCTTTCCAATTAACTGGCTGCTTTTCAACATAGAATGTTAAACCATTGGTGGAGGATGAACGACGCTTGTCACAGTGACTTTTGTCAACATCGGAAAAGAACATTTTCCGAGCTGGGGGGTTCAAACTCACAACCTCTAGATTGACAGACCAAGTTCCTACCAACTGAGCTACATGGGCTCCACTTATTCCAAGGCACTGGCTACCTCCCACAAATACTTTATACACAAGTAACAACTGACAAAATAAACATACACTTTCTCTGTCTAGTGGCGTTCTGACCACAATGGTTCCGTCTGTTGGGTGTATGTCAAACATGCTCAGATGATCTCCGCCCGTGATACTGTAGTTAACAGCTTTGTTCTCGGGGTTACTGTCCAAATCTGTCGCCAAAACCTGAAATAAAAAAAGTCAATAGGTTTCATACGAAACAATGGTAACTGTAACATACTATTAACCCTTTCCCTCATACGACAATTCTGCAGCAGACAACTTTGAACGTATTTTGTCAAAACATAGAAAAACTCCATAATTGAATGGATAACCTATGACAAAAAGTGGAAAACATTGTGGCAAAAAGCCGTCTGCTGCAGAGGCGTCAGAAAGCGTCTATATGAGGGAAAGGGTTAACCTATTCCCACATACAATAAATCTACAACAAATGATTCCGAAAATATCTCTGCATAAAGTATGGAAAGTATTATCAGATAAAAAACATAGAAGTGGCAAAAGGAGAAATTGCTAATTTTCTTCAATTTTTTTTTGCATGCTGGAAAAGGGTTACAGGATAATAGATAAAAGTTAAATCAAGGAATGATATTTAATCAAAATAGTGTCACAAAACTCTTTTTCATATACAAGATACCACACCCTTTCCCTCATATAGACGCTTTCTGACGCCTCTGCAGCAGACGGCTTTTTGAAAACATTATAAGTGACAAAAGAAGAAATTGCACAAAACGTGCAATTTCTCCTTTTGCCACAATGTTTTCCACTTTTTGTCATAGGATATCCATTCAATTATGGAGATTTTCTATTTTTTGACAAAATACGTTCAAAGTCGTCTGCTGCAGAATTGCCCTATGAGGGAAAGGGTTTTCAGTTTTCACAAGACTGAAAAAAATAACTGTTTTGAAGCTATCAGAAAACTTGAATTACTTGGTGATGAAGGTGCATGCTGGTCACATTGTATTGTGGTAGACCCCTAGAGGCCAAGATAAGATGGAGTCAACTGGGCTTTGCTCCACATTACATTGTTTCTCTCTTACTACTTATTTAAAACCTATGTGCTGGGTACGCAAAAGAATTACCTCATTGAGCCAAATCATTTGAGAACCCACAAAATAGGGTTTTAACCCTTTCCCGTATAAAACAAATCTGCAGCAGACTACTTTGAAAACTGAGTGACAAAAACCTGAAAAATCTCCATAAAAATAGTTTAATTGTTAAATAAAGCTGAAAATATTGTGGCCAAAGGAGAAATTGCTCATCATGAGCAATTTCATCTTTGGCCACAATGTTTTCAAAAGTTGTCTGCTGCTATTAAGTCAAATGCATCTGCAGGTGGGAAAGGGTTAAGGTCAAATAATGATTTTAGGACATGTGTTTATCCCATATCTACAGTTCTACATCACTTACCTGTTTGACTTTCGAGCCCATCTGTACATCCTCGCGCACCATAGCATTGTAGACTTTTTGTAAAAACACTGGTGGGTTATCGTTGATATCCGTCACATTGATCTGTACGTAGGCCGTATTACTGAGGGGCGTTTCCCCGTGATCCTGGGCCCTAACAGTCAACACATACCCTGGGATACTCTCACGATCTAGACTGCCTATCACACTGATTTTACCTGTTAGTTGAAATACAATGTAGTTGATGATAACTTTTGAAAATACTGCGCTAATTAACAGATAAATTGCCTATCATTGCAGCATTATTCTTAACTCTTTTCAATAATCATATGATCATAAATTTTGTAAAGATTTACAATATTTTTTGTTGACATGTACATGTTATCAAAGCCGCCTGCAGCTAATTTCTTGGTTGTTGAAAAGGGTTAAACAATATTTATCGAGTCTTTGACCCAAGTCTTTGACCCAAGTCTTTGACCCAATATTTTTCAAATAGAAGAGTACAATCTTGAAATTTGGCAAGTATTAGTCAAAATATAGATAATTTTAGACAGCTTTGTCAAAAACCTGGTTAACCTTTTCAAACATACACATATTTTCTGCTGTCTCTGCAGCAGAGGCAGCAGATGACTTTCTCAAAACATTGTAGCAAATATAGAAATTGCGCATGATGAGCAATTTCTCCTTTTCCCACAATATTTTTAGCTCTATTCAATGATTAAACTTTCAATAATAGATGTTTACAATAGATTTAACCAGACCACGTCGAAGTCGTTTGTTGCAGGTTTGTCATATCTGGGAAAGAGTTCTAATACATACCTGTTTCCTGGTCCAGCGTAAACCTGTTTTTGTCATTTCCAGCCTGTATGTAGTAGGATATTTTAGCATTAATGCCCGTATCCCTGCTTGTTGCATGTATCTGTACAACAAAATAGCCTGGATTGGCATCCTCGGGTACCGACGCTAGATAGGAGGTTTTCTCAAATTCTGGAGGGTTATCGTTCACATCGAGTACCTTAATGTCCAACTCTAACATGCTTGATAACTGCGGAGTGCCCTATAAATATAAAGAATGACAATTAACATCATTTAGACAGAAGTTTAATTCAAGCAATAATTCAGGAATAATAAATGTCTGGGAATTAGTGTCCAGAGCTCTAGATAAAAGACGTTTTGCATTTTCTTAAATCCTTAATTGACCTTATAACCCTATAATGTAGGTACTTAAAAGAATTGTCTCAATGAGACAATTCTTTTGAGTACCCACATCATAGGGTTTGGTTGGATGATAAGAGAGATATTGTGGGGAAAAGAGCTGTATACACCTCCTAATCTGGACCCCGGAGTGTCACTAACCCTATCACACATGCAGATGCATTTGAAGCATCTTTAGCAGACAACATCTGAAGACATGAAGCAAAAGCAGAAATTGCTCATCATGAACAAGAATGATACATTAGTTAATTTAGGTTTTCTGTATTTTTGTTTCAAAGTTTTCAATTGCCAGCTGCATACATGTACTTGGAAAAGTACTAAATGGAAGCCAACCTGTGCAAGTTATTGTTGCAAGTAATAAAGTAAGAAACATAACTGTTTTGTGCAGACAGATTTCACTATATCAGTTTAACATATTTAGTAGTTTAATAACTATCTATTCGAAGTGACTAAATACCTGATCTGTGGCCATGACGGTTATCTTGTAAGCGGGAGTTGTCTCCCTGTCTAATGGTATAGCCAGCTGTATCAAACCACTCTTCTCGTCTATCTTAAACACATCAGTGTCGGTAATACTGTAGATCAACTGTCGATTTATTCCTGAAAGAAAAAAACCCCATATACATGTATTAGGTTAGTTAATCCTATTCCTGTGGAACAAAGCATTGATCCCTTTCTTGAGCGGACTTTCAAAAAATATGATTGAAACAGGAGGAATGACTAAGAGTGGAAAACATTCTGGCAAAAGAAGAAATTGCTCGTTTTGAGCAATTTCTTCTTTTGTCACTATGTTTTCAAAAAGCCGTCTGCTGCAGAGGCGTCAGAAAGCATCTATATGAGGTAAAGGGTTATGTTGCAATTTCTCATATTCCTGCATTGTTTTTATACTTGTTCTTCAATCTTCTGACACATTCAACTTTCTTTTCAAATCATGTCAAGAGAATGATAAACTCTTTCTGCTCAAGCAACAAATCTGCAGCAGACAGCATTGAAAACGCCTTGGCAAAATTACAAAATATCTCTACAATGAAAGAAAGGTATAATGATTGAATAGATTTGAAAATATTGTGGCAAAAGAAGAAAATGCTCCAGCTTCTGTTTTTGTCATAATGTTTTCAAGTAATCTGCATCAGACACAGGTGGGAAAGGGAAAATTGCTTACATGTTCACCCTAGTTTATTATTTGTCTGAGCATCATTTGTGTTTCTTATTTTGTCAAACATTTTTTAAATTAAGGGTTATGAAATCAATTTTCAATAATTATAGTAAGAAAGCAATCAGTTGATCCAACCAATTTGACTAAGCTTGTGTCAGATTATATTTCAAGTTCAAACAGACAAATCCTTTCAGTGAAACAATCTGGCAAAAAAATAAAGAGTTGAAAACATGGTGGCAAAAGGAGAAATTTCTCATGATGAACAATTTCTTCTGTTACCACCATGCTTTCAAAAGTTGTCTGTTCAACCCTTTCCCTCAATTAGATGCTTTCTGACACCTCGGCAGCAGACAGCTTTTTGAAAACATAGTGACAAAAGGAGAAATTGCTCAAAACAAGCAATTTCTACTTTTGCCACAATGTTTTCCACTTTTAGTATATATATCCATTCAATTATAGAGATTTTCCATTTTTTGACAAAATATGTTCAAAGTCATCTGCTGCAGATTTGTTGTATGTTAAGATGCAACTGCATGTGGGGAAGGATTACATTTACAATCATACAAAAATAGTTCAGAGTTCTATGAAAACATTATGTCCTTACCCAAGTCGCCATCAGTGGCCGATGTTCTGTAGACGAGGGTATTAAGTATGGAATCTTCACTAAGCATGATTGATCCCAACACCGGACTAAATACGGGCTTATTGTCGTTCACGTCCGTGACTGTGACATGGACCTCCATATCACACCATTTTCCCCCGCTGTCGACAGCCTTTGCCAACAGCTTATAGAAGTCAATCGTCTCTCTGTCGAGTGGTTTGGCTGCGGTCAATACACCTGTAAATTAACGTATAAATAACCATCACAATTGTTATTTGGTATAATTTTATCAGTTTGACTAGTTTGTTAACCCTTTTCCACCTATAGACTCATTTTGACGCATCTGCAGCAGATGAATTTTGAAAACATCGTTTCAAAAGGAGAAATTGCTCAAAACGAGCAATTTCTCCTTTTGCCACAATGTTTTCAACTTTTTTCAGTAATTATATCTACAATTATAGAGAATTTCCATATTTTTTAGTAGACAATTGCAAAGTCGTCTGCTGCAGATTTGTCTTATGTGGGAAAGGGTTAATACAAAACACTTTTGATATCTTGGCAACAAAAGAAAAACTGGGGACCAACAAAACTGATGATCTGTTTAACCCTTTCCCTCAAATAGACGCTTTCTGACGCCTCTGCAGCAGACAGCTTTTTGAAAACATAGTGACAAAAGAAGAAATTGCTCAGAACGAGCAATTTCTCCTTTTGCCACAATGTTTTCCACTTTTAGCCATAGGTTATCCATTCAATTAAAGAGATTTTCTATGTTTTGACAAAATACGTTCAAAGTCGTCTGCTGCAGAATTGTCGTATGAGAGAAAGGGTTAATAATAGATATATATATACAACCACTTTTTCAGATGTTACATTGTTTTATCAGGTTTAAATTGTTCAGAATTATAAGGCAACTCAGTGGTTTAGTTCTACCTTATATATTCTATTTCACTCAATTTTTAATCCTTTCATATAGCGTTTCTTGTGAACAGTTAACCCTATCCCACATACAGACGTTTTCTGACACCCCTGCAGCAGACTTCTTTTGAAAACATTGTGACAAAACAAGTAAAAGCTCATGATGGGCAATTTCTCCTTTTGCCACAATGTTTTCAACCCTATTTAATAATTATATACATATATAATTTTATATAGAGAAATGTTTCATATTTTTGCCTCTATGCTTTCAAAGTTGCAGATTTGCTGTATGTGTTAAAGGGTTTAACTACTACTACATAATGCATACCTGAGTTAGGTTCCAGCGAGAATTGTTCTGCTCCATCGCCTGCAAGTTCGTAATGAATGGAGCCATATTCATCAGCATCTGTGGCCTTGACTCGGACTATAACTCTTGATGTACTAACATCCTCTCTCACAAGGGTTTCATATAGGGGCTACAACAAATAAACATTGTATTTTTGGAAACTGTTTGAACCTTTTCCAACATACAGACTCATGTTGACGCGTCTGCAGCAGACAACTTCAAAATGATTAATGTTGCAAAAGGAGAAATTATTCCTTTTGCCACATTTTGTCTCAGTTCAATAATTATACATTCATTTATAGTTTTATCATATTTTTGTCTAGCTGTTGTCTGCTGCAAATTATTTGTATGTAAGAATGGGATCATTAACCCTTTCCCACATACAGTAAATCTGCAGCAGATGACTTTGAAAACATCTAAACAATTTAGTATTTGACACCATTACAGCAAACAATTTTTGAAAACATTTCTGGAAAAAGAGAAGAAGATTTAAACTTTATCTTGAATTCATAATTTCACTTGTCTTTGAGTAATATTTTTTTCATAATCATGTAATTGGACAACCATTAAGAAAATAATTACCTGAGTACAAACTGGGCTATTGTCATTAGCATCTAGAATGTCCACTGTAACTGTTGCCATGGAAACAAAGGCCCCATCTGTAGCTGCTACTGTGAGTTTGTAGCGTGGCACAAGCTCTCTATCGAGTGGCCTGTTGACAAAGAGATCCCCATTTTTCCTTATCTGAAACTTCCCAAGAGTATCCCCATCAGTGATGTAAAACCGTGTGTCCGTAAGAAGTCCAAGGTCATTGTCGCTGGTCGTCAAGGTCATCAGAATGGTTCCCTCATAAGCATCCTCATTGACGGCAGCCTGATAGTGAGAGCGGGAAAACAGGGGTGGATTATCATTAATATCCATCACTTTAACATGTACCTGTGTGGAATTGGTGAGAGCATGAATCCCTTCACTGTCTTTAACAACAACGGTCAAGTTGTATAACTCTTGCTCCTCTCTGTCTAGTGGTGCCAAAAGGGAAATAACTCCAGTGGTAGAATCAATACCAAATAAGTGAGAGTACTTCAGCATATCGTCTCCAAAACTGTATGATAGTTTCGAAGACCTATCTTTATCATGTGCAATCACTTTGATCACAGTCAAACCAGTGTCTGAATTCTCAGGGACTGTTACTCTGTATGGGTTTGATTCATAATATGGAGAGTTATCATTAACGTCCATTAGCCGAATATTCACTGTTGTCTGTTGAACTAATGGAGGTTGATTGAGTGTCTGTGCTTGTACCATTAAGGTAAATGTCGAAGTAGTTTCCATGTCCAACTCCGCGGCAACACTGATTTGACCTTGACCATCAATATTGAACTTTACAGGATTATTACTACTTTTTGTGAGACCTGGAACAATGATGTATTCCATTGCCATGGAGCTCTTGGCCTGAACAGTGGCAATCACAGTGGAGATCGGGTCACTTTCTAACATGAAGAAAGAGTAGGATTCCCTGGTAAATTCAGGCTGGGCCTCTTCATCATCTGTGACCCATAGAGACACTGGAACATTATTCTTCATTGGAGAGGTATCCTTGTCACTCGCTTGGATAAAGAATTGGAAAATCTCATTCACTGAAATGAATAACAAGGTATCTTTTGACAAGGGCAATAAATAGCATCTACAGAAGATGAAACTTTGAAAACAATGGCCAAAGAAGGAATTGCTCATTATTTCTCGCTATGCCACACTGTTTTTAACTCTGTTCAATAATCAAACTTTTAATCATTGATATTTTCCATATTTTTGCCTCAATGTTTATAAAGTCGTCTGCATCAGATTTGTTGTATGTGGTAAAAGGTTCATTTTTATAAGAGTAAATGTTTTTTTATCCATTTTGGAGATGATGTATTGAGTGATTTTAGGAACATAGAAAATGAACTTGACCTCCCAAAACAAATTCAAGGCTTTATTTCCATCTAGGCTACCTGCCTATAGTATGCGGTAAGCATTGGTGAAGTCTGAAAATTTGACCATACACAAACAACAATGTCACCGTTTCAATAACCACATCTCAACTATGTTGAAACCGTTGTTGATAAAATATCATAAGGAGTAAAAGAAAACTTCTCCTTTCATATTTGAGGCATTTTCACTTACCAGAATCTTTAAGGTCACTTTTCAAGGTCATGACCCCTGTATCTGGGTCAAGAGAGAATATCTGTTTGACCCTGAAGTCTGTGCCAGGAGAAAAACTGTAAACAATGTCGCCATAGAAATCACTGTCCTCGTCTTCTGCTTGGATCTGATTGGAGGGAATAAAAAGAATGTAAAACTCAGTTTTCTTTGACAAATTACTTGACATTCTCTTAACCCATTCCAACATGCCGTTACATATCTATGAATCATAATAATGTAATTTCTCCTTTTTAAGAAATGTTTTCAAGTAGTCTGCTGCAGATTTGTTGTATATAGGAATGGGTAAACAAATATTTTATCACCACAATCATTATTATTATAATCTTTGTTATTCTTATTACAATTTATAAAATATAAATATAAACTATTTATTCACACATTTAACAAATAGCCTCATATCCCTTTCCCACATACAGACATCTCTGCAGCATACGACAATTGAAAACATTGTGGCAAAAGGAGAAATTGCTCACCTCCAGCAATTTCTAATTTTGCCATAATGTTTTCAACTCTTTTATAATACTTTATTTTAAGGTAAATTTCCATATTTATGCCCAGATGTTTTCAAAGTAAATGGCCGCCACAGATCTGTTGTAGGTTGGGACAGGGTTATGTACTGAAGACTTACTGTCATGATTGTGTTATTGGCTGGAGTTGTATTGAGCAGCGTTTTCTTGTATTCCTTGGCCAGGAATTCTGGGACATTATCGTTCTGATCGGTTATAGCGATATGAACCGTGGTGAATGTCATCCTCCCTCCGTTGTCTGTAGCAGCTACTTGTACATTGAAAATGGAATGTTGTTCTCGGTCCAACACCTGAACTGAATAGACTTCCCCGGTATCGGCGTCCACCCTGAAGTAACGCTGCATCTCGTCCGATGGTAATGTATAGGTGATCATCCCATACACACCTGAATCTTTGTCTGTGGCAGAAACCTGTGTTACCAGCATACCTTCTCCGTAATTTTCTGGGAACTCAGCAACATAGATCTGTTTTTGGAACCTTGGAGTGTGCTGGTTACTGTTTTGAATTGTTATGCTAACACGAACAAAACTTGAGAAAACGCCATCAGACACGGTTATATTCAGCTCATATGAAGTGTGCAAGTCTGGTTGTCTGTGATCGGACAGGGAGATAATACCCATTACCGGGTCAATCTGAAAACTGTCTCTGTCGTTACCCCCAATGACAGCGTAACGGAGGAGATGAGCGCTACTGATGTCCGGATCACTAGCCGAGACTTTGGTGATCATCTGGCCTCGCTCTCCCTGATCCGTGATAATACAGTGATAGGATGGCTGATCAAACACGGGACTATTGTCATTAAGATCGGTAACCTTCACCCTGACCGGAGCTGTACTGCTGATAGACGGAACACCACCATCAGTCCCCTCCACCAACAAAGTGTATTCAGACTGGGTCTCTCTATCCAGGAATTTCTTTGTGTGAATTTCACCAGTCTGGGAGTCTATTGTAAACCAGTCTACGTCCTTGTTACCCTTTTTAACAGGAAGTAAAGAATAGTGGATCATTCCATTGACGCCGGACTCCTTGTCGCTGGCTGTTACTATGGCAACAGAAGCACCCATAGGAACGGCCTCAGAGATAGTGAAGGTGTAAGACAGACTACCAAACTCGGGAGCTTTGTTGTTTATATCCTGTAATAGAGACATAAATCACTGGTTATATTATATCTATCAAAACCCTGACTTACAACCAAAATGCTAATCTGAATCATTTCCCCAGGGTGAGATTTTTAGAGTCATTCATTCTCAAGATAACCGAGGAACAAGAGCAAGGCAATGCCAAGCAAATACATCAAGGATCATAATATGACCTTGAAAAATACTGTTTTTCACTTCTACAATTTATACTGAACAAAGGTATTAGCGTAACTTGTTCAAAGCAATTCAGATGAATATTCCAACAAAAACACAACTAATTAGTTGTGTTTATAGATTTATGATGACACCAATATATATCGCAATGTAGATGGTGACAATACATTATGTTTTCATATCATCCATGCAACTTATAACCAAGGGAGTTATCTCCTACTTAAAAATATGATTTTTCTAAACCCATTATATTTCTATAAATTTTGGTATAAATCTTGGTAATATATCAGAGCTCCACCAGATAAGGTGTGTTTTGCATGTTCTAAAATCTTATTTGACATTATAACCCTATGTTGTGGGTACTCAAAAGAATCATCTCATTGAGACGATTCTTTTGAGTACCCACATCATAGGGTTTAGTTGGATGAGAAGATATTGTGGGGAAAAGAGTTGTATACGCCTCCTTATCTGGACCTCTGTATATGTAATATTTTGTGCTTTCAAATGTCAAGTATATTTATTAATCTGCCCTACCTGTACTTCTACTATGACCACAGCAGTTGTGGTCAGTCCACTGGTTGTTTCTGTGGCCTGAACAGTCAAGTTGTACATTGGATGAACATCAAAGTCTATCGTACCCCGTACAGTTATCAGACCTGCAAACAAGTAAAGTAGATACTTAATTTCAAAGCTGACAATTGCAAACAATTGCTCCCTTGAAAAATAGCCTTTATTGTACGCCTGCATGTAATATAATCCTATATCTTATAAATGACAAAAGAACACTTATAAATGTGCCTTGATGCGATATCAAAATGGATATCTTATCTTTCCATTGCTGCAGAGTTTTAAAAAGTCCCCTGAACTAAGAAAAAAACAAGGTTGAGAGAAAATTTGCTATACCTACTAACATGAAAATCATTAGTTTACTTTTTGTTTCAGTCAGTTATGTTATAATTTTATAGACTGAAACGTAAATCTTCTTAACCCTTTCCCACCTGCAGGAGCATTTTGAAGCAATAGAAGCAGACAACTTCTGAAAACATTGTGGCCAAAGGTGAACTTGCTCATGATGAGCAATTTCACCTTTGGCCACAATCTTTTCAACTTTTTTCAGTAATTAAACCTACAATTACAGAGATTTTCGATATTTTTTAATAGACATTTTTAAAGTCGTCTGCTGCAGATTTGCTGTATGTGGGGAAGGGTTAAATGCATTCGACCCTTTCCCACATGCAGATGAATTTTGACATGATGTATTCAAAGTTGCCTGCTTCAGATTTGATTTAAGTGGCAATGGATTTTAAAAAGTAATTATTTTATAAAATCATGGAAAAGTAACGATTGGCCGCTGGAAATATCCATTTTCAAAATGCTCATATATTTTACCAAGGGAGATAATCTAGCTAGTAGGGAGAATACCTTCATTCAAGCCTGTCAAGAGTACATGTTCTAAACATGCAACTAAAGCCAGCCTGCCAAACCAATCTTTACCCCAATACAGATGACTTTTGATACTTTGAAAACATTGTGATAAAATTAGATATTGCTCATTATGAACAGTTTCTCTTTGTTTTCAAAAAGTCTTCTGCTGCAGATGCTTCAAGTTTCATCTGCAGGTGGGAAAAGGTTCAACAAATTCTCACTGCTGTAAGACTTTTTTCTGAAGCAAGAAGAATTTTAGTTTCTTGGAAACCTTCGCAGGCTGATAAGTTGCAAACAGTGCAGAGCAAAATAAACATGTGCAGATGTAAAATTTGATCCGTATTACAATTGTAACAAATGCAGTAATGATGTTTGCCCCAATAAAAGTGTCTTTCAAAAGACCTTTCCATATATCCAGTTTTCCCATAATTTCCATTGGATGTACAGTCCAACCTGTGCTTAAGACCACCTCAGAATAGCAATTCCCTGTCTTTAGCAACCACACTTTTAGTTTCCCAATAATTATTACTCATTTTCTGCACAAATGACCCTGCAATTAAAGACCACCTGAACAAAGTGAACAAAGACCATATTGTTATATTCCCATTGGTGGTCTTTATACACAGGTTTCAACATACTTAAATTGACCACATGTATGGCAAAATAATTTGCACGGAGCTCACAATCAGGTCAATATTGTTGAGCAATAAATAATTGAAGCAACAAAAAAAAAAAGAAGCTAAATGTTGAGTTCGAGAAACAAAAAATAAGATAGGCAAGCAATTAGAGGCCATAAAAATAACTTAATTGTTCTAGCCAGTCAGTCGGAAGTTCACCATGACCTATTTCACACCTTGTCAAGCCACAGAATAAAAGACCTCCAGGAAATTAACACTTCTTCTTCAATAATGTTTTCAAAAGTCGTCTGCTACAAAGATATTGAATGTGGTCTGCATCAGGGAATGACCTGTAGAAGGTTTTAACTCTTTCCCACTTGCATGTGCATTTTGACACATCTACCTCGGATGACTTGAAAACATCGTGACACAAGAAGAAATTGCTGCACCATGATCTGAGTCTTCAGTTAGGGGCCACACAATCCTGAAGATCTGTTTGCTAGCGTTATGTCGCGCATTTCAAAACCAGGATCAATAACTGTTTGATAATAGTCTACATTATCCTTCAGCTTAACTCTCATCTTTATACTTCCCTTTATCAGAGCTTGTCATACTGTGCATTTATGTGTTTCTTGTTCTTATAGCTTTTTCTGACCCACAAATCTTGTGTTGCAGGTACTTAACCCCTTACAAGATACAGACACTTGCTGACACATATGTAGCAGATGACTTTTGAAAACATTGTTGGGGAAAAAAAATAGCTTATAAGGAGCCAATTTTAATTTCTACTTCTGTCACAATGCTTTCAAAGCTATTCAATAATTATACTTTCATATAGAGATATGATTCATATATTTGCCTATATGGTTTCAAAGTCCTCTGCTGAAGATTTGTTGTATGTGGGAAAAGGTTAAAGGAATCGTCTATCTGAGACCATTCTTTGAAGTATATCCACAGCATAGAAAATGGTTTGGAAATAAGAGGATATTCCAGTATTGCAAGGAATGGACTAATTTTGTTAATGAGCTCCAGCCTTTCATGATGTTAATCTAGATCTTAAAGGGAAATAATATTGCAGAAAATGAAGGTGTTACTATTTGACATGAAAGATTTCTAAATAAATGCATGAAAGAAAGAAAAACCTTGTATATTATAGTAAGGGGTGATCATCAATAATTGGCAATTAGATACAGTGTGTCTGAAACCATTAGTGTTTAAAGATTTTTAGTGACAGGCGGTATAAAAAATAGAGAAAAGTATCTTATTACGACTTTAAGCTTTCAATATGAAAAAACAAAAAAACTTTGGATTATTATTTAATTAAGCAAAATATCTTAAATAGTTTTCAATTTCTAGCTTTTTTTAAATATGGAGATAATTGTTCAACAAAGTCTGCTCCTTTGTGCTAGTATATACAAGAGTGCTCATAGGAACACTTGTGTGGCCTACCAGTAGCAACAGTGAAACCTGTGTATAAAGACCACCCATGGGAACACAATAATATGGTCGTTGTTCACAGGTGGTCTTTAATTGCAGGGTCATTTATGCAGAAAATGAGTAATTGGGGAACTAAAAGTGTGGTTGCTATAGACAGGGAATCGCGATTTCAAAATTGGCTGCTGTAGCTGTGTAAAATTGTACCAGCATGTCAGAAAGTTTTAACAAAATATCACAGGTGCAGGTTATATTCAATACACATCCCCATCAAGGTGAAGGTTACATAATGAAAGGTCATGGTGAACTCAAGGTCATCCTAGAAATCCTGCTTTCTTTCCTAATCATTCAACCCAGTCAAGGTCACTACTAGCAACAATACCATAGCATGTCTTTCTGTACCAAAATGATGTTAGTAAAACCAAATAAAAATCAGTGATGATCATGATTTAACCCTATCTCACCTACAACAAAGCAATAGCAGATGATTTTTGAAAATATGAACTTCAAAATATAGAAACTCCATTTATACTTAAAAGAACAATTAATGAAAACTTTGCGTCATGAGCGATTTATCATTTTGCCAAAAAGTTTTCAAAAGTCATGTGCTACAGTCTTTCATCTGCATGTGGGAAAGGGTTAACAAGAGCTGACGTAGAACAGCAGGCTCGACAATTTAAGTGCTTTACTTGTAAAAGAAATTTAACCAACAAAGCTAACGCCAACGGCAGGTTGAGTAGAAAAGCTCTCCTTATTCTTTGAAAAGAAGAGCTGAAAATGTTAGTTCAACAACGATGACAATACCATTGGCACATTCAGTTAGCCAAGTTTTGTCACAAAAGCATTACAAATTATCATTTGTAATCAATCTTAATTAAGAAAAAGATATTGCTAAAATTGCGAAATTCATCTGTATTCATCCAATGTTATCTTTCAAAGCAGATGCCTCTCAATTAAAGCAAATCTGATTAAGTAACAGATAGTAAATAAAAAGATAGTGGAAAATGAAACCATGAAAAGATTATTAGGAAAATGAAATGAATTTGAGACCAATGTATTTAGTGATATTAAAATGCACCAAATCAATGTATGTAATGATAGCAAAATGCACCAAAATCAATGTATATAGTTATAGCAAAATGCACCAAATCAATGAATGTAGTGATAGCAAAATGCAACAAATCAATCTCCCAATGACATTTCAAAGGTCAAGCTCTTAAGTGTACAGAGTATATATATATATCACAGCAGTTAGCACATCTATCAGTATATATATGGGTTTGTCCTTGACCCTTGGACACCTAGAATGCTCTACTAAAATTGAAAACTGTTTGACTAAAACATTTTATCATAGCAACCTGTGTTTTGTAGGAACATAGGTTTTCGTATATTCCAATGGTTGGCTACAGGCAATACACAATCCTAAACATTTATTTTTAGTTTTTACCATTACACTAAAGATTCCTATGAAAAGTATCATAAGGAGTTTATGGAACACATGTTGTCTACCATGACGGACATATAGATGCACAGACATGGACATAGGATGGAGAAATGAAACCTATGTGTCTTCCTGCTCTCGTAGATGAAACAGAAGTTAAGATTTCATGCGCCTTTGGGTAACAAACCCTTAAAATTATATAAACTCAACCTTTTCAAATTATTATCAAAATGATACCAATGGTACCATAAACCTCTTGTTTGTGCAATTGGTAAAAAAACAAAAATTATTAAGACAAACAAATTTCAGTAGTTTCCATGGCAACCAGAGGTCAAGGACCAAGCAGCAATACTCACAAGGACTTTGAATATCCATGGCTTTGTAATAAAACCACACAAAAATCAACAAAGGAGTTCAAATAAAAATGGTGTTAACAAATTATTAACTAATATACTTTTAGTGATTTGATCCTACTTAAACAAATTTAACAATATTTTTTATAAAGCTGAATAACTGATTTGTATGGTTGTAAAAGAAAGTCAACCAAATTTAAGTGTAGGTGCTTTAAATTACACAGAAAATCAACATAATGGAAATATATTGTGAATATAACAATAAATATGAAATAAAACATTGTCTAATTCAGTGATTTTGTTTTAACCCACCATTTTTGAAATTTTGGAATTAGGAATTTGGAACAAATTAATCCTTTCACACATGCACATGCAGGTGAATTAAGAAAACCTTTCTGCAAAAAGAGAAATTGGTCATAATGAGCAATAACTCCTTTTGTCACAATGTATTCACCTTTATTCAATAATTATACTTTCATTTAACCCTTTCCCTCATATAGACGCTTTCTGCAGCAGACGGCTTTATGAAAACATAGTGACAAAAGAAGAAATTGCACAAAACGTGCAATTTCTCCTTTTGCCACAATGTTTTCCACTTTTTGTCATAGGTTATCCATTCAATTACGGAGATTTTCCATGTTTAAACAAAATACGTTCAAAGTCGTCTGCTGCAGAATTGTCTTATCAGGGAAAGGATAAAAAAGATTTTCATTAGTTTTGCCTAGATGTTTTCAAAGTTGTCATCTGCATATTTGTTGTATGTGCAGGGAAAGGATTAATGTATCCAAGGTACAGAAAGATAAAACCATTCACATCATTTTAGTAGGATAGGATTTATTCAGACCTAAACCTTTTCCCACATGCAGAAGCAATTTCACGCATCTGCAGCAGATGACTTTTGAAAACATTTTGGCAATGTGATTTTTTAAAATGCTGCAGATTTGTTGTATGTGGGAAATGGTGTTTCCATTAATCTATGCTGAATCTATCTCACATCAAACCATAAACCCTTTCCCTCATATAGATGCTTTCTGACGACTCAGAGTGCAACAGACTGCTTTTTGAAAACATTGTGACAAACGGAGAAACTGCTCAAAACAAGCAATTTCTCCTTTTGCCACAATGTTTTCCACTTTTAGTCATAGGTTATCCATTCAATTATAAAGATTTTCTATTTTTTGACAAAATATGTTCAGTCATTTGCTGCAGATATGTTGTATGAGGGAAAGTGTTAAAGAGCCACAACTGCTGATGACAATCGACCTTGAATTTTCTATCTTTGCAGGTGTAATTTTATCTGAATTTTTTCACAATCGTCACTTTGTAATAAACTTTGAAGTTTTCTAAAGATTAGCATTTGGTGTTAAATTAAAAAAAAAATCACATTATATGTAACAAATGTTGCAACTTTGTATCATTGACTCAAAGGGATATGCTAATGAAAAAGCTAATAGCTTCCATCTTGAATTCATCAAAGTGACATCAATATGCAGTCAAGGTAAAAAAACAAACCATTGTTATGGAACAAAACGGTTTATATATAATGGTGGGTACAAACACATTAAAAACTGAAATAAAGAAGGATAAATCAAATCTTTCACCACATTAATAACATAGTTAAAATAACCAATTCCCATATACGTATATATGCATTTGGACGCACAGGTAGCAAGAGACTTTGAAGACATTTTGGTAAAAGAAGAAATCGCTCATAAAAGAGTACTTTTTCCCTATGCTAATTTTTTCTCAACTCTGTCAAATAATCATACTTTCATTTATAGAAATTTTCAAAGAAACAATTGCCATTATGTTTTCAAAGTTGTCTGCAGCAGATTTGTTGTATGTGGGAAAAGGTTTTTAATAGTTTCACTGTACAACAGAATTTGTGCAAGTAGAAAAGTAGAAAACCACTACATATGGCAGTTGAATTTTAGAATAGAGTTGAAAACATGGTGGCAAATGGAGAAATTGTAATTTCTCCTTTTACCGCAATGTTTTCAAATATCATCTGCTGCAGAGGTGTCAGAAAGCAAATGTTTGTGAAAAGGATTAACAACCAAATGTTTCAGGTAAAAAGGTATTTGCATACTGTGTTATATAAAATAACCGTAAAATAATATACTTTTCATTCACTGATACTGCATTTATATATTTACATCATGACTGTGTTTACACAAATTATAACCCTACGTCACCAAAGGTAAACAAATAAACCACTAACATATATTAGAATCCATACAAAAATACAAAATAAGGCAAATTGAATAGTAATGAACATAACATGATTAACATTTTACTTGATACATGTATTTCTAAAAACATTGTGGGAAATGGTGAAATTTATTAAAGAGAATATTTTTTTTTGTATTCTACATCTTTAGTCAGGTTAGCTGTAGAAACTGAAAATAAGCAGTTTTCCCTTTCCCAAATACTCATCTGCAGCAGACAAATTTTGAAAACATTGCGGCAAAATGAAAAATTGCTCATAAAGACAAATATTTCCTTTGACCACAATGTTTTCATCTATTTTCAATACTTACACTTTCATTTATAAATAGGAATATACAATAGTTTTGTGAAAACGTTTTCAATGACGTATGGTTCAGATTTGAATTGATGCATGTGGGAAAGGGTTAACCCTTTCCCTCATATAGACGCTTTCTGACGCCTCTGCAGCAGAAGGCTTTTTGAAAACATAGTGACAAAAGAAGAAATTGCACAAAACGTGCAATTTCTCCTTTTGCCACAATGTTTTCCACTTTTTGTCATAGGTTATCCATTCAATTATGGAGATTTTCCATGTTTAAACAAAATAAGTTCAAAGTCGTCTGCTGCAGAATTATCGTATGAGGGAAAGGGTTAAACATGCAGACCAAAAACAATGAGTATACACCATGATGTTCACACTAATCTTGGTCTACATTCGGTCATTAAAGCCAAACTACAGGTGAGATCCAGCAGTATAAAGATTCAATGCGGGTTCAAACCCCGCACAAAAAATAAAAACACACATAGGAAATGAGCCACTTCATTCAATAACACACCCTAGGGAATTGGCGACAAGTGAAGATCAAGAACAGTCTGCAAACCTCTGTGCAAATTGATCAAAATCTACCCTGTTTGCAATCTAGTCAAACAGGCAATACTAAAGAAAACTTTATGACCAACAGGAGTGTTGGAAGGCACACTTGTATTGCCTGCCAGTTAACCCATTACTTCACATGACTTTTCATAGGTCGTCTGCTTGACAATAATCAGACAAACAATTTTACCAATCTAGAAAACTGAAAGATTTATATTGATAAAGAGTTGAAAATATTTCAATAAAAGGTGAAATTGCTTGAAAGGAGCAATTTCACCTTTTATTGCAATGTTTTCAAAAGTCGTCTGCAACAGCAGTCGTCAAATGTTGTCTGTGTGGAATAATGGGTTAAGTCAAAATATGATTGACGACAGATGGTCTTCCTGACAGCCGACAGACAAGTGATCCCTACGTATCCCTCTGACATGGCGGGCGACACAAAAATCAGCCACATGATAATTATAAAGTATGTCATTTTATCCAATAAATTTTGAAACCTCTGAAGGAAGCTTTTTGAATGATGTGGCTGAAACGATCAAAAGGATTACATAGGAGTTGGTTACACAAAGACAAGAAAATACGGGCAAGAATCTATGATAAAGAAGAAACAAGAATTACGTAATATACATACCTATGTTGAAGTCCACATCAAAGTCCCCATAACGATCCCCATCCACGATGGTGTAGATGAGTTTCTGTCCTTGTGGGCTATTGGCCGAGAGGCTTGTGACAGAGGCACCCATGGGGATATATTCCGGGATTGAGGCTCGGTAGACTTGTTGCTCGAACACAGGGTAAGCTTTGCTGATGACTGTCAGTCTTACGGTGGTTTTCGTTGTCTGAGGATGGTCATCTGAAAGAACAAATAAGGTGGATTAAGGTTAATACCTTCCCACATGCAGACACATTTTGACGCATCTGCAGAAGACGACTTTGGAAAACATTGTGGCAAAATAATAAATTGCTCATAATGAGCAATTTCTCCTTTGGCCACAATGTTTTAAACTCTATTCAATAAATGGATAATTTTCTATTTTTGACAAGATGTTTTCAAAGTTTATTTCTGCCGATTTGCTGAATGTGGGAAAGGGTAACGGAAGAATATTGAATAATTGGGGTAAAACACTGTTTTCAACACTTTTCATTCATATCCTGGCAGCCATGATACCTACTCATGCGTTTCCTGGCTTTCTCATACAAGTTTTCCAGACAAGACAACAGACTTTAAGAGCAATTGGCTGCTTTTCCACATAGACTGTTAGCCTGTTGGAAGATTGGAAAGATGAATGACTCTTGTCACAAGGTGGAAAGAATGTTTGCCAAGCTGGGGTTCGAACTCACAACTACTGGATTGACAGCCCATATAGCTACCGACTGAGCTACTGGGCTTGGCAAAGGAAGAATAAGTGGGCGAATAGTTACATTTGAAACAATGGTGTAAACATCGCAGTAAAAGGGGAAGCATTTCATATATGTATTTTATATCTTTATTAATTTTTTATCAATGCTACAACTGTTCTGGATGGCTCCAAAACATCTAAAGGACTTTTGAAGAGAACATTGAGAGGGATGCTGCTTGTTTGATCATTCTACTTTTCCTTCAATGTTTAAAAAAGTTGTCTAATGTACCAGCATAAAATATCATCTGTACCAGCAAAAATGGTTAAATCGAGAAAGCATACCTTTATCAGATGCAATGACAAAGAGTGTCATTTGTTTACCGACATCAAACTGCGATAATGGCCGCATGACCGTCAGCTGACCTGACTCGGCATCGATGAAGAAATTATCGTCGAGGTCTCCTCGTCCTTTGACGCTGTAAATCACCTGTCCGAACCTGCCGGCATCACTGTCTATAGCTGTCACCTGTAACGAACAGCATAAAATACTCAATTTAGTTTACCCTTTCCAACATAGAACAAATCTGCAGCAGTCTGAGCAGTAGACTTTGAAAACATACCCGAAAAAATTAAAAACTCCCTTTAAATGAAAGTACAATAATTGAATAGAGTTGAATTCATGGTGACAAAAGGAGAAATTGCTTGTTTTGAGCGATTTCTTCATTTGTCGTCATGTTTTCAAAAAGCCCTCTGCTGCAGAGGCGTCAGAAAGCGTCTATATGAGGGAAAAGGTTAGTGATAAGCAGTGAGATACTAGAAAAACATCTTGTTATACATAAGTGTTCGAAACTACGCATGACATGTGTCTTCTGCAGATAAGTCAGTGTGATTGACACTCAGACAGACGGACACAGGTCCGAAACATAATGTCACCTATTATACTGAGGAAATTCTTCATTTCCCTGAATGTTTTAAAACATATATAACAAGAAACCGCTTTAGGTGATAAGGCCGGATTGTTGGCAATTTGACCTTGAAAATCGACAAACCAAGGTCAAGGTCAAAGTAACCATAGAAATCAATAGAACTTGTTACTGGTTACCTTCAGGCAAAGTTTCAAGTTTGTAACCCTTTCCAGTGCTGAGATTTTGCCTCAACCTGAAACTTTAACCAAAATATTGACGGACAGACAGACAGAGGGACGGACATCGCCAATCTATGGAATTGCTAGAGCCATCCGGCCAAAAATGAAATTCACATTATTCCTCAGAATGTTAGAAACTGACATGGAGAGTGTTTTACACATATCCACATTTAAGACGTATTTCAACCCTTGTAGATGCTTTCTGACGTCTCTGCAGCTCTGACAGCTTTTTGAAAACAGTGACAAAAGAAGAAATTGCACAAAACAAGCAATTTCTCCATTTGCCACAATGTTTTCCACTTTTAGTCATAGGTAATCCATTCAATTATAGAGATTTTCTATTTTTTGACAAAATATGTTCAAAGTTGTCTGCTGCAGAATGTATAGCATCTGCAGCTGAGGATTTATGAAACCATAAGGAAATTGAAATCATAGAAACTTTCCAGATATTTGTCTAGATGTTTTTGAAGCTATCTGCTGCACAAATAATATATCATATGTGGGAAAGGGTTGACATTAGTTTTAAGAACGTGTCACAAAATCCAAATCAGAGCTGTTTCACCAGAGCCTTCACTGTCCTGTATGCAACTTTTTTACAGATCAAAAACTCGACTGTAACTCTAAATGATGCCAATTAAGTGGGAGAGTCAACAATATCCCAAATCGCCAGAAACATCTAATATAATTTTCAGCTATTCTATGTGTTTACCTGTTTAATAATATGGCCAGGTTTGGAGTCGTACACAACGACAGCATGGTATGGTTGGTTCACAAACACCGGGGCGTTGTCATTCTCGTCCTCAATCTCCACCTCCACTACAGCATGAGCTTTCAGGAGAATGTCAGCATTCTCATGGCGTACCTAGGACAACACCAATAATTAAACACATGTATATCTTTATTTAGCATTTTTTTTTTTTTAAACCCTTTCTTACATACAGACGCTTTCTGACACGTATGCAGCAGACAACTTTTGAAAACTTTGTGGCAAAAGGAGAAATTGCTCAAAATTATCCTTTTGCCACAATGTTTCCAAATTTAATCAATAATTGTTCTTTCATTTATTAAATGTTATGATTATTATAGTGAGTTTTCAATAAAGGTTTTCTAAGTTGTCTTGAAGATTTGTTGTATGTGGGAAAAGGTTTAGCTTTTGATGTTTTTAAAACTTATTAACCCTTTCCCTTTTATAAACGCTTTCTGACGCCTTTGCTGCAGACAGCTTTAAAAAATATTGTGACAAAAGCAGATTGCTCAAAACGAGCAATTTCTCCTTTTTGCCACAGAGTTTTCAATTATCTTTTGATTTCCAGTGAATTTATATATTTTTGCTTCTATATTTTCAAATTCGTCTGCTGCAGATATGTTGTATGTGGGAAAGGGTTTAAGGTTATATAAGTACAGCATAATTATGTAGAACGAGGTTTTCATGTTTTGAGTGAATCAATCTATCAATCTTTTCCCTGATATATGTATACATACACGCAACATTTAACGCCTTAAACAACCGATTACTTTTGAAAAGATAATAGTAATAAATAGGATATATAATACTCAAGATAATCAATTTATTCATTTCAACACAATGTTTTCAGCTTTACCAAAAATAATGTTGTTGTTTTTGTTTTGTTTTCAGATGTTAGACAATTTTTTCAGATGCTATTAAACTGACATCTCCAAAAATGTCTTTATATGAATCCGTTCTTTGTAAAAAGGTACAAGTTGGCTTAACCCTTTCCCATATACAACACATCTGCAGCAGAAGACTTTGAAAACGTCTAAGCAAAAACATAGAAATTCTCCATAAATGAAGGTATAATTACTGAAACAAGTTAAAAACATTGTGGCAAAAGGAGAAATTACTCATTTTGAGCAATTTCTTCTTTTGTCACAATATCTTGCAAAGGTGTCAAAAATTGTCAATATGTGGGAAAGGGTCAAGTGAATAGAGTAGATCCAGACCAGTCTGATCAAGATCTACCATAAAAGCATATTACATACTCAAGCTTGTCTACCTGTATAGATTCTCACCCCTCTCCCACAAACAACAAATCTACAGCAGACGACTTCGAAAAATATTTTGTCAAAAATATGGAAAATCTCTTATAATTAAGGAAAAAACACTTAATGAATAAAGTTGAAAACATTGTGTCAAAAGGAGAAATTGTTCATTACTAGCAATAACTTCTTTTGTCAAAATGTTTTTAAGTTGTCTGCTGCAAAGGCGTCATAAAGCATCTGTATGTGGGAAAGGGCTTAAAGATGGAGGAGATGTACAGGCTAATCTTACAGATCTACACTGCCCAGATATGTCAACTTCCCCTACAGTGTGGGTTCAATTCCCCGAGGGTCAAACCAAAGGCTGTAAAAATGGTTGTAATGGCTGCCCAAAATTGTATGGTTAGCATTACGACTGGTGTCAGGATAAATGGACCAGTAGTACTGGTAACTTACCCAGGAAATGCCGAGATATAATTGAAAAATTGTTGCAAGCGCTGTTAAACACCAAACAATCAACTTTTCCTTACATACAGTCTCAAATAACAGGTAAACTTTGCATATTGAAGAGAGACAAAGAGCTCATTATGAGGCCCCATACATCAATCAAACAACAAAAACGAAAAGTGAGGTTCTATATCTAGAATGAACACCTTAACCCTTTACCTCATATAGACGCTTTCTGACACCTCTGCAGCAGACGGCTTTTTGAAAACATAGTGACAAAAGAAGAAATTGCTCAGAACGAGCAATTTCTCCTTTTGACACAATGTTTTCCACTTTTAGTCATAGGTTATCCATTCAATTATAGAGATTTTCTATTTTTTGACAAAATATATTCAAAGTCGTCTGCTGCAGAATTGTCGTACGAGGGAAAGGGTTAACCCTGTCCCACACATAAAGACACTCTCCTACTCCTCTGCTGCAGACAACCTTTTAAAACATTTCTCCTTTTGACAACTTTTTTTCAATTTTATTCAATAATTGTTCTTTCAATTATTTAACATGTCCATAGTTTTTATATTTTCAAAGTTGTCTGGGGCAGTTTAATTGCATGTAAGAGAGTCTTAAGCTTGATTAACATTGTCATGAAAAAACTCCATTTCCAGACCTCTCTAAGTTCAATCTTACCTCAACAACGAGTGTGTACATGCTGATTTCTTCTCGGTCAAATCTGCGTCCCGCCGTCGATAAAACACCTGACGTACGCCCAATCTCAAATAGTCCATGACCGTTCAATAAATGGAAGGAAAATAACTGATTTGATAGCCTATCAGCAATCTGTATAACAGTAAGGGTTTCAACTCCGGCATAATTCTCTCTGACTGAAGCCTTATATACATCTTTGGTAAATTTAACTTGGCTGTTTGCAGATTTCGCGACGTTAATTTCAACAGTGGTTTCCGTCCTGTGTATTCCGTCCGTCACTCCAACTGTAAGGAGAAAGCTATCTGAGATTCCGGTCTCGTTCACTACAAATATGGCACCTGTATCTTTATTAATGCTGAAGTTCTTTTCTTCATTCCCGTCTGTGATATCATATTGGAGTTTAGATTGAACGCCGGTATCGGGATCCGACGCCTCCACTCGTATCACAATGACGTCCCGGAACGTGGGCAGCAGTACACTAGCTGTATACTTTGGCATCGAGAAAGTGGGTGGGGAATCATTCACATCGTTTACATGGAGTACCACTTTAGCGGGATATCTGGTACGCTGTTGAGGTTTACCCATATCCCATACCTCAACAGAAAATTCGATACGATCTCTCTCCTCGTGATCGAATTCACTCACAGTTCGAATAGCACCAGTGTTTGGATCAATTGAAATAAAATCTTTGGCCGAATCATCCCGTATTTCATAGGTTAACAAGGCATTGAGATTGGCGTCCCGGTCTTTGGCAAGAACAACAAGAGGTTCGTTGAAGGAGTTCAGAACAACGGTTCCAGGTCTGGCAGATTCTGTAATGTACCCTTCATACAGATCTGTTATAAACTCCGGAGCATTGTCATTCTCGTCAATGATATGTACAAGAAGGTTGGTTTGAGCGGAAGAGTGTATAATACTTGTACCTTTGACAGTTAGATTAAACAAGTTATCTTGTTCGTAATCAACAGACATTTTGGTATAAACAACTCCAGAATTAGGATTGATGGCAAAGATTCCTTTTTCATTGCCCCCTTCAAGGGTATAGATAATACTGGAGCGACAGTTTGCATTGACCGTAAACACATTGGTGTACTGAGGTTCATTTTCACGAAGTTCCGCGATGTACTCCTCTTCGTCAAATCTTGGAGGGGCATTGTCGGAAATGGTTACATAAATCTTCACGGAGGTCTTGTTTGACATTGGTGTATCTCCTCTGTCTGTTGCCATGACAATCAAATGATATTCTGACTTTGTGTTTCTATCCAGTTCCTTAGCAACGGAAATAATCCCAAGCATACTGTCTATGCCAAATACACCTCCAACATTTCCTGAAAAAACAAAAATTAAAATATAACTATATTGATATCAAACAAAATTAACAGCTGTAAGTTATAATCTAAATATACAACAGAACTGATGATTTGTGAACTTCTTGCATGGTGTCTGTAACTATATATCTTGCTACAAGATGTACTTACAATTGGATTGCATGAAGAAATCATATTATTGATAATAATGCAACAAGTGTTACCATTTACACAATATCATAATTCACTAGTCATTTGTTTTGAAATAATTTTCAGAAAAAATAATATAACACCAGGAAAACTAGAAGTATAACGATGATACAAAAATGAATATTTTTTTCTCTTTTTCTGAAAGTGTTTTAAATTCGGTGTCATTATTCTTCCAGTTTACAAGACGTAATATCTTGTTTTGCAGCCTATCAAATTAATGCAGACTACCATAAAAACATCTTATCAGGTTAATCCTGAAGAATTTGTAAAGGAAACAAAAACTTGTGACATAATTTGTAACGAAAGTTTGTAACTTGGCACTTCGGCTGGACTGACAGTGGCGCCATCATTAATAGTTTTTGTTATGTCAATAAAAATCTACGATAATACAAGCTTTCAAATGCCATGTTCATTTAATACTGCAGATACAGGTAAACCTTTGTGTAAATTAGGTGTAAGATCAACAAACAAGTTCATCATTCAAGTGAAACAGGAAAATATTTCATTTCTTAGATTCATTATGTAACCTAAAACAATATTATGATCCAGAGTGTGCATATCGTCTCATTTATTTTACATATTTAGTTTCTTAACCCCAAATACAGTCTTTTTTACCAATTTCACCTTGTAGACGCATTTTGTTATGTCTGCCACAAACGTCATGATTAGCAATTTCTCCATTTTCCACAATATTTTCAATTCTAATTGAATAATAAAAATGCTTTCACCAAAAGAATTAAGAGACTTTCATTATTAGAAATAACTTCATTTGATTAGACCTTTTCAAAAGCATCTGCCATAGATTTGTTGTATATGGGTAAGGGTAAATGTAAATACATATTATAATGTTTTCATGTGTTGATAAAAGGGTAGAGGGTAAAAAGTACACATACAGTAACCGCAGTAATTAATTCAAATTAAACATAAAATAAGCCGCGCCTTACAACTAGGGGTCTCATTGCATCTCTGTTTTAGCATCAAACAAACAAGTAAACGCATTTAACTCTTTCGCTGCCAAAGATTCAGGTGAGACAGCCCAAGTTTTCTCTCCTGAAAACTGTATTGTTTACCACTTTGACATTAAATTTTACCAAATTTCCTGTTGGATGGAAAAAGGAGTGGTCCAATTTACAAATATGGAAGAGTCGACTTTGTGAAATTCAACAGTGAAACTAAATCATATATATCCCTTTCCCATAAAAGACGCATTTTGAAACATCTACAGCAGATACATTTTGAAAACATTGTGGCGAAAGAAGAAATTGCTAATAACGAGCAATTAAACTCCTTTTGCTACAATGTCTTCAACTCTTTTAAACGGTTAAACTCTGATTTACAGAGAGCTTTCATATTTTTGACACGATGTCGTCTGCTGCAGATTTGTTGTATGTGGGAAAGGCTCAACTCATCCGATTTCATGTTTAGTTTATGTGTCAGTAGCCACATCCGGGTCGTTATGAAATGCAAGCAGAGCGTGAAGACTCTGACCAGACTGCGCCAGAGGACTAGATAAGAGGGAGTGAACAGGTATTTCCCCCACACTATATCTCTTATTACTGAACCAAATCATGTCGAGTCCCGGTAGCTCAGTCGGTAACAACATGGGCTGTCAATCCAGGGATTGTGAGTTTGAATCCCGGCTCGGCCAACTTTCTTTCTGACGATTGACAAAAGTAATTGCGACATGCATCATTCGTCTTCCACCAATGGGCTAAGTCTATGTGGAAAAGCAGCCAGTTGTTTGGGAAGATTGTTGTGTGGAGTACTGGTGTGAGAAAACCAGGAAACACATGAGAAGGTGAACTGTCTGACGTGATATGACTGAGAAATAGTTAAAAAAGGCGTTAAACCCCAATCAATCAATCAATCAATCAATCAACCAAATCATATGTTGTGGGTACTCAAAATCTAGAGCTCTGCTGCGCTTTTGCACATAACTCCCTAGAATGTGCACTGTATGCATGTGCATCAAAGATAGCTCCCTTATGACCGGACTCGGCCCAAGTATTTTGTTCTGCTGTTTTATCATGACATCCTGTAAAATTTGGTTTTACCTTTTCTGAATGAGAGTGATGTCATTCAAGTCTAACTTTATTCATGCAGACATTGTGTCTGTATGTATCACTTTCCCACATGATGACACATTTTGATATCATTATTTGCATTACAAGCAATTTCTCCTTTTGCACTTATATTTTCATTTAAAGAGATTTATAGTATTTTTAAACTTCATGTTTTTTAACCATTTCCCACATACAACAATCTGCAGCAGATGACTTTGAAAATATCTAGTGAAAAAACATAACAAATCTATATAAAGTTAGGTATAATTACTGGGAAAAAATGAAAATATAATGTATTGTGCGAAAGAAGAGCAATTTCTCAATTTTCCATAACGTTTTTAAAGGTCGTCTAATGCAGAGGCGTCAGAAAGCATCTTTATGTGGGAAAGGGTTAAGTTATCTGCTGCAGAATTGTTGCATGTGGGAAATTGTTAACTTTTTAACCTTATCATGTAACAGACAACCTTGAACGTCTCTGCAATTATAAGACAAACTTTGAAAAACATGAGTGGAAAAAGAGAAATGTTTTCAAATAAGAGGGGACGAGAATATATGTCAGACCTCTTACTATAATGTGTTTATTTCATGTTCTTTAACATTTATTTCACCTTTGATTCCTATGTTGTGGGTACTCTAAAGAATCAGCTCATAGACAATTTCTTTTGAGTACCCACAACATAGGATTTGATTTACGTAATAAGAAAGATGCTGTGGGATAATGCTCACTTTACCCCTTCCGATCAACATAGCATTAGGTTGGATTTGTCAGTCACAGACTTGGGCAATTTTGGTTTCTTTACCGTCCATCTGCTTGCATGTAGTACAGACCAAGATGTATTAACCCTTTGCCACATACAACAAATCTGCAGCAGACGACATTGAAAATATAGTGGCAAAAAACAAGAAATATTTCCATAAATAAGCTTGGGTTTAATTATTAAAAAGCAATTTTAAAAGCATTAAGAGCAATTTCTCCTTTTGCCATAATGTTTTCAAAAGTTGTCTACAAGTGGGAAAAGGGTTAAATCAAACTGTAGCAGCGAAAACTTAGATCCCAAACAGACAGATGTGGCTCCATATATAAGGCAAAGATCAGTTTTACTTTTACACCCACCATATATTGGCCTCCGATGTCTTGTAATTATATTCCCAACCTAAATCTCAGATGATCACCTCTAATTGGTATCAAGTATAACCCTTTCCCTCATACGACAATTCTGCAGCAGACGACTTTGAACATATTTTGTCAAAAAATGGAAAATCTCTATAATTGAATGGATAACCTAAATGACTAAAAGTGGAAAACATTGTGGCAAAAGGAGAAAATTGCTCGTTTTGAGTAATTTCTTCTTTTGTCACTATGTTTTCAAAAAGCTGTCTGCTGCAGAGGCGTCAGAAAGCGTCTATATGAGGGAAAGGGATAACATATATTTAGGTGTAATTCTAGTGTACTATACAAGGTACCAATTAAAATATACCATTACAGACATTCAACTTCATACAAGAAAATTGAGCTTTCTAAAATTCCCTGATGCCTTATATCAATTTGGGATCGACCCGTCACATGTAAACAGATGCCAACTCTTACAAGACAAAAGTGTTTGAGGGGAAGACATATGTCGTCTACCGAAAGACAGAAAACGGAGAAGTGAGTCATGTGTGTAACACTGCCAGGGTAGGCGAGACAAAGATTGGAGCTAAATACTACCCTCTGAAGACTAACATTTATTCTGAACATGTCCCATGAAAACGCATGTCAACTCTAAAACTAGACAAGAGTGTTCGAGGGCCCACAGACTGATGTCAGCAGTCAATAACACAGACAATGGAGAAATGATCCCGGGTGTGTCACCCTGCCAAGTTAGGAGAGACAAAAATGGAGCTTTATATACACCCCCTGATGCCTAACTTTCATTTGTGACTTGTCACATGAAAGCAGTCTTAACCCTTTCTGCTACAGACAATTTTTTAAAACATTGTGGCAATTAATTGTGCTCATAATTTTCCACAATGTTTTCAATCTTATTCAATAATTCTACATTCATTTGTAGAGACTTTCCATATTTTTGTCTAGATGTTTACAAAGTCGTCTGCTGCAGAATTGTTGTATGTTGAAAATTGGGGTTAAACCCTTTAAAAGCAAATCAGCAAATTAAGTCCTTCATACCTAACTTCAATTTGAGATCAGTCTACCATTCTGCATGATTATATCAGTACATCCTTGAAGTCTCTTGTCTGATCATCCAAGAATGGATATGTTTTACATCCATTTATAAGTTATTTCACGCCATTATCTGGGTAAATTACCAGTACTTCCAGTATTAATTACCCAGACACCAGCCAGTCAGTCATAATTTGCTAATCCCACTTAATTTAAAGCCAAGGAGGGAAAGCCAATATTACCATTTTTAAGTCTTTGATATGACCTGGCCGGGAATTAAACCTACTACCCGAGGAGGAGGTTTTACCAATAAAACACTGAGGCGCTTACAAGAATGGAAATTGATTGTAGTTGTCGTTAGCTTCAAAACCAATTAACAAAGCTCGGCTTTCCTGTGAAATCTATTAAATTCATAACCCCAAAAGAAATAATTCTCAATGAATTAGAAATATCTAAGAAGAAAGGGCAACAACCCATTATGTAAAAACATAAACCAAGTCCTATCTCACAATGAAGTTTGGCAATAACAAGTTAACCCTTTCCTTGACATAGATCACCTTTGCCGAATACACTCTTGGAAAAAACTTTGTTGGATCGAAAGGGAAAATATGCTCAATATGAGTGTTTTTTACTTTTCCCACTCTGTGTTTTAACCCTTTCTCACATACAACAAATCTGCAGCGGACGACTTTGAAAACATAATGACAAAAACCTGAAAATCTCCATAAAACATAGCTTAATTGTTAAATAAAGTTGAAAACATTGTGGCCAAAGGAGAAATTGCTCATTATGAGCAATTTCACCTTTTGCCACAATGTTTTTCAAAAGTCATCTGCTGCAAGTGCGTCGGAATGTGTCTGTAGGTGGGAAAGGGTTAAGAATATCTTAAGAGATTTATATTTATGCAGGACATAAGGTTTTGAATCTTCATACTTATCACTTGCACAGCATTATAAACCGGAAACCAGAAATAAATTGTCTCAATTCAGTGTTGAAAACATTGTGTGAAATTTTGACAATAGCTTATTTTGAGCTATTTCCCCCCCTTATTTAGCATTTTAAAAAGTCGTCTGCTGTGCACAAGGCTTCATCAGAAGTCATCCATTTCATTAAAAAGGGTTTAAAACGTTATCCTGTATTTAATTTTGCGTTATCAGATTGAAGACACCCGATACCTCGTTATGTCCCGTCAATCAATGCCCCCTTATTATCTCCCTTGCTAATCTTGGCCGTGCTGTAGTGATGGCCCATAAATCTAAAACCTATTGTCTACTGTATCAGTGCCTGAATCGGGGTCACTGACTTGTCAATCAACCCTGAATATATACAGTTAAATGTTTACCCGACATGACATTTTTGCCAGGGGCAAGAAGACTTTTGAAAATGTGGCAAAAGGGGAAATTGCTGATAATGAGCGGATTCTCCATTTGCCACATTGTTTTCAACTGTATTCGACAGTCGTATTTTCATTTACAGAGATTTTCCATTTTTTTTTTTTTTCAAAATTCAGATTGATCTATATAGTTGGTGGGCCGTTTAGGGTCAGTTGTTGAGCCGATATTATATTTTAAGTCATCTTCTTTGAAACCATATTAAGTAAAAATGACATCTTGATGTGAAAACATTGTGGAAAAGAAGACTGTTACCTGCTCAACTACAAAAATTTCTCATTGAAACGGTTAAGAGGAACCCAAACCTATTCATTAATGTAGGACAATTAAGATTTCAATCTTGACAGAATGTGACAAGAGGGATATCTGTTTTATGAGTTGAAGAGAACTAGATAAGCAAGAGTACACTGGTCTTTTCCCAACAATATCTCTCTTAGAACTCGACTAAACCTATGTTGTGGGTGCTCAAAAGAATCGTCTCAATATAGGGTTGGAGTCAAATAAGGGTTTGGGAATTTGAAATACTCATCTTATGAAGAACTCTGGAGTTTTGTTCTTTGAAATTATCAAGATAATCATGAACAGGGAATTGACTGACCACCTGTGAGAAGTACATATCGAGGGCTTGGCGTGAAACGGTTGTAACTAAAATTATTATTTTGTTACCAAGGTTATTTACCTCGCCATAAAGTCTTTAAAGGCGTTAAATCATTTTTTCTTGGTAAACAATGGAAATTTAGGTGCCATTGCTCGTTCTGAGCAATGGCACCTAAATTTGCATTGTTTACAAAGGGGTCAAAATTGCCCCTAATCCAGGGTTTTCAAAATAGGTTTTGAGTTACAACCGTTTCACGCCAAGCCCTCGATATATATAGTCACAGATTAATTGTAGGTTAATACCATTTTCAACATTATATAAGTCATATTACAGGAACCAGATTTCATAACAAGGATATCCATTTTTCCCTCCCACAAGTGTATTTCACACAAAATTCTCTAAGCTCTACAACATAAGCCCACATATGCAGCAGCAGACAACTTTGAAATGATATGGAAAAATCTATGAAAATGAAAGAGTAATCATTGAATGATTGACAAGACATTTATGCATGTATGAGCAATTTCTGCTCCAACGGATTTATGTATGAAACCAGGGTCTTCTCTGAAAGGTCTCCATTCTAAACCTCTGTCTACATACCAACTTTGGTTATGATCTGTCAACCGTTACTAAAGATATTGAGTTTCAATCGTTTTTTCCTATTTTTAGTAACAGTGATCTTGACCTTGACCCTAGGAGCCCCAAACACAATCCCATTAAAGGCTCCATAAATTCTTTCTATATACTAACTTGAGTTACATTATGTCAACCGAAATAAAGACATTCAGTAGATATTCAGTTTCAACCATTTAACTATTTTTAATAAAGGCGACCTTGACCTTGACCCTAGGGGCCCCAATAGCAATCCCGTAATTAAAGATATTCAGTTTTATGGGTGTGTTTATATAACGCCAAACCAGGTCCTGCCCACCCACCCATTAAACAACAACATTGTCATTCTAATAACCAGGTTTCAATTATGTTGGAAACCTGGTTAATACAAATGTTTTTTAGCTCAAAAAATCTGAAACTCTTTCCCACATACAGCAAACCTCATCATGAGCAATTTCCCCTTTGGCCACAATGTTTTCAAAAGTCGTCTGCTGCTATTGCGTCGAAATGTGTCTGCAGGTGGGAAAGGGTTAAAATACAAACAATTTTAAGCTAAAAACAAAGAAATGGCAATTGCCCACAACCCTCAGAGCATAGAGGAAGATAAGATAAGATTGAGAAGATACATTTAACCCTGTCCCTTGCATAGATGACTTTTGATTTGATGCCTATTTAAAACATTGTGAGTAAAGGAAACATTGCTTAATATGAACAATATTTTCAAATCTATACACTTATTTTCCTAATGTAATTAATGTTACATCTTTTTTCATCAGATGTTTTCAAAGCAGACAGAATCTAAAAGATCATGTTTAGGTAAACAACTAATTAACTGGGTTAAGATATTGCTGATCATGTGTACTCATTTATCCCTTTCCCTCATATAACATTTCTGTAGCAGACGACTTTGAACGTATTTTGTCAAAACATAGAAAATCTCCATAATTGAATGGATAACCTATGACAAAAAGTGGAAAACATTGTGGCAAAAGGAGAAATTGCACGTTTTGTGCAATTTCTTCTTTTGTCACTATGTTTTTTAAAAAGCTGTCTGCTGCAGATGCGTCAGAAAGCGTCTATATGAGGGAAAGGGTTAAAATATTTGTCACAAAGGCTGGACTCTGAATGACAACAATATATTGGGATTTGTATCAAAGAACTCAAGCCCCGAAAACTAAAATACATTCATTTTGTACATCAACTCTTTCCCAAATACAATGAATTTGCAGCAGACGACTTTGAAATAATCACAACAAAAATAGGGAATATTTCTATAACTGCAAGACAGTTTAATTGTTAGAGTTGAAAACATGGTAGTAATAAGGAGAAATTGCCAAAATGTTTTCAAAAGTCGTCTGCTGCATTGGCTTTAGAGAGCGTCTATATGGGAAAGGGTTTTAAGCATCTGAAGATAGAAGGTACCAATCTGGAAAATTGAAGCTTTAATTGCGAAAACTATTCTAAAACATAGCAGAATATAGAGAAATTGCTCATTCTGAATAATTTAAATGTATCTGCAGGTGGAAAAGGTTTAACCCTTTCCCACATACAATTACGGACGCTTTCTGATGCCTCTGCAGCACTGACGACATTTGAATATGTTGTGGCAAATGGAGAAATTGCTCCATTTGCCACAATGTTTCCAAGATTATTCAATGATCATACTTTCTTTTACAGATATTTTCCATTGTTTTGTCTAGATGTTTTCAAAGTCGGCTGTTGCAGATTTGCTGTATGAGGGCAAGGGTTAACTTAAAAGATAATCAGTCAACATTCAACAGAAAGATCCTAATCAGGCATTAGATGTTTTTTTATGAGCTGTTTAACTTATCAAAACTAATTATCATTATATATGGACCAGAGTTAACCTTGTATTTATCATTTTATTAACCCTTTCCCACATATTGAAGCTTTGAGGCCTCAGCAGCAGACGGCTTTTTGAAAACATTGTAACAGAAGAAGAAACTGCTCAAAACAAGCAATTTTTCCTTTGCCACCATAATGTTTCAACTTATTTACCGTAATTATTTCTCCTTTCATTTTGAGAGAGATTTCAGATTTTTGGCTGGAATGATTATAAAAGTGTCTGCTGCAGCCACCTTTGAAGGCATGTTGGCAAAATCATGGGAAATCCCTCTAAATAAAGGTACAATTAATAAAAAAAAGTTGAAAACATTGTGGCAAAAGGAAAAATTGCTTGTTTAAGCAATTTCTCCTTTTGTCACAGTGTTTTCAAAAGTCGTCTGCAACAGAGGTATCAAAATGCGTCAACAAGTGGGAAAGGGTTAAACAAACAAACAATCCCTGTGAGCTGGCTTTTTCTATTCATGTTTATTGTCTGTCAATAAGGACCCTCTTTTACCAATGACAGATGACTGTATTAGATGTCACATTTGGTTCACATTAAAGGTCAACTCTTTTTTTTAATATGAAATAGAGGACCTTCGATGCCTCTGATGCAGATGACTTAAACCTTTTCCATCTGAAGACACATTTTGGCACTTCTGCAGCAGACGACTTTTGAATACTTTTATGTTAAGGGAAAAATTATTCATTATGAGCAATTTCACCTATAATTCAGTAATTATACCTCAATTTAAGGATATTTTCCAACTGTTTGCCTATGTTGTCTAAGTGCATGTCTGCTGCAGATTCAGGCCATATGTGCGAAAGGGTGCAGTGCAGCAGACAACCCTTGAAATATAGTACCAAAAGGAGAAATTGAAAATTATCAGTATTATTTTCCCTTTTGCCACAATGTTTTCAACTCTCATCATCATTATGTAACTTTCATTTAAAGGGATCTTCAAATTTGTGTTCCTAGAGGTTTTCCAAGTCATCCAATGCAGATCTGTTGAATGTGGAAAGAGGTTAAAAGGCATCAAAAGTCATTTGTAGCTGGGATTTCATGACCGTATTGTTCACTCCTTTAGTCATTACTTTCTATTTGGAAGAATTCAGAAAAAGTGATTCAGGTAAACGGTTAACTCTTTTCCACATGCAGAATGATTTCTGATGCCTCTGCTGCAGACGACTTTTGATAACATTGTGGCAATGGGTGAAAATGTTCATAACGTTTTCCTCTCTAATCAATATATAGTTGTATTTATGCAGATTTTACACATTTTTGCCTGCATGTGTTCAAGGTCGTCTTCTACAGAATTGTTATATGCTGCAGACGACTTTTGATAACATTGTGGCAATGGGTGAAAATGTTCATAACGTTTTCCTCTCTAATCAATATATAGTTGTATTTATGCAGATTTTACACATTTTTGCCTACATGTGTTCAAGGTCGCCTTCTACAGAATTGTTATATGCTGCAGACGACTTTTGATAACATTGTGGCAATGGGTGAAAATGTTCATAACGTTTTCCTCTCTAATCAATATATAGTTGTATTTATGCAGATTTTACACATTTTTGCCTGCATGTGTTCAAGGTCGTCTTCTACAGAATTGTTATATGCTGCAGACGACTTTTGATAACATTGTGGCAATGGGTGAAAATGTTCATAACGTTTTCCTCTCTAATCAATATATAGTTGTATTTATGCAGATTTTACACATTTTTGCCTACATGTGTTCAAGGTCGTCTTCTACAGAATTGTTATATGCTGCAGACGACTTTTGATAACATTGTGGCAATGGGTGAAAATGTTCATAATGTTTTCCTCTCTAATCAATATATAGTTGTATTTATGCAGATTTTACACATTTTTGCCTACATGTGTTCAAGGTCGTCTTCTACAGAATTGTTATATATGGGTAAGAGTTAACTATGTACACCTATTTATATTAATCAACATCTCTGTTTACTTTATGAAGAAAACATGCATTTTGCATTTCGGTAAAGTGATTAACTCTTTCCCAGATGTGGACAAGTTTTGATGCATCCACTGCAGGAGACCTTTGTAAGAAAAAAGAGTAATTTCTCCATTTGGCACAATGTTTTTAAGTCTATTGAATACTTTGTTATAATTTCATTTACAGAGATTTTTTATATTTTTGTCTATTTCTTTTCAAATTTAAGTCTCCCGTTACATTCATTTCATATGGGAAAGATTTACAATACAAACAACTTTTACTGCAGATTTGTTGTATGTGGGAAAGGATTAACAGCTAAAGAGTATTTATACCTGTGATTAAGAGAATTCACAAAAAAAGAAATCCCCAAAAAATGTAGCGAAAAACTGTTCTTGACAGAGTTAGCTCATGCTTCATTTCCGACAATGAGCATCATTAACATATTCAACATAGACCCCAAGTAACACCTCATCAGTAGATAATGCAAGAAAAAACGGTCATTATCACTGATGAGCAAGCAATTTGTGGCATTTCTCTCTCAATTTAAGAATCAGGTAAATTATCATTCAATGTTTATCTGATACACTGTATTATGATTATTGTTATAGTTCTAGTCAGATATGTTGATAAATAGAAGTGAAAGAAGTTTGAAGTTTAATTTTTGTTTACAGAGTCGTAAATTATTGTAAAATTTGGAGGAACATAAGAAAATCAATGGGTCTTAAAGCTTGACAGATAGACAGACAGCAGAGAGTAAATCCCTTGGTCTGAGCAAAAAAGAATAAAATGCTGTCTGCCACAGTGGATTCAAATGTTGGTATCGTATTAACCTTTTCAAACATACAGATTCTTTCCGACGCTCCTGTAGCAGACGACTTTTGAAAACATTGCGGCAAAAGTAGAAATTGCTTTTGCCACAATTTTTTCAATTCTGTCATTATAAGTTATACATTCATTTATAGGGATTAAACACATTTTTGTATAGATGTTTTCAAAGTTGACTGCTGCATAATTGTATGTATGTGGGAAAGGGTTAAGAAAAGTGTTATAATAGGCTAAATAGAAAAGTAGGAGCATGATTTGTGTCTGCTGGCTGAGTGTTCAATCAAGATAAGACTGAAATCATGGACAATTTCACTAATAGATGTACAATAAGAACAGGGTAGACAGACAGGTTTTTTCCCCATTTATCGGCAGTATGCTTAACCAATTTCCACATACAGGTGCTTTCTTACACCTCTGCAATAGAACACTATTGAAAATACTGAGACAAAAGGATAAACTGATCAAAAAGAGCAATTTCCCCATTTGCAACGAATATTTTCATCTCTAGTCAATATGAAACTATCTTCTGCAGAGATTTTTCATTTTTTGGCCCAGATATTTTCAAAGTCAACTTTTGTAGATTTACTGTATGTGAGAAAGGGTTAAGTATTTCTCAAGTTGTCTGGTTTGAAGCTCTTGATAAGGGTAGGGGCGTTTTCCATGAGCTAAAATCCTTTTTACACCTCCAAAACATATGTTATTACCACAAAAAAGAATCATCTCATTGAGACGATTATATAAATATCTACAACATAGAGTTTAAATAAGTAAAAAGAAAGACATTGAGGGACAAAGATCACTTTTGCATGATCTCATTGTTTGGTGCTTGACAGCTTCAACAATTCCTCAATTATATCACGGCGTTTCCTGGGTAAGTTAAGAATTGATTCTGGGGTGAAGATGAGAAAATTTAGCAATTTTAAGCAATTTCAGCAAGTCTCACAATGGCGTCTGCTGCAGTCTGCATCTGATAGGTAAAGGGATAACAACAGCGGTAACACACAGGCGTTGTTAATGCAAACTGTAATCTTGCATGGAGAAACACTTTGTCAAAAAGTATAGACAATTGGTTAGAATATTATTCTTATTTACACTACAACTGTTAGGCTTAATCAACGCTTTCCCACCCATAGTAGTTTTCTGACGCCATAAGCAGCAGACGACTTTTGAAAATATGTTTGACAAAAGGAGAATTGCTCATGATTAGCAATTTCTCCATTATACACATCGTTTTCAACTTTATTCAATAATATTTCTTTCAATTATAGTTTCTATATTTTTTATCAACTGTCTTTAAAGTCTTCTGCTGTCGATTTTTTTGTATGTGAGAAAGGGTTAATTAATCACACATGATCGAGTACCGTTATTTACAGTCTATTACTTTCCTGCCTTAACCCATTTCCACAAACAGACGCATTTAAACACAATTGCAGAAGACCACTTTTTAAAACAAATCATTTCAGAAGTGAAAATTGTGCAGAATGAGCAATTTCTCATTTTGTCAGAATGGTTAATTTCAAAATCTAATCAATTAATATCCTTTCATTTATAAGAATAAGGTGACACAAAAACTTGGTAATACAGATACCACAAAGATTGAATTTAAATGCCTAGATAATCATCACAATCAAACTGGTGCACTCTATGGAGGGTCAAGACATACCTGATTGTATAGAATATGTAATTTCTGCATTATGGCCCTTGTCTTGGTCAGCTGCGGTCACTTGTAGTACTGAGGCGCCCATGGCAGCCGTCTCAAACACGCGACCAGAGAACTCCTGGGACAGGAACACTGGTGGATGGTCATTATGGTCCAATAGATTGATGGTCACTCTGGTGAAGTTTCGGTTTGGACTGACTCCCTGGTCACTCACCATGATGGTCAAATTGTGCTGGACGGCTACTTCTCTGTCTAGCGGACTTTTCACCAGTATTTCACCTGAAATTTTACAAGACATTTTCAGAAATTTCTACATAAATACTCATTTCAATTGCAATGAAATAACGCTTTCCATAATAAAGACAATTTCTAAGAACTCTTTAAAACTCAAATTTTGAAAACATCATGGCAAATGGCTAAGTAGCATTTTTGATGCAAATGTTCTCAAAGCAGATGCACAACTTTAGTAATATACAATTGCGAGCACTCCGTAGGCCAATAACAACATGCATGTTTGGGCAGCCAAATCTTGGTCTACATTGTTTGCTATGTATGCATCTATATTTAGTGAAGACTTGTCTGTAAGCATGGTAAACTATGGGAAAATGACAAGCTGTGGTAAGAGTTGCAGGAATTCCACAGTTTAGGGGTCAGGTCAAGCCATGTGAGAGAAAAGTGTTGACATGCTTGTGAAGTCAGCGAGACTACATTGTTAGCTTCTCACGAGTAAATATTTAGTGAAGACTCGATCATTAAGCATGTAAGACCTTGACAAAAAAGAGTGGTTGTGATCAGGATTGCAGGAATTCAGCAAGGATAGTTTTCAAGCCATGCCAGAGAAAAGTGTTGACATGTCTGTGAAGTCAGGGAGTACTTTCATGAAACATGTGGAGAATCCTCATGGCTCCTCATTTGTCAACTCTTCCTTGTTTTTTTGTTTAAATGAACTTTTAATAAAAACATTGGATTTTTAAATCAAACTGTCAAAATAGCCCATGTTTAACTAGGGGACTGACACTGATAACAAACATGTAGCCATTAATAAAGTGTTGGAAATTAGGTGCAGCTAACCCATTCCCAGATAAAAAATAGATTTTGGCACCTAAGCAAGACAACTTTTGAAATAAATGGCAATCAAGACCAATTTGCAGACTTGTATGTTTTTTTCTTTAATCATTAGCATTCTAACGGTTATATATAGTTTATATCCTGAAATATATGATCTTGTTTCATAGTGCATTATCCTTGCAAGTCAGAGTACCAAGGAGGGAAGTTGCTACTTAACCCTTTCCCTCATACGACAATTCTGCAGCAGACGACTTTGAACGTATTTTGTAACTAAGATGGATAACCTATGACTAAGAGTGGAAAACATTGTGACAAAAGGAGAAATTGCACGTTCTGTGCAATTTCTTCTTTTGTCACTATGTTTTCAAAACGCCTGTCTGCTTTAACCCTTTCCCTCATACGACAATTCTGCAGCAGACGACTTTGAACGTATTTTGTCAAAACATAGAAAATCTCCATAATTGAATGGATAACCTATGACAAAAAGTGGAAAACATTGTGGCAAAAGGAGAAATTGCACGTTTTGTGCAATTTCTTCTTTTGTCACTATGTTTTCAAAAAGCCGTCTGCTGCAGAGGCGTCCGAAAGCGTCTATATGAGGGAAAGGGTTAAGTGTTTTAGAACCTTTTGACTAAGTAAAAAGGTAACCCTTGCTCACATACAGACTTTCTGACAACCCTGCAGCAGATGACTGTTGACAAATATAGTTGCCAGAGAAGAAATTCCCACAATGTTTTCAATTTTATTCAATAATTGTTCTTCCATTAATAACATTTCCCCCTATTTTTGTCTAGTTTTGTCAAAGGCATTTGCTGCAGATTTGTTGTATGTGGGAAAGGATTAAACATTTACCTACTACCAGTTTTAAATGTATTACTATGACCCAAAAAGGGATTAAGCCTTCATCTCCTGCTTCTATTTTTTAAGGCTGGCACTGAGTCCACTCTGATCCATTATGTACTCAGGGGACTTAACGCTTTCCCATAACATTACAAATCTGCAGTGGCCGACTTTGAGAACAGCTAGGCAATATATCAAACATCTCTTTAAATAATAGTAGAATTATTGATTAAAGTTGAAAACATTGTGGCAAAAGGGACAAATTGCTCATTATCAGCAATTTCTCCATTTGCCAAAACGTTATTGAACATTGTCTGCTGCAGGAGCGTCAGAAAGCATCTGCATGTGGGAAAGGGGGATTAACTTGTGAAACAGAACAGTGATGACAATAATAAATGAGCAGGCCATGAATTAACTCATGAAGATGTTACAACTGTCAATCATTCAAATGAGACATGAATCTCTGTTAGGTACATCTACATTAACCCTTTCCCACATACAACATTTCTGCCGCAGACGACTTTGAACAAATGTTGTCAAAAAATAGAAAAACTCTATAATTGAATGGATAACCTATGACTAAAAGTGGAAACCATTGTGGCAAAAGGAGAAATTGCTCGTTTTGTCACTATTTTTTCAAAAAGCTGTCTGCTGCAGAGGCGTCAGAAAGCGTCTATATGAGGGAAAGGGTTAACCTTTTCTCATATGAAACAATTTAGTCTACAGAAGATGATTTTGACAACAAAAAGGCAAAAATATGGAAAAAGTCTCCATAAATGAAGGTACACTTATTAAAGTTGAAAACATTGTGGCCAAAGGAGAAATTTGCCACAATGTTTTCAAAAGTTGTCTCCAGAGTGCTTCAGAAGCATCAAAATGTTTCTGAAGTTGGTAAAGGGTTTACAAATTACTTTGCATACATTTCTGGTGTGAAGCATCTGTTTTGACTAATTAGGAAAATTGACAATTATAGGTATGGACCAGCTTTCACTTGAATAAGCGATATGCAACTGTCTGATTCTTGAAATCTGAGGAAACCGTCAGTTGTTACAATCCCAGACTTTTCATTTTGTATTAACTTTGTTGTCCATCATCAATTCCTAAACAGTTTATGCTTATCAATAATGTCTATGTTATATATCAGCTATGTCAGATTGTAAACGGATAACAACAGTTCCTGAATGGACAAGAGCTGGCTAGCATTTAGATTTACTTAACAAAGTGTTTGGTGAATCTCTGCATTTCCATAACAGGTTTTGAGCAAAATTTAAGAAACTGAATGACCTATTCGAGTTAAAAATATCAAATCTGCCCATCAAATTACAGCTTATAGGGAACACGCTGTAAATATTCCTTATTTGTTGGATACTCATAAAATTGATTTGTTTGTATGGTGCTTAACACTGCTTTCAACAGTACTACTGATCCATTTATTCTGACACCAGTGAGTCAGTCACAATGCTTAACCCAGAATATTGAGTACCAAGGAAGAAAAGCAATTATACTACCATTTTTTAAGTCTTTGGTATGACCCGGGAACCCAAGACCTCTAAAGCAGGAGGCAGATGCTCTACCAATACACCACAGAGGTGGATGATACTAATTTGTTACCCTAGTTCAACAGATCGTACAAAGAGGTATTAGAGCACCCGAACACCCTGATGTAAATGAGAATACACTACTGTTTCTGTACCCACGGGTTGGTCCGCTTCCACATTCAGATTAACAAGTACAGCAATAAATAATCATTAAGTACTTCTATAATTTTAGAAATGCACCACTCAGTTCCTAATTAAACAGCCATTGGATAAATTAAGTGGTTTGTACCGGCCCTGAGTATCATGCCTGGCCTATCTAGGAATGCAATCTCATTCGGCATGGGTCATTGGTTTTAAATTGTCTATACCCTCTTAAATCCCCTAATTATCCCTTTATTGAACCATTCCCCACCTGCAGGCGCGTTTTTCATATACCTACAGTAGACAATTTTGATATCATTGCGACATAGGAAAAATTCAACTATTGCATAACCCTTTTCTACTCTATTCAATATTTATAATTGCATATTTAAAACAAAATTTTTGTACAAATGTTTTTCCAAGTGCTCTGAGCTACAAATGTGTTGTGATGTGGAGAAGAGTTAAAAGCATTTGCTTTTTCAGCTTTAATCTTAAACTTTCTATATGTTATTTGTACTTTTAAATGTATGATCTTCAGCTATGTTCAATATAAAACTGTATAGGAAAATATTGATAAACCATATCTGATAGTAATTTGCTCAGCAGGTCCAGCTGATTCATTATGCACAGAGCATGTTATCTGCTGCAGATGCATCAATATGCATCTGTTTGAGCGAAAGGATTAATCAAATCTCAGAATAAGATGGCTACATTGTATTTGTAAGGACTTTAATGTTAAAACCTTACTTGAGGCAAGGTGAATGGAGTTAAAATGCCTTTACGAGTCTATAAATCAATGATAGACGATAATACAAAATTTGATTTTCAATCTAATCACAAAACAATACGATATAGTGGTCCCTAAAAGCCACTAGTACAAGCTTTTCTCCAGACAATTTGATAGAATTGGAAAGTATAATTTGGTTAACCTTTTCCCACATACGGATATATTTAGACATCTGCAACAGACAACTTTTGAAAACAATGCGACAAAAGGGAAATTGCTCATTATGAGCCACAGTATTTTGCACACGTTTCAATAATTATTATTTTATTTAGAAAGAGTTTCCATACTTTTGCCTAGATGTTTTCTGCTGCAAAATTGTTGTACATGGAAAGGGGGTTAACCTCTCGCTTGATAGGAGATATATTTAGACTTGAAAATAAATATGTCTGAGAAAATCATGATAACTTTTACCACAATGGCTTTTCCAAAGTAGTTGTGTGTATCAGGAAAAGGATTAACCCTTTCCCTCATACGACAATTCTGCAGCAGACGACTTTGAACGTATTTTGTCAAAACATGGAAAATCTCCATAATTGAATGGATAAAAGTGGAAAACATTGTGGCAAAAGGAGAAATTGCACGTTTTGTGCAATTTCTTCTTTTGTCACTATGTTTTCAAAAAGCCGTCTGCTGCAGAGGCGTCAGAAAGCGTCTATAATAGGGAAAGGGTTAAAGCTCCTTTGCAGCAGACAATGTTCAAAAACATTGTGGAAAAAGGGAGAAAAGGTCAAAATATGAAAATATTTTCCCTATTCCTGTTTACTGTACATATTTTAAAGTCTCACTTGCTAGAATAGAGCCCCTGAATTTGCTTACTTCTAGATACCCAATGGTGCATTTCAATGTATATCTGAATGTTGCTTGTTTAACCCTTTCCCACATACGACAAATCTGCAGCAGACAACTTTGAACATATTTTGTCAAAACATAGAAAATCTCCATAGTTGAATGGATAATCTATGACAAAAAGTGGAAAACATTGTGGCAAAAGGAGAAATTGCAGGTTCTGTGCAATTTCTTCTTTTGTCACTATGTTTTCAAAAAGCCGTCTGCTGCAGAGGCGTCCGAAAGCGTCTATATGAGGGAAAGGGTAAAATTTAACTTAATTTTGGGAACTAAAGTGTAGGCCCGGGCCTACTGTGCCTAATGTAGCTATGATGCCAATGTGTTCCGCAAGGTGTTCTACAATGTCTTAACCCTTTCCCTCATATAGACGCTTTCTGACGCCTCTGCAGCAGACGGCTTTTTGAAAACATAGTGACAAAAGAAGAAATTGCACAAACGTGCAATTTCTCCTTTTGCCACAATGTTTTCCACTTTTTGTCATAGGTTATCCATTCAATTATGGAGATTTTCTATGTTTTGACGAAAAACGTTCAAAGTCGTCTGCTGCAGAAATGTCGTATGAGGGAAAGGGTTAAGGTCAATCATTAGCAAAGTTTTTTATTTTCATATTCCCATAATTATGTCATCATTTTCCTGCATCATTTTGCGATGCAGACAACACTTAAAATATCACAATCATGAAAAGGGTTTAAATCACATTGTTACATCAAATAGCATGGGTTCATAACTTCTCTTAAAATCATTATCTTGAATATTGTTGGAGCCAGCATAGGGAAATTATTTCTTTCAGCGGAACATTTTATATCAGAAATAACTCATTTACTAAATATTCCAGCATCGAACATGAAATATTCTCTTTACGAGACGGCAGAAATAACTGTGAGAGTTTTAATCATCATAAACTTAAGGATGAAAATCTGTAGTGGAATCTTTTGTTGGTACCTATCGTGAAATCAAGTTCCATCATCGTTTAAAAAGTACCATAATTCCTCTTTTGAGAACTCCCTGCAAGAGAAGAGTTTTGAAAACATATGTGCGCAATTTCAGCCTTTTCTACAATGTCTTCTTTCTGTTTATTACTTTTACTTTTGCAGATGGTCCAATGTTCTCTTTGAATGTTTTTAAGGCAAAACACGTTTAACCATTTCCCAATTCCAGAGGCATTTTGACACGCGTACATACTTGCAGCAAAAAACTTCCAAAACTATTGTCGCAAAAGGAATTTAGCAATTTCTCAATGCAGAAAAATAGACATTCATACATTTTCAAAAAGTGTAGCTATATTTAAGCATGTGCATATCCAGTCTGATCTGGGCCTACACTGTCATCATAGAGTCTATAGCTGACTGGAAAACAAAAATCTAGAAGGAAGTTGGAGCTGGTTAGACTATTGGAATATGAAAACTAATCTGGATTCATATTGCTTGCAAATGTATGAAGGCTTCTTTTCCTACATCTAGACTTGTATGTGACAGCCCGACATAACTAACCTGTTTGTGGATTGACGGAGAACAGTTCTAGACTGGTAACAGAATTACAGGACGAGGGCAGGGTATATATGAGCATATCGTTATCAGCATCAGTTGCCGTCACTTTCAGCAACATCGATCCAACAGGAGTGCTTTCAGGAAAACTGTCCTCGTAGAATTCTGCCTCAAACAATGGCGGATGTCTGTTGCTGTTGATAACATGTATATACACCTGAAAATATATAAAGGTAGCCTGTTGATTATCTGACGTCAGAATAGGGAAATTCTCTATAAACTAAAGTATAATTATTGAATCGAGTTGAAAACATTTTGATACAAGGAGAAAATGCTCATGATTTCAACATATGAGCCGTTCCACGAGAAAATCAACATTATTGACCCTGCGTAATGTATCGACCTAGATCAGCCTAATCCGGGCCGACACATTCCGTCTCAGGGGTATAGAGGTATAGAGTAATGATTCCTGAAACAGAAAATCCACAGGAGGCGAAAAAGGTCTGTCCAGTTTAGCCTTCGCGGCATGCTTATGCTGATCCGAGTCGATACTTTACGCAAAGTCACTAATGTTGGTTTTCTCATGGAACGGCTCATATGTTTTCAAGAGTCAAAGTCAGCTGCAGATGCGTCACATTATAGGTGGGTAAGGGTTAACTCTAAGTTTATTTGTTAAGTAAGCCAAGTTTCAGTCATGCAATGCCACTTAGCTGTTTTAATATATATATCAACATTTTACAGGCACTTTAGAAAAATTTAATTAATACACAAGTCCTTGTCTAACATACGTCAACAGTATTTGTTCCATTACAATGACACCACGGCCATGCACTCACCCCTGACATGCATCTTTTGATAGATGTTGGCAGAAAACACACACAAATGCACGGCTATTACCAAATACAGACACAAAATCAGGTAAATCTCTTAACAGTCCAGTCACACTGGTGCCTAGACGCAGATAACACTTCTATCAACATGAACCAGTTCCCACATACAATTGATCTGCACCAGTCAACTTTGAAAACATCTAGGCATTAATACGAGAAATCTCTGTTAAAGAAAGTGTGATAATTGAATTAAGTTGAAAGCCTATTTTAGCAGAAGCTTTTCAAAAAACATCGTAAGCTGCAGGGGCAAAAAGATATGTCTGTTTTGGGGAAAGAGTTATACCATTTCCCACATATAACAAATCTGTAGACTTTGAAAACATCTACCTAAAAACATTTGACAGAAGCTAAAAGGTAATGTTTAACTATTGCAAAGAGTTAAAAACATTGGGGCATTATTTAAAGCAGAAATTGCTCATTTAGAAGAGCAATGTCTTTCTTTTCAGCATTGCTTTCCAAAATTGTCTGCTGCAGAGGTGTAAGAAAGTGTCTTTATATGAGAAAGGATTAAGTCAGAGCACTAGACAAGATATTATATTAAATTTTCATGTTCTTAAATCCTTATTTGATATCAGACTGTCTTTTTTTTATCAAATATTTGAATTACACAATATAAGGGTTTCAAATGCAGAACTTGGGTTGAATGAAATATTTAATTCATCAAAGAAATGCATTAAAGAGGGGTTCACAACGATATAAATTTATTCAAGTTAACCTCAGAATAATTCAACCCATTTAGATATGGATGGACCAGGTCATGTAATCAGCAACCTTTCCAGACTTTGATTGCAACCAGCTCAGATCCAGATTAACTTGCACCGCTGTGCAGTCTGTTCAGTCTGTTCAGGATACATCTAGGTGTGAAAGCATTGCTCAAGCCTCAGGAGAAATGTTGTGTGCAGGGAAACATTGTAGAAGTATACGATTCAATTGATAATTGTAATTCACATATACTAGAGACAGAACCATTAACCCTTTCCCACACTATTTATGTGATTCAGAGACAAAACCATTAAACCTTTCCCACAAACAACAAATCTGCAGCAGACGACTTTGAAAACATAGTAACAAAACCTGAAAAATTTCCATAAAAGATTAATTGTTAAATAAAGTTGAAAACATGGTGGCCAAAGGAGAAATTGCTCATCATGAGCAATTTCACCTTTGGCCACAATGTTTTCAAAAGTCGTTTGCTCCTATTGCATCAAAATGATTCTTCAAGTGGGAAAGGGTAAACCCTTTCCCACCTGCAGACGCCTTTTGATGCAATAGCAGCAGACATTTGAAAACATTGTGGCAAAATGAGAAAATGCTCATGATGATCAATTTCTAATTTTCCACAAATGTTTTCAACTCTTAACAATAACTAGAACTATCACTGAAGATGACATAAACCCCTTAAACAGCACCTTGACCTACACCATAACTCAATATGTAAAAGGGCCATAACTCTGTAAAATAACATGCAATTGTAACCCCTTTAGGATATGCACATCTCCTCTTGGTATAGAAGCTTCATGAATTCCACCCAGTGGTGTATAAGAAATAGGCCAGACAAAATATGGCTTCCGGCCGACCGACAGACAGACAGACAGCCCGAAACAGTGACTCCTATATACCCCCTCTTCTTCGAAGGGGTATAATTATACTTTCAATAATAAAGACATTCCACGTTTATAACCATATGTTTTCAAAATCGTTTGCTTCAGATTTGTTGTATGTAGGAAAGGGCTTAATTGTTATATAAAGCAATTAAAACAACTTGATCTGTTCAATTTTTTCAAATTGTAGAAAATAAAACAAAACATTACAACCGGAAATCAGTGGTTTTAGCACTCGAAAATCCTCCAATATTGTCGATAACAGACAGCATATAATAGATGATATAATCATTCTCAATTCATTTAATTTAAAAATAACAATCCCTTACTTTGATAAATAACTCAATTAAAGCAACTTATGTAACCTATATGTCAGTTGTCATTATGTTTGTGTTTTTACATATCATGCATTCAGTGCAATATCATATGATATGTTTTAGCATTTGCTGTCAAATATTTTGAACTTTTGGCTTTTGTTGACAAAAATATAAGAAATACTCTGACAAACATTTAACCTTTCATGCCTTGTGATGACAGACGACATATGAAAACACCTTGAAGCATGATATTTGCCATTTTTTTCAGAAAATCAAAACAGAAACAACAAAATAATAAATATCACATGAGGGATGAGATTCATTCCCCAGCATTTCTCAAAAACATGTAAATAACATGGTGTTCCTGTGATCCGATTCCATTTTATATCGTTTGATGGGGGTTTTATAGCACAAAATCATCAAAAACACATGCTAAACCACACTGCATGGTTTCATTTTTGTAAAACATGCTAACCCTTACTCTGAAGAATTAATTCTATTGAATTCATCATCCTAAAGTATCATCACATGCATGTTTCTATGAATTTTACATTTTTAGCTGTGTGTCTATATGCTACGGCTATTATGCTATAGCTATATATGCATCTGAGTGTACAGAGTGCAGATTTTGACGAGTTTGTGCATCCACATAGTCTCACCAGAGTCTTCACTGTCCACATATTTCATACAAATTGACCAAGGTCGCTATTACTTGCTTCAATCGTCTTTCAAAAATGAGCTAACAAGGCAGCCAGTTACTTGGAAAGAATGCTGTTTGCATAGTTAAGTGAACATGGCTCCATGCAATTGCAGTAGGAGATATATTTACTGAATTACTTTTGAAAAAGAAATTGACATTATATAAACTATTCAACGTCTTTTGTTAACTCATTGTCATTTCTATGTTGAGGATTTTCTATCCTCAATGTGAAATTGACCAAATCCTGTAAATTGGGAATAGAAAAATTACTCATTCTGACCATGCTCATGCACTGCATGTCTTGACAATCAATCGTTTATTAAATACTTTTTAAATTGTCTACTGCAGAGTTCAATGGTAATCTGTATCAGGGGAAAGGATCAAGTATAACGAAACCACTGTATTCAGAAAGAGTAAAATCTTTTTCTATGAAAGAAAATCTTGAATATTTTAAAAATAATTTTTCATGCTGTTGTGTGTTTGTTATTTCGGTACATCAGTTCTGTTTAGCTCAACTGCCTCAACAGCAGACAAACTGTCTAATCGGATGTCTAGATAAATTAGAGAATTTAACAGGTCTTCATTCTGTATTATTTCCCTTCCTACTAAATTAAACCCTATATTGTGGGTACTCAAAAGAATCGTCTCAGCGAGACGATTCTTTTGAGTACCCACATTATAGGGTCTGGATATCAAATAAGGATTTATTTTAGAGTGAGAAACACTTCTGTTATCTTGAGCAGCCGGTCTAATTCCACAAATGGATTAATCCCTCTGAATCCTGGGTACAGTATAAATAATCATTAAATTCCTATTATCACCATCATCCCCCTATACATCATGCCATTAAATCCTGATTTAGTTAAAAGGAGAAGTGGACCAGGGATAAATTGGATATCATTTTCACTTTGCTGTGGCTTCTTTGGCCAGTTTCCTCATATCTCCTTATTTGAGCAATCACAGAATGAAGAAACATAGTCAGTGATATAAAATGAATAATGCACATGACTGTTCTGAACTGAAAATACTATAACGGTACTCTAAGAATGGAGGGGAAATGGGGATTTAAATTTACCACTATTTTCAACAATTTCAAATTTTCAAAGCAAGTGGCTGCATTTCTATATAGACTGCAAGCCCGTTATTGTAAGATGATTGACGCCAGTGTCACAATAAATTTTGTATAGCATTGGAAATATTTTTGGCCATTTAGCCCAGGGATTCAAACTGACAGAAGCCCTGGATTGACAGCCCGCATAACTACCAACTCCGTAGGGAGCCCCACTAATCTACTACTCACTGGTTGGACTCAGTTGTGTCTCCTATGGCCTGACTAATACAGGAAGCAGGATAAAGGATAAGATGTTTCCTGTATGTTTATAAGAATGGATTCTTACAGATTTCTCTTCATTATTAACCATTTACCTGATAAAACTTATTTATCCATTTCCATCATACCACGAATCTGCAGCAGACGACTTTGAAAACATCTAGGCAAAAACATGAAAGTACAATAATTTAATAGAGTTGAGAACATGGTGACAAAAGGAGTAATTGCTCTTTTTGAGTAGTTTCTTCTTTTGTCGCGGTTTTCAAAAAGCCGTTTGCTGCAGGTGTCTAAAAGCGTCTATATGAGAGAAAGGGTTAACATATTGCACATTTTAGAATTGTGTCAAATGGAAGAATTGCTAATAACGAGCAATTCTACGTTTGCCACAATGATTTCATCTCTATATAGATCCAATAATCATTCTATCATTCAAAGATATTTGCTATGTTTTGGACTTGATAATTTCATGGTCGTCTGCAGCAGATTTCTTTTGGGAAAGAGGGTTCAGACAAAAATATTAAAACTTAAGGATTGAACATTGATCTGTTTAAGTTGTTTTAAAAGATAAAAGAAAGTCTGTTTATCAATTATCAGGGCTTAAAACACATTCCTGCAGAAGTGTTAACCCGTAAATGTCAACAGATCCCCTCGATAAGTTCACAGATAAAAGAGAGTCTCCAGATCTGTCAAATTGTATGCAAGGAAAGTGATGACATTTATGTGCTCTTCAGGGTCTGATTAAATAAATGTGAATGTAAAGCACTTTGTTTTATCAAAAACTGTTTGTTATTTATTTCTTTGCAGTATTAAGCCATCGCCTAATGTGGCCTAATGTGCCGACAACTGCTGCAGATTTGTTGGAGGTGAGAAAGTCGAGGTCAATTATTTTCATGTACCGAGATGTGCTGATTTTTTAAATCCCTAAAGCTGAATTCTTGTTTTAAAGATCTACATAATATAAATAGTACAGGTACAAGAATTGTGAATAAAAGATCAGTTTGTTTCTCTTTCAAAAAGGTAATTATTTTGCAGGAAAAAAATTAACGAACATCTGCAAAATGTAATCTGCAGAGGAAATGATTTATGTAGAATGGAAAAAGTGAAAGATAAAATAAACCTTCAAATTAATCCTTTCCACAAATCTGAAATTGAAAATGAAGTTTTTAAAGTAAAACATATTTTTATTAGAAAATACTTACCAGTCATTTATTACCTGATATATACATCTCCTAACCCTTAATTCATCCAGAAAAAGAACTCGCCTAGCGTATCCCTCACGCCTGTGTGATATACACGGTCACCGGTAAATACCGGCGCACGAGGTCAACGTGTCACTTTTAGTTTTCAAGTAAGTGTTGGTTGACGACGCGGGGTTGGGAGGCGGGAATATGAAATGACTGGTAAGTATTTTCTAATAAAAATATGTTTTACTTTAAAAACTTCATTTTTATGTCAAAAATACATTACCAGTCATTTATTACCTGATGACTTTTCAGCATCGGTCGGGAGGCATCTGCCAACACTTCTAGTCCTACAGGTAATGCAGCACATTGTAGTTATTTTTATTTAATTTATTTACTTAGTACTGAGACACAACAGCCTGTGAAAGTAGGAGAATGGATTGATAAATTTCAATCGTTAAGTACTTTATTGTTGTGTCTAATATGTAATTTAGCATATAACTCGCTGAGACGCCACCAGTGGCCCCAGAGAGTGAAGATTTTCAGTTTGCTTAGACATAGATCGCAGGTAGAAATTTGAAAAAGTCGATTGAGATTTCCATACCGCGGCACGAGGAATATCCTCTAAAGGCACATTGTTGGAAAAGGCCCAACTAGTGGAGAGTGCTCTAATTTCATGTGGACGAATCCGTAAAAACGAGAGATCGCGAACTGAAAGATTAGTGTAGGCTAATTTAATTGTACAGGATATCCAGCGGGAAATAGAAGCCGCTGATATATCCTTACATCCTATCAGAGGGAGAAACAACCTCTTCCTACGGCCCCTTGTCCCTTTAACTCTCTTAAGGTAAAGCTTAAGAGCTCTAACGGGACATAGAAGTCTGTCGGCATCCAACGGACCACAGCTCGCAGAAAGACTGGGAACCGTGATTGGTTTAGGAAGGACCGAAGGTAACTGGTTCTTGGCTAAAAAACCTGACTGACAAAGTAGAGTGAACGAGCCATCAGATTCATTGAATCTGATAAAGCCGGTTTCTACTGAAAGCGCATGCAACTCACTTCTACGACGCGCGGTCGCAAAGGCAAGAAGAAAGACAGTTTTGTAAGTTAAAAATTTTAACGAAGCAGAAGACAGAGGTTCGTACGGCGCCTTTGTAAGAGACCAAAGAACGCAAGATAAATCCCATTTTGGAGTTAAACTCCTACAAACGGGTTTATCTAGTTCGAATGATCGCATAAGTTCCGAGAGAAATGGATTAGCACCAATACTCTCTCCCCCTTTGAACTTAAGCGTATTCGAAAGCATTGAACGATAACCTTTTATTGTGCTAACAGCTAGATCTTTATCTTCAAAAAGAAAAAGAAAGAAATCGGCAATCCTAGCTACAGAGGGACACTCAGGATTGATCGACCTAGCATGACACCAATCTGAGAAGACTGTCCACTTGGAATCATAGACGATTCTAGTGGATCGTCTTCTGGATTGAGCGATGCGAGAGGCAACTTTTTGAGAAAAGTTTCTCTCTCGGATCGATCGCTTGATAATGTCCAAGCGTGAAGATGAAGCATTGCCGGGTTGGTATGAAGATGCCGCCCCGGTTGCTGAAACAGAAGGTCGTCTTGAAGAGGAAGACGTATTGGTTGTGCCGACAGGCAGGCCAGGAGGTCGTTGAACCAAGACCTCTGGGGCCCAAATGGCGCTATCAACAGGATTCTGCACTGTTGAGAACGAAGAACCTTTTGTAGTACGATCGGGACCAGAATGAACGGGGGAAACGCGTACCCGAATAGACGGTCCCAATCGAGGGTCAGTGCGTCCACTGCCCAGGCTGCAGGATCGTACATCGGTGACACATAAAGTGGCAGCCGATGGTTGACTCTGGTGGCGAAAAGATCCACCAGTGGTGTCCCGATCCGCATGAATACAGAGTTTACTACACTCTGATTCAGTGTCCATTCCGCCGGAAGAACTTTGTTTTGGCGGGATAGACTGTCCGCTAAGACATTCAAATGGCCGGGGACGTGTTTTACTAAGACTACTAACGACGTCGCCTGGCACCAAAGGAGTAACTTCCATGTCTCCAGAAAGAGTAGATGGGAGTGCGTTCCTCCTTGCCTGCGAATGTAGGACACAACAGTAGTATTGTCCGTCGACAATAAAACAGTTGTGTTCGCAACGGAGGCAGAGAACTGTTTGAGAGCTAGCAGGACTGCTCTCAATTCTAAGTTGTTTATGTGCAAACAACGTTCCTCCGCTGTCCACATGCCCTGGGCTGTTAGGCCCTGTGGCTCTAAATGAGCTCCCCAACCCACAGCACTGGCATCTGTAAAAAGGTACAGATCCGGAGGTGATGTGATCAAGGGCACCCCTTGTAGATAGATTAACGGATCCAGCCACCACCGAAGGTGTGACTTGAAGAAATCCGTCAGAGCTATCTCCTGTTCCAGTGAGTCCACAGACGGACGCCACCGGGACAGAAAAAGATACTGAAGGGGCCGCATGTGGAGCCTGCCTAGACTGACTAGGTCGGCTGCTGCACTCAGGGACCCCAGAAGTGACAGCATGGACCGGGCTGTTACCATAGCCTGGTCCAGAGTGAGTCTGATCTTCCGGAAAAGAGAATCGACTCTGTCCGAAGGGACCCGAATCACCGCTAGGTCGGTGAGAAAGGTCATCCCTACGAATGTAAACCTCTTTGACGGAACTAAGTCCGACTTCTGCGTATTGGGAATAAGGCCCAATCGCAGAATGGTCCGCCAGGCTAGAGACAGATCGTGAAGGAGAATTAAACGATCTGCTCTGTGGAGTAGCCAGTCGTCGAAGTATTGAAGAAGCTGGGGCCCGTTCATTCGTAGAAAGGCTCCCACAGCATTTATAATCTTCGTGAATACTCGAGGTGCGGACTTGAGGCCGAAGGGAAGTGCCCTGAATTGGTACACTTCTCCATTTACCACAAACCGAAGGTATTTCCTCGACGAGGAAGCGATCGGAATGTGGTAATAGGCGTCTGTGAGGTCTAACGAGACCGCCCAGTCGTCCTTCCGAATAGCCATTCTGATGGAGCGGGCCGACTCCATCTTGAATTTCTCGACCGGTATTAATAGATTCAGGGCTGACAAATCTATCACCGGTCTCCACCGACCGTCTTTTTTCGGAACGAGAAAAAGACGGCTGTAGAAACCCCGAGTATTGGGGTTGAGAACCCTCTCTATGGCTTTCTTTTTCAGAAGTGATGTAATCACTTCTGACATGGTCGGATGGCGTGACGACAGATCGATGGGCACGCTTGTCATGGGAGGGGGGGAAACGAAGGGAATTAGATACCCTTCTTGTATCACGGATAAAATCCAACGATCCTCCGTGATACTCCCCCATTCTTCCCTGAAAAATGACAGGCGGCCCCCTACTGCAATCTCCGGCCTCGGGATAGTCATAGAGAGGTGCGTACCCCTAGGGCTGCGGCCTAGGAGCCGTACCATACCTGGAAGTATGCTTCGGCTTAGCTCCCGTGAAACGGGGCTTCGGTTTAGCATAATTCCGGCCCGTGGAAGGAGGTTGTTTAGGCGGTACAGCCTTCACTTCCTGTTTCTGCTTTTTCGCCGGGGGCTTCCTAGTATTAGTCCATTTAGCCGCCGGTGCAGAGTATTTACGACTCTGTGACAAAGCATTCACTGCACTCGCCGAAAGGCGTCTGGATTGTTCTGACGAATCAGTAACAGTCACTGCAGCAACCCTTCCACCAAAGAGAAGATTGGAGGATAAGGGGGCGGCTCTTAAGCTGTCCTTGCTATTTTGTAGCAGAGAAGAGGATTTGACAAGTGTCGCATCTCTCCTCGCGGACAGCATTTCCGTGGCGTTCTGCAAATTCAGAGCCATCAGGTGCCGATTCCCCGTATCAAAAGCCTCCAGAATTCTGCTAGCCCCTCTGCTAGAGACATTCTCCTCTTTAAGTAGAAGTGCCAGAGCTATGGCGAAATGATCGTCATATGAAGCCACCATGACTCCCAGACGCGCTCTGGCCTCCCATCTCTCAACCAGTTTAGCACTAACTGTGATTGAGGTGGGTGCAGTTAATCCCAAAGTGGACGCATCTCCGTCTAAGGCCGGCACTTTAACGGGAAAGAACTCCTTCGAAGCTACATAAGCCTTAGGAGACACCCATTCCTTAGAGATGGCCAGTGGGACCGACCAGGCTGACTCAACAGTGTCTAATGACCTGGTGGACTGCAGTTGGTCCAATAACCTTCCCAAGTTATTCGCCTGCGGAAGTAACTGTAATGGAGTTGTAGACCCTCCTATCTCCGCATTATGTTCTTCCAAACTTGAAAGGTTTTTACGACGTGGGGGAGCGTCGATCTTAGGGCAGAGCGTACTAGGCACTACCCTAAAAACTTCTTCAATAGCCTGCTGCAGGGACCAACGATCCGCAGCCGGCTCGTCTTCTATAGGTAATAGACTTTCCGTTTCTTCGTCAGACGAAGAAGTGGAGGATTGTCCAGGCCTACGACGAGAAGTATTGTGCTTAACCGGACTTCCCACCGGTTGACCAATTTCCGATCCAGAAATGGATTCATTCTCTGATAAATCCATAAGCTGGTGACGATCATGTGAACTCAACCTTCTATCCGCAGCAGAGAAAGGTTGCACAGAGTCAATCATCGGAGCCGAACTCACTGTATGTGATCTTTTCGACTTCCCCTTAACGGAACAAGCAATATTCCGATCGGGGGATTGCCTTTCAAAGGACTGCCTCTTGGAGAGGTGTCCTTCCGGGAGTCGTAAATTCCTATAATCAGGAATTTGACGATCACGGTAGGCATCACTAACCTGTCTGTCATAGAACCGATCACTCCTTCGTAATGAAGGTTGGTAACGTGGAGGAGTAATATCTCTTGAATAATACACTGTTCCCCTAGGAGAACGGAATGATTTTCTCGATATGTACTCTCCGTAATCTATGTCAGCAGGTTGGTTATTAAAACCTGGTAAACCAGTGTTCTGAATATCCAAATAATCAGGCTGTGCTGCGAAAGAATGATAACGTGTATCTATCCGATCGAGACGCACTGATCCCGGTTGCCTGGTACCGGGTTGCCCGGTACCTGGTTGACCGGTGGCAGGTCGAGTCATGTATGAATGACTGCCTTGCTGATTCTCCCATTCATCGTGAAATGAATGACCCATGTCCTCATTCCCGGTGTATGGATTAGTCATGCTGAATTGACTGACAGAATGCCCGGTCGCTTCATGCAGCCCGGTGCCCGGTCTAGTCATTTCAGAATGACTGCCTGGTTGCCCGGTGACTGGTCGTATCATTCTAGAATGATTGCCCGGTGACCGGTCTCGTCATTTCAAAATGACTGCCTGGTTGCCCGGTGCCCGGTTGCCCGGTGCCCGATTTAACCAAGGTAATATGACTGTCCAGTTTCCCGGAACCCGGTTGCCTGGTACCCGGTTGCCCGGTACCCGGTCGCCCGGAGTCATAAGGGTTTTGCTCGGAAGCATCACCCTGTGGACCAATGATAGGCAATTGTAATGCTCCATCACCGGTCCCCAAATTCTGCCCGCCGACCGGGTAATTTGGAACTCTGCTGTAGGCTTCCGAAGAATGCCTATCAACTGAGTGTGGTGAAAGAGGGGGCCATTCTGTTAGGTTTCCCTGAGAATGCCCCATTGCCTCACCCGAAGGTTCAGCACTAACACCAGTCGTCTGTTTTGACCAGACGATATCATACGTTCCTCCGAACTTCGAGACGGTCCCGTCGTGGCTGTTACAGAGGCGTATGTCTTGACTGAAGATTGAAAAGCTCTGTCCTTCCGTCTAATCAACCCAGTCGTGGAGTCTGTTGGGGAAAAACCCTCGAATTCCCCTTCGCTCGTAGAGCTAATACTTACCTTCTTCTTCAAAGGAACAGTTTTACTCTTACGGCTTTTGTGAGTCCTCCTCGATATGGCCTGTTTCCAAACGGAAGCCGACCATAACGAACAGAACTCACATGGTGAATCCTTTGTGCACTTAGTGCACGCAATGCAGGAAGAGTGCGTGTCCCACAAGGCCACTAAATGACCGCATGAGCCACGCCTCTGTTCACCATTATGTGACATAGTATAAATACAAAATCAAATTACGAAGTTCAAAAACAAAAAATAATATTTTCTATTCTTTTATTTCACTACTCGTTTTTACGGACGTAATTCAATGAAAAAATATTTTTTAAATATTCTCCAAATGTCTATGTAATTATACAAAACAACAACAAAGGCGATAAACAATATTATCGCTACCGGATCGGGAAATCTCACCGTTGAAAATTAATTGAAAAATTAATGCACGGTCATTCAAGACCCGACTCGTAACTGAAATAGTGGGTGGGGTAACCACCCGCGGCTCTCAGCTAGTTGTTACTACAAAAAAACACAACTTAAACACAAACAATAAATAAACAAAGTTCAAGTTCAAGAAGTAAATGTACAGTTTAACTGAATGAATTGACCCGTTAAAGCGAAAGCTTTAACTAGACAACGAAAATAAATTTAGAAAAATGAAAATAAATTCAAGCCTGTAGGTCGGTGTGTCCAGGAAACTAAAAGTGACACGTTGACCTCGTGCGCCGGTATTTACCGGTGACCGTGTATATCACACAGGCGTGAGGGATACGCTAGGCGAGTTCTTTTTCTGGATGAATTAAGGGTTAGGAGATGTATATATCAGGTAATAAATGACTGGTAATGTATTTTTGACATAAAAATATCCAAGCCAAAAGAATTAAAAATCTCAACAAATTAGATGAAAGCACAATTATGGAAAAGAGAATGTTTTTAACCCTTTTCCTCATACAAAAAGTCTGCAGCAGACGACTTTGAACATATTTTGATAACCTATGACTAAAAGTGGAAAACATTCTGGCAAAAGGAGAAATTTCTCATTTTTAGCAATTTCTTCTTTTGTCACTATGTTTTCAAAAATCCGTCTGCAGCAAAGGCGTCAGAAAGCGTTTATATGAGGGAAAGGGTCAGAAGAACTTGCCTACTGCAGATGCATCAAAACGCGTCTACAAGATGGAAAGCTTTCATGTCAATATTTATCAGACAGTGTACTTGAGTTGTTTTCATGTGATCAAAATCCAATTTTAACCATTTCCCACATACAACAAATCAGCAGCAGATGACTTGGAAAACATCTTTGCTAATCTATAGAAACTCTCCATAAATGAATGTACATCTATATAAAAGAGTTGAAAATATGGACTCCCTTTCCCACCTGCAGACGCATTTTCAAGCAATATCAGCAGATGACTTTTGAAAACATTGTGGCCAAAGGTGAAATTGCTCATGATGAGCAATTTCTCCTTTGGCCACAATGTTTTCAACTTTATTTAACATTTAAGCTATCTTTTATGGAGAATTTTCAGGTTTTTGTCACTTTGTTTTCAAAGTCGTCTGCTGCAGATTTGTTGTCTGTGGGAAATGGTTAGAGGAGAAATTGCTCATTATGTCAAAATGATCTCCAATTTAGTCCTCGGCTGCAGACACATCAAAATGGGTCTATATAATGTGGGAAAGGGTTTAATGATCCCGGTGCATGAACATGTACAATAACAATTACCAACCCTATACAGAGGCACAGGACGATCTGGGTTTTCACTAGATACTAAGGAATAAAGTGGTTTGTTCAATGCAATCTCTCTCTTATTACCCTATATGAGTTTTGAAAAGAATCGGCTCAATGAGATTGTGGCTTTTGGGTACCTACATAGCGTTTCAGTGTCAAATGAAATGTGCCCCTTATTAAGTGATCTGTTCGTTTGTCTCAAATTCTAGGTTTGGTTATCCCCCATTGTGTGGCTCGAAATCAAATTGATCTGATTTTCTGCAAGTTTTTGTTCTCAGTGACATATCAGTAATGTTAAGTGTTTAATCTAATGTTTAATACAAGACATGGACAATAAATGCTCATTATCTTCAAGCTTTTTGTTGAAATACAGGATGAAACTGAGATAAGGCGAGAAATTGCTAAAAAAGAAGAGTGTTGTTTCTTGCTGTTTCATGATTAGGTTATGGCAGGTCCACTTGATTCGGTGTTACTGGAATCTCAGAATTTTATGGTGGGTGTACTTGATTCTCACTGTTAATACCGGAATAAAGTTCTGTTATCCTTCACTAGAACCTGCATTACCCGACACAGATGACTTTGGAACAAGCTGCAGCAGATGACATTTGAAAAGATTTTTGGAATTACTGTAAGAGAAATCTCTTGAAGCATGCAGTTCCAATTATCCTAGTATTTTCAACTCTGCATCAAAATGAACTTCAATATTTCAAGATGTTAAATGTTTTCAAAGCAGATGAATTAAATTTTGTTATCCTCACAGTCATGCAGACATGTTTTGATTCATCTGGATGCAGTTGGCCAATTTAGAAAATATTGTGTCACAAGGGGAAGTTGCTCATGGTGAGCAATTTCTAATTTACCCATAATGTTTTTAACTCTATTAAATATCATGCATTGTCTTTCACTGATTTTCCATATTTTTGCCTAGATGCTGCAGTTTTGATACATGTGAGAAAGGATTTATCAGTCATTTGATCTGTTATACTTCACTATAGCCATGTAGGTTTTTTTATCCCCTGCTGATTAAGCCGAAGGATCTAATTTTGTTCTTCTGTTTTTTCTATAGGATGAAACACATCTTAATCCAAAGACTCCGGGGTTTCAAATCCTGATATGTGCAAGGTGGTCATCTGTTTTAGGGTAATATTCCCATACTACTAGTTATTTATTCATTGGGGTTTTACACACATTATTTCATCAGTTATATTATGGCGACAGTTCACTTATTCATGATCCCTGGGTAAACAAACCAGTACTAGGCTAGAAAATGTGCATTGTCCAAGGGCACTCCACCATGACCGTAGTGCCGCGACTGGGTATCGAATCTGGGACACCCAGTTTGAAATCCCCGACGCTAACCATTCGACCACAGCGGATTCCTGAATACTAGTTAACTAGCAAAGTAATAGAAATCACAAAGACTGATTAACCCTTTCCCACTTACAACAAAAAGGCATCCGACGACTTTGAACACATGCAGGGAAATAAAAAATTCTATAATCAAGGTTTAACCATTAACCCTTTCCCTCATATAGATGCTTTCTGATGCCCCTGCAGCTGATGGCTTTTTGAAAACATTATGGCAACAAAAGAAGAAATTGCTCAAAACAAGCAATTTCTCCTTTTGTCACCATGTTTTCAATTCTATTCAATTATTGTATTTTCATTCAAAGGGAGTTTCCAATTTGTTTCAGGTATGATTTTAAAATCGGGTTAAGATTAAATTGAGTCGAAAACGCTGTGGCAGAGATACATTGCTCATGACAAGGATCAGACTATAACACAGACTGCACATCAACAGAAAACATGGAAGTGATATCAATATCATAACCATGACTTTGTGTCAAGACAGGTGAAACAAAAAATCAGTTAGCTTCCTTTTTTAAATTATTAAAGAATAAAAGAAATATACTCTCAGTATTGCTCACATCAATGTGTGTTCAAATATCCAGTATAATTAATTCCATGAAAAGATTGGTAACCCTCTGTGTGCTTGAACGGATTTACTGATACCAGTGTACCACCAGTATAGATCCAGACCAAGTTGGAGCAGCCCACACCATCAAACCTGAGTCTCTTTAGCTTGGGCTGGCCAACTCAACATTTTTATATTTGATATTCCTAATATAGGTAATGAATTCTTCCTAGAGCTAAGCTGGACAGATTCATTTTAAAAACTCAGCATTGAGAGGATTGATCATTTGAAGGATGATTGTTTTGTTACAAAGAAAACAGCTGAATGATTAGGTCAAATTAAGAACCATATGTTTTTTATCTCCGGGATGTTACATTACAATGTGAAAGAAATGGACGGATTGAATTATAAATTCACAAAGGTTATTACCCTCAACAGTTGTCGAATTAATATTCTCGATATATTGCCAAAAATTACCTCTATCCAACTCATTAAATTAGGTTTTGTCGGTCAATCTTTTGGCTTCAAATCCTTGAATATTTGATATCGCTTTCGTAATGGCTATGTATATATATATACAAAAAATACTGATCAGAAATGCTTTACCATTCTTGTCTTTTTTAATTGGCAAAAATTTGGCATATCCTCATGCTGATGCCTGACAATCTTAACCCTTTCCCTCATACGACATATAGATGCCTCTGCAGTAGACAGCGTTTTGAAAACATGTAGTGACAAAAGAAAGAATTGCACAAAACGTGCAATTTCTCCTTTTGCCACAATGTTTTCCACTTTTTGTCAAAGGTTATCCATTCAACTATGGAGATTTTCTATGTTTTGACAAAATAAGTTCAAAGTCGTCTGCTGCAGAATTGTCATATGAGGGAAAGGGTTAATCCTGTTCAATAGTTACACTTTCATTTATAGAGATTTTAGATTAATTCTGCCTCGGATTCGTTGTAAGTGGAAAGGTTTAAAGTGTTTGGTATAGGACCTAACACTTGGACTTGAAAATAATGTCCTGCTCTCAGCTAAAAAACCGAATCAAAATTAAGGTTATTAAATTTGTAAGCAGCTCAATCGATACCTCCATTACCAATTGTGGGTTGTAAGCCACAGTGAAGTGTTTTATCTCTTAGGTTAGACAGAAATTGAGATAAGAGGATATAAACTCATCTTTTCCCTAAAGATCTCTCTAATGTTACCCAACAAAATCCTATGTTGTTGGTACTCAAAAGAATTTTGCCAAGAACATAGGGTTTGAAAGTCAAGTAACTTGAAGAGGACTAGATAAGAGGGAGTGAACAGGTCTTTTACCCACAATATTTCTCTTATTACTCAACAAAATCCTATGTTGTGGGTACTCAAAAGAATCATCTCACTGAGACGATTCTTTTGAGTACCCACAAAATAGGGTTTGAATGTCAAATAAAGATTTAAGAACATGATAAATGCCCCTTATCTAGAGCTCTGAGTAACGACTTAAGAACATGAAAAGACGCTGATATAATATAGAGCTCTTAGGGTTAGAGATTGAGGAAGTGCTTGTACATTAAGACTCTAATTGGGCTTGACAAATTTACTGGATAGATGGGGGGATAGGAGATGATGTAGATGGTCCTTAATTATTAAACAGACTGGAAGTTTTACTACTTTCTATTGTGAAAAATGACAGAAATGTGAGAGATGAGGATTCCATAGCATCCCTGAAATATTTTCTGCTTTACATTCTGGAAAAAAATCATAATTATTATGGCCCAACTGAGAGAAAGAATGCTTTTGTAAGCAGAGACGACGGTTTGTTTGATGTTTTATGCAGCTTTTAACAAAAAAGAGTACAGTGTTATATCATGGTGTTTCCTGGGTAAGTTAACCCTTTCCCTCATATGACAATTCTGCAGCAGACGATTTTGAACATATTTTGTCAAAAAATCTCTATATTTGAATGGATAACCTATGACAAAAAGTGGAAAACATTGTGGTAAAAGGAGAAATTGCACGTTTTGTGCAATTTCTTCTTTTGTCACTATGTTTTCAAAAAGCCGTCTGCTACAGAGGCGGCAGAAAGCATTTATATGAGGGAAAGGGTTAAAAGACGTGTGTATGACCTATCCAAAGATTGATCTAGCGACCAGTCTTCCAACCAAGGTAGGCGCTTTACCAATTCAACACTGAAGCGGTCTTAACTAAGCCATTACTAAAATGGTCATTTCATTAAATTTACCACAAATGTTATTTTATTTCTAGCATCAACTCCCCTTAACCCTTTCCTGCTTACAGAGGATTTCTGATGCCTCAGCAGATGACTTTTGAGAACATTGTGGCAACATGCCACAATATTTTCAACTCTATTCAATAATATAACAATTATTTAAAGTCGTCGAGATCTGCTGCAGGTTTGTTGTATGCATGAAAGGGTTAACTCACAATAATCACACTGGGGACATTATAAAAGTTGGCAGTACACTCACATCTATCTAGTTAGTCTAGAACTAGAATTTTGTCTATTGTTGTAATAAATATGATACCAGGAATAATGATCGCTTAAAAATGAAATGTCAGACTGGGAAAACTTTTGGAGAGTAAGAACATCCAGATTATATCATACAGAATGGTTGAATAACTGCAATCTTCAATGTGACAGGTTTTATTGTTCTTGAATGTTTTTGTTTACATTATCAAGCCTCTGTGTTTCTTTGTCACTTGCAATCCATCCATAGTGCTCTTCCATGCAAATGCAACACAGAGTTGACCTGATAGTAGTTAATTAAGGGCCTCTAAGTTAATTATGCGTCAAAACACGTCTACAAGTGGGAAAGGGTTAAAAGACAAGTCTCCTTTTTGCAAAATTCGTTTTCACTTCTGCCATTGTTACCTCATCATGGTGAGCATGTGTGCAGAGTAACTTAGGAATCCTATCATGCATGGTTTCAAATTTTGACCTTTGACCTACAAGTGTGACCTTGACATTTAAGGTACAGGCCTTGGTCTTGTGCCAACACTTCACCTCATCATGGTGAATATGTGTGCCCAGTAACTTTGGAATCCTATGATGCATGGTTGAGATATGGGCCGGACAAGGTACAGACCTATCAAACAGTACTCATTTTGATCTTTGACCTCGTAGGTGTGACCTCGACATTTGAGGTACAGGCCTGGGTCGTGTGGGTGACTGGCCGCCTCATCATGATGAAAGTTTGTGCCACGTTTCTTGGAAATCCTATGATGCAATGTCAAGATGCTTGCCAGACAAGGTTCCGACAGATAGACACATGGACACATGCACATACATACACTGAACCAGCATTGTGACAGCTATATCGAGCTCACCGCAAGCAGTCTAGACAAAAAAACACCACCCTTTCCGAAATGCAACAAAAGTAGATGACTTTGAAAAAATCCAGTGCTAATATTATGACTCAATCCTTAACCCTTTCCCTCATACGACAATTCTGCAGCAGACGACTTTGAACATATTTTGTCAAAAAATAGAAAATATCTATAATTGAATGAATAACCTATGACTAAGAGTTGAAAACATTGTGGCAAAAGGAGAAATTGCTCGTTTTGAGCAACTTCTTCTTTTGTCACTATGTTTTCAAAAAGCCGTCTGCTGCAGAGGCGTCAGAAAGCATGAAACAATGTGGAAAGGGTTAGATACTCAAATTGACCAAGGCCAATATATCAGTTTATATACCTGCATTGCTTTCTTCATTTAGAAATTGAGCAGGGTGCCACAATGTTTTCAACCTTTTTCAGTAATTAACCCTTTCCCACTTGCAGACGCATTCCGACGCATTTGCAGCAGACGTCTTTTGAAAACATAGTGACAAAAGAAGAAATTGCACAGAACGTGCAATTTCTCCTTTTGTCACAATGTTTTCCACTTTTTGTCATAGGTTATCCATTCAGTTATAGAGATTTTCCATTTTTTGACAAAATACGTTCAAAGTCGTCTGCTGCAGAATTATCGTATGAGGGAAAGGGTTAAACTCTCCTTTTTAGTGATTCTCCATAATATTGTTTAGACGTTTTCAAAGTCGTCTACTGCATATTTGTTGTATGTGGGAAAGGGTTAAATAAATGAATGAGAGAAATAACAGGACATTGATACACTGGAAAATAGGTAAGACTTTCCCAGTGTGAATGACGGGTGAATCTGTTTCTAATAATGCATGTTTATTTTTAGAGAAGATTTTGTGAGATCAGTTTATCAAGTCAGTTAATTTATTGTGATGAATGAGAAATGGGGCCTTAACCCTTTCGTAAAACCAAAAACAAATCTGCAGCAGACAACTTAGAAAACATTAAATCAAAAGTATGGAAACTCTCCATAAATGAAAGAACATGTAATTATTGAATAAAGTTGAAAACATGGTGGCAAAAGAAGAAATTACTTCTCTTGTGACAATGTTTTCAAATGTAGTCAGCTGCAGAGGCATCTAGTGCGTCTGTTAGTGGGAAAGGGTAAGTAGATACTTGTGATGTATTCTCACAAGAAATTAAGATTAGATTCAATAAGAAACTAACTTGACATATATATAGTCTTCTTTAGTTTAAGCTTATAATTTATTTAAAATTAATTGCGTACCAAGATTCGAGCTTATTTCAATCAGGCTCAATTTCTGTAACCTGGATATCTATCCGCAGCATCCACATTGTGTTGAAAAATCCCAGTCAGAAGTCGCTCTTAACCCTTTCCCTCATACGACAATTCTGCAGCAGACGACTTTGAACGTATGTTGTCAAAACATAGAAAATCTCCATAATTGAATGGATAACCTATGACCAAAATTGGAAAACATTGTGGCAAAAGGAGAAATTGCACGTTTTGTGCAATTTCTTCTTTTGTCACTATGTTTTCAAAAAGCCGTCTGCTGCAGACGCGTCAGAAAGCATCTATATGAGGGAAAGGGTTAACTAGATTAGAACTCAAGACCTTTGGTACAAGAGGCCAATGCTCAACAATTTCACCACTGTCTTTCATGTTCCAAATTAGACTTTCAAAATATCGTGGGTAAAAAAATAGTTTCATCTAGAAAACTGTGATTTAAAATTTTGATGCAGTGTTTAAAACATTTTAGGGAAAGGATAATTATACAAGAGCTGTCTGTATTAAGACATCACTGACTCATCTTTTTTTAGTGCTTGTTAATATAACAAAACTTTTTGCAGTAAAAGGCAAAATAAGAACCTCTGTATAATTGTCAAAATGTAAACAAGGGTCATATATAAAAATATATATATATATAAGCAGCAAAACATTATGTCAAGATTTAAAAGAATCCTTTACAGATTTACCTTCTCTTGTCAATACTTGGATTTTACCCATAATATAAATATTTTCTAAGTCGAAAAAGGGCTATATTTTTGACAAAAAACCTTCCCAGAATTATGTACTCTTGTCTGTTGATGTAGGTAATGAAAGTATATAAATATTGTAGGTTTCAAAGCAATATCGGTAATGATTTTGAAAAGAAGAGGGGTGGTACAAAAAACTTAACCAAAATTCTAAGACGAAAAAGGGCTATAATTCTTACAAAACACTTGATAGAGTTATGTACTCTTGTCTGTGATGGTGAACAGGTTTTGTAAGTTTCTGAGCGCTAAGGAGGGCAGCCATTACTGCCATTTTTGAAGTCCTTGGTATGATCGGATAAACATGTTCATCTTGACTAAAACAATTGCTTCCTAATTATCTGGACAAATCTAATACTTACAGAGCAGTTGTCGAAGTTGACACCATCTGTCACTTGGACCGTCAGATTGTAGGAGCTTTTCCTGCGCCAGTCAAGTGACCTTGATACCATCAGGTTCCCGGCACTCAAACCCACGTAAAACTGGTTAAACGGATCACCCTCTGTAAGTATAAAACATGTAAATTCATAAAGGTGAAAGAAAGGTTGGTTAGCACACTGCTTGTTCGAGTATTTATTTTTCTAATTTCTCTCCAATCACTCAGGCCCCCCTGTCTGTACCACTTGAACATTTTAGACCAGACATTTTACCATATTAACTCTTTCCCTCATACGACAATTCTGCAGCAGACGATTTGAACAATTATTTTGTCAAAAAATAGAAAATCTCTATAATTGAATGGATAAACTAGGACTAAAAGTGGAAAATATTGTGGCAAAAGGAGAAATTGCTTGTTTTAAGCAATTTCTTTTGTCACTATGTTTTCAAAAAGCTGTATGCTGCAGAGGCGTCAGAAAGCGTCTATATGAGGGAAAGGGTTAAAGTGAAGCCTACAGGGGACAAATTGTATGTTCCTAGTTAAAATACTAATCTTTCACCGAGTAAACAAAGGCTAAATTAAACAGCTCCTTCATAGATATCAAAACTGTTTACTTAATAACCATTTCTTACTTACAGGAGCAATTTGACACATAATATGCAGCAGACGACTTTTGTAAACATAATTGCAAGAAGAGAAGTTGCTCATGATGAACAATTTCTCCTTTTGCTACAATGTTTTCAACTCTATTCATTAGTAAGACTTCTATTTGTATAGATTTTCCATATTTTATTCACGTTTTCAATGTCATCTGCTGCAGATCTGTTGCATGTGGAAAAAAGTTAAGAGGCCATGTTCTTCAACTCTTTCAACAGTTTATTCATAGGTATTTGACAACTTGTCAAACAGAAGGCATTTTCAAATTTTCCCTGTAATAACTACAGTAAATGTAACATATTTACAGCCATATACGCATTAGGTGAAGGTTTTTAGTTAGCATGTGAAAAGGTACGAAAGATTTATTAATTATGAGAAATATTTCCCCTTTTTTCATTTTTTATTATTTAATTGTGTCTACTACAAGTTATTTATTTCTGTTTCAAGATACCACATTCTTTTACAGCGCGATTTTAATTTCGAAGAGTCTTAATTTTGGTGTTTCAGCCTTTCAAAAGTAGATGACTTAAACACTAATTAAGTCACAGCAGATTGCTTTAACCCTTTCCCTTATAATTTATACAACAAGTTCTGCAGCAGACGACTTCGAACATATTTGGTCAAAAAATAGAAATTTATAAACCTCTATAATTGAATGGATGACTAAAAGTGGTAAACATTGTGGCTAAAGGAGAAATTGCTCGTATTGAGCAATTTCTTCTTTATTCACTATTTTTTCAAAAAGCTGTCTGCTGAAGAGGCGTCAGAAAGCGTCTATATGAGGGAAAGGGTAAAAAGAGTCTTTAATAGTCCCATATGAGGCAATGTTTTAACCCTTTTCTACTTAGAGTTGAAAACATTGTGGCAATGGCAAAAAATTGTCATCATGTGCAATTTCTCCTTTTATCACAATGTTTTTTTCAAAAGATGTCTGCTGCTGAGGGTCAGAAAGCATCTGTATGTGGAAAAGGGCTAAAAAAAAACATCTTAACAAATATTTATACAATAATTCCTGTTTATAACCCCTCATACTGGGACAGGTTAATTAAACAGCAATCTGTTAAAGATCATGGTGGCTTTATTTAAATCCATCCCCTCCAAGCCAGATTTTAAAATCTGCCAATTTCAATCTAAACGATGTACAAATTCTAGAGACATGTGTCTGCACTGAAAACTTCTAAGGAAAATGCTTGAAAAGTTATCAGTATGGCTTTGATACAGAGTTGAAAGCATTGTGGGAAAAGGAGAAATTGCCCATTTTGAGCAATTTCTCCTTTTCCGGGCATAATGTTTTCAAAAGTTGCATCATATATATATTATATAGGCTTTATTTTTTTTTATCTGTAACAGGATAAGGGTTAATTAAACAACAATCTTTTTAAGACCACAGCTTTAGTTAAATACATTTCCTTTAAGCCAGATTTATAAAAATCATCCAATTCAAATATAAATAATCGCAATTAATTAATAAAAGATTTCAATTATTTCTTGGGAAAAAGACATATTATTTGATTTATTAGAGTTTTTCACCATTTCTAACTGTATTTTTAGTTGCGAGCAGGAATTGAACTCATGGGAGAAAATCGAGAGAGAAATGTCTACGTTTCGCAAAAGAACTTAAACTTTGTCCCTATTCAATCCTTTAAACCGATATTAATAACATTTAAAGCATTTGCAACCAGAAAAGATCCAAAATCAACCTGCATAATCTATCCAAAGTTTTGGATTGTGGATAAGTGCTTTTTTCAACAATCTTTTCAAAAGTCATCCTCTGCAAAGGCATCAAATGTTGGTCTGTTTCAAAAATTGATAGCTAACATAGGAGACTAAATGTGATATTTATTCAGTTAGCTGTATTCCCAAAACAATCCAATTTATATAAAGCCTGTCAGACATATACTGGACATCTAAGGAAGCGAGCCATCTGGTCTTATTTGATAAGCATTCTGTTTAAATATGAGAGTATTGGCAATATCAAACCTTTCCAAAGTATGTCAAATCTGCAGCAGACGACTTTGGAAAACATGTCAGGTCAAGATATTGAAAATCTGAATAAATGCATGAAAGCGTAATTATTGAAAAGAGTTGAAATCATTGTGGCGAAAGGAGAAATTACATGCTCATTATGAGCAGTTTCTCCCTTTGCCAACAAGGTTTATAAATGTCGTCTGCTGTATATTGTGTTGTATGTTGGAAAAGGTTAAGTCCTTGTAAGAATTATGTGTCTTTGCGTCCATATCTCACTACATCCCCCGCTGGGAATTCAGACATAGCAAATACTATCAGAGACAGAATCCACAACTGAATAAGTCTGATAAATTCAATTATTAAGCCTTTCTCTGGCATACAGACACATAATTTATATTCAGGTGGTGCAACAGACGATTTTTGAAAACATTGTGGCAAAAGGAGAAACTGCTTACAATGAGCAATAACCTATTTTAATAATCCTAGTTTAAATTCTTGAGTTTTCTATATATTTGCCTAGATGATATCTCTTTCTTTAACCCTTTCCCTCATACAGACACTTTCTGACGTCTCTGCAGCAGACAACTTTTGTAACCATTGAACAAATGGAGAAATTGCTCAAAATTAGCTATTTCTCCATTTGCCGCAATGTTTTTAGTTTTTAACCATTTTTACAGTCAATACACTTGCATTTATAGAGATTTTTCATGTGTACACATTTATGTTTTCAAAGTCATCTGCTGCAGAATTGTTGTATGAGGAAAAGGGTTAATAGCAGGTCATGCTGCTTTTGACAGTATTTTTGTAATATCTAGGCACTTGATGTGTAGATTACAAAGCCTAAGGTATCATTTACTAGTAATTCCCGACACTGATGCAGTAGTAGTAAGGCTTTTCCTGCAACACTCAGAGCACCACTTAAGATGTTAAATTTGTATACAATTGCAATATTCATAATCTAATTTCTGACATAAAACTTCAATAAATAAGTCAATATTTTACTAATATTCATTCAGTCGTCTTTGGCATTTTGGGCAGATCATCTGAATTAAGTTTAAAATAAAATCAATCATTGGAAAATGAAATATTAGAATAACAGCTATTCCCTGATTTGCATAATATTAATCAACAACAGAGTTTGACGAGTGTGGGTAAAAAACTTAAAATTTAAATATGAAACCTTTTGCTTAATACGCCAACGATGGCGACAAAGCCAAAAACGGTATTTGCTCTGATCCTTAGCGCTTGGACACTGTCTGTGAGAGCTTTCAATTGTGTAAGATTGATTTATTAACCCTTTCCCACAATAATAAATTTCAACAAATCTGCAGCAAACGAATTTGAAAACAATGTGACATATATAAACCTGAAAATTCTCAATGAAAGAGAGCTTAATTGTTAAATAAAGTTGAAAACATTGTGGCCAAAGGGAAAATTGCTCATCATGAGCAATTTTTCCTTTGGCCACAATGTTTCAAAAGTCACCTGCTGCTATTGCATCAAAATGCGTCTGCAGGTGGGAATTTGGGTTAAGGTATATACTAGCTTAAAACAAATAACACAACAGTTAACCCTTTTGCTCATACAGATGCCTCTGTAGACGGCTTTTTGAAAACATGGCAACAAAAGAAGACATTGCTTAAAAAAATCAATTTCTCCTTTTGTCACCATGTTTTCAAATCTATTCAATTATTGTTCTTTCATTTAAAGAGATTTTCTGTGCTTTTGCCTTGACGTTTTCAGAAAATATCTAGGAAAAAATATGGAAAATATCTATTATCAAAAGTATCATTATAAAATAGAGTCAACAGCATTGTTGCGATTTGAGAAACTGCTCATATTGAGCTATTTTTCCTTGTGTCGCAATAATTATCGAAAGTGGTCTGCTGCAGATGCGTCAAACTGAGTGTGCAAGTGATAAACATTAAAGTATTGCCACTTATCTTAAATACATAATAAGGCAGACAGATACTGGAGACAACAATAAAGAGATCTACAATGGCAAATACAGAGGTATAAATCTATACACTGTTCCAGCTTGTCTTGTCATTATTCTAATCTTGATTTATACAACGTTTTTTGTTCTCTCAGTAAGGACCAGGACCGTCTCTATGTCAGTTGATAGAAAGTCCGCATTGGAAGCAGGAGACCAGGGCATGGGACACAGTCAGGTCATACATACATCACAAGTGATTTATCTTTTTGCATTTAACCCTTTTCCACATACAACAAATCTGCAGCCGAGGACTTTGAAAAGATATAAACAAAAACATAAAAAATCTTCCTAAATAAGGGTTTTATTATTAAAAAGAGTGGAAAACATTGTTGCTAAAGGAGAAATTGCTCAGTGTTCAGCAATTTCCCCTTTCGTCACAATGTTTTCAAAAGTAATCTGCTGCAGAATCGTCAAATGTGTCTATGGATGGGAAAGGGTTACCATAATTTTCAACAGTCAACTGGCTACCTTCCCATATAACTTGTCAACTTTTTGAAAAACTATGATAACTCGAGATATTATCAGAATAAAGTTCCCATAGTTTTACCCTTGGGTTGATAGGGAAGACCATTTTTTAGCCCATTTAGAGTGATGATTACAATTTGTAATCATTGTATCATAAATAAGCTTAACCCTTTCCCTCATATAGACGCTTTCTGACGCCTCTGCAGCAGACGGCTTTTTGAAAACATAATGACAAAAGAAGAAATTGCACAAAATGTGCAATTTCTCCTTTTGCCACAAGGTTTTCCACTTTTGGTCATAGGTTATCCATTCAACTATGGAGATTTTCTATGTTTTAACAAAATACGCTCAAAGTCGTCTGCTGCAAAATTGTCGTATGAGGGAAAGGGTTAATACTATATACTGGTGGTAAAATAGCTACCATCAAATATCAGTTGGTACCAGTTAATTGCAAACCTGACATTTGCAAAATTTAGTATTCATTTATTTTCTTCTTAATGTATTTTAAGCAGATAAAACTAAAATATAATAATGTTTGATTGTAATACCGTATGTAACAAGATACAGTATGAATTTCACTTAAATAAAAATGTACATACATTCAATTAATATACTGGCCTTTGTCTTTTGTTTTTAATTTGTAAAACTCACACATGTATATAGAGTGTAAAAGGGATGTTTTAAAGTCATTACCTTATATTAATGTACTTAGAAATGACAAAGAGAAATCAAGATATGTGGTCACGCTGGCAGGTCTAAATATTCTCCTTGACCGAAAATTAAAAGCATCCCTACAGCTTCCAATAACATGTATGTATCCATGAAACAAAGCTATTGAGGAAATTATAAAACATAGTTCATCTAAGTTATGATATGGTGCTGCAGGATCTTTTTTTTAACTAGATAGATACAAGGCAATCCGTTTTAATTCAATAAAATACTAGATAATCAGCATTCGAAACTGGTTAATGATCATTTTTATTGGATGTTTTTTATCGAGTCATTTATCTCATTCTATTTTTAGGGAAGTCTGCAATGAAAACATCGGAGCAAACAATTTAACATCTGAAATATCAAAAGTTTATTTTTAACTTGAAACATGTATTGAAAAACATTATTGGAACTAAATAAAACTTTTGCTTGTGTTAACAGTAGATGACTTTGAATACATGAAGGCAAAGGATGGAAGATCTCTATAAATCAAAGTTTCAATAATTATTAAAAAGAGGTGCAAAAACTATGTAAAAATTAGTCTGCTGTAGCAAAATGTGTTTGCAGGCGGGAATTAAAAGGTTTGAGCAATTTCTCTTTGCCTAAATGTTTTCAAAATCAAAATGTGTCTGCTATAGAGGCATTGATATTTATCTATATCTTAGGAACGGTTAACTGATCAGTTTTATTGGATGTTTCATACCCAGTCAAGCTGTTTTTTGATGTATCAAATGTGGCGAAGTGCACCATTCTTTCCACACATCAGATATTTGATCTAGATATAAAACTAAATAGGCCTGGAACATCAAGATACTGGCTTTAATCAACTGTTTACTTGTAACAGAAACATGCTGTTAGCACTATCAAAGACAGTGAGAGAGATATAGAAAATTAAGTTGGAAGCATTTATTTGTATGAGGCTGATGCTTCAGTTGCTCATTCTAAGAAACGTGTGCCAATAAAATTTATATTCTGTGTATGGGTAACCAAAATTGTAAGGTGTTTGTTTATTGTAGGGCACAACCCTATTGGAAGGGCACATTATTTCTGACTTATGAGACAAATTTGGTATCCAGGGCAAGTTTACTTCAAATATTCTGTACTTTTTGCCAAGCATCACATAGACTGACATTTGTTACCATTATATCAATGCATTAACCCTTTCCCTCATACGACAATTCTGCAGCAGACAACTTTGAACAAATTTTGTCAAAAAATAGAAAATCTCTATAATTGAATGGATAACCTATGACTAAAAGTGGAAAACATTGTGACAAAAGGAGAAATTGCTTGTTTTGAGCAATTTCTTCTTTTGTCACTGTGTTTTCAAAAAGCCGTCTGCTGCAGAGGCATCAGAAAGCGTCTATATGAGGGAAAGGGTTAATTCCCACATACAACAAATAACTTGCGCCTTGGCAAAAACATGGCAACTCTCAATAAACGAATAATTATGGAACAAAGTTTAATAAGTTAAGTCTACTATGTTGGAAAGGGCTTAGTTGAAGCTTGCCAGGTGGCTCACCAAACAGCTATATCAGAATGGAACCCATTGTCAATACTGGATATTAGATTCTCAAGAATTGGATTCCTTAACTTAACTATTGAGACAAATATCTTTGTAATCTTATATATATAGTTACACAATACAAGTTTTTCTCTTTACCCTTTCCCACATTTGATAAATCGGATGACTTCGAAAAAATCTTAACAAAAATATGGATGAATCTCTGTGTATAATTAAGATTGTTGCATAGAGTTGAATTCATTGTGCCAAAATGAGAAATAATGCATTGTGAGCAATTTCTCCAAATGCTTTTTTTTTCCCGAACAACATCTAGTGCAGAGACTGCAGAGAGCGCCTATATTGAAGTGTTAACTTTGATCTATGATCAAAAGTTGGCATATAAAATTATCCTAGATCCATTGTTTGGCAGGAGAAGTGTTTTTTTACAATGTTTGAAACACTAATCTGGCCTGAGTGTGCCAAAGGGTTAACAAGGAGAAGCAGAAGGGAACAGAAATCACTTGTGTGTCAATTAGAATATCATCAAGTTCAATCTCATCTAGTATAAACTCTTTGAAATGCATTCAGGCTCATTTTGACATATTTGCAGCAGTTTAGAGTTTTTAATACATTGTGATAAAATGAGCAATGTTCTCCTTTTGCCACAAGGTTTTCATCTTTATCAATAATTGCTTTTTCAAGGGAATTTATATATATATATAAGCCGTCCCAGGGGAAAACCAACATTGTGGACTCTGCATAAAGTAAGGACCCGGATCAGCCTAAGAATGGCGCGCAGGCTAACCTGGACAGGCATTTTTCTCTTCCTGAGGATTTTCTGTTTCAGGAATCATTACTCTATACCATTATCCACCTTAGACAGAATGTGTCGACCTGGATAAGCCAGCGCAGTCTGATCTGGGTCGATACAGTACGCTCAGTCCATAATGTTGGTTTTCTCATAATTCTGCTCATATTTTCACAGTGGGCTGCTGTGGATTTGCTGTATACTAATCTAAGGAAAGGGTTTACTGGTCACATAAATGGCATCATTTAACACATTTAAATACCCAGAATGACCTGAAAGGTATCAGACCTTAGAGTGCCTGTCATAAAAATTTGGCTTTGGCCGGATGTTCAACCCTTTGCCTGATACAGAAGAAATCAGACACCTTTGCTGCAGAGGTCTTTTGGAAACATTGCGACAAGAAGAGAAATTATTAACCCTTTCCCTCATACGACAATTCCGCAGCAGACGACTTTGAACGTATTTTGTCAAAACATAGAAAATCTCCATAACTGAATGGATAACCTATGACAAAAAGTGGAAAACATGGTGGCAAAAGGAGAAATTGCACGTTTTGTGCAATTTCTTCTTTTGTCACTATGTTTTCAAAAAGCCGTCTGCTGCAGAGGCATCAGAAAGCGTCTATATAAGGGAAAGGGTTAAAGAGGAAGGAGCAATTTGCCCTTTTCATTTTTTCCCCAACTTCAGTTTCAAAGACGATCCTTTCTAAAAACCAAAGAAGCAAAATTCTTTTCTCTCAGATGCTTTGGAGTTTTCAAAGCAGACGGGCTCTTATGATTTCACATCAGGTTAACAGTTAAACTGTAATAAACTGAAGGCTAATGACCAGCTCAATAGGCATTTGATAGAGGACTCTTGCTTTTATGACCACTTAACTTCTTTTATGCCATTGCTAACCTTTCCAGAATTGTTATAAATATCAAATTGTATTAGATTTTTCCTGCTAAAAATGGCATAAGCCGCTTTTGTTTGGTTTTACAAAACTCAAAATTATGTTAAAGCAGAGATATATTCTCCTGAGTACGTGCTGGTCACAAAACAGTAAAAACTAGAAATACTGTGAGCAAAGCTCACTGAAGAATACCCCCCGCTCCCCTCCCAAAGCATCGGATACAATGGTAAAGTTTAAGTTGCGCTTACAAGGTATCACAGGAGTTCCTCGTAACCTCTTAGTTGAATTATCTTCCCTTGGAAGAATCTGAGGAGAAAAATCTTCCTTCATGCATATCTACATATGATGTGTAGCCTTCATATACAGTTTAAATCAAATCAACTGAGCCCTTTAGGAGGAGTAGCGCTTACGAGGTATGTGCACAGGAGTCCCTCGCAGGTAACCTCTAAGTTGAATTATCTCCCCTTGGAAGAATCCGAGGCGTATGATCTTCCTTCATGCATATCTACATATGATGTGTAACCTTCATGTAAAGTTTGAACCAAATCCATTGAGCCGTTTAGGAGGAGTAGTGCTTACAAGAAATGTGGAGGTATGTGCACAGGAGTCCCTCGCAGATAACCTCTAAGTTGAATTATCTCCCCTTGGAAGAGTCCGAGGCGTATGATCTTCCTTCATGCATATCTACATATGATGTGTAACCTTCATGTAAAGTTTGAACCAAATCCATTGAGCCGTTTAGGAGGAGTAGTGCTTACAAGAAATGTGGAGGTATGTGCACAGGAGTCCCTCGCAGATAACCTCTAAGTTAAATTATCTCCCCTTGGAAGAGTCCGAGGCGTGTGATCTTCCTTCATGCATATCTACATATGATGTGTAACCTTCATGTAAAGTTTGAACCAAATCCATTGAGCCGTTTAGGAGGAGTAGTGCTTACAAGAAATGTGGAGGTATGTGCACAGGAGTCCCTCGCAGATAACCTCTAAGTTAAATTATCTCCCCTTGGAAGAGTCCGAGGCGTATGATCTTCCTTCATGCATATCTACATATGATGTGTAACCTTCATGTAAAGTTTGAACCAAATCCATTGAGCCGTTTAGGAGGAGTAGTGCTTACAAGAAATGTGGAGGTATGTGCACAGGAGTCCCTCGCAGATAACCTCTAAGTTAAATTATCTCCCCTTGGAAGAGTCCGAGGCGTGTGATCTTCCTTCATGCATATCTACATATGATGTGTAACCTTCATGTAAAGTTTGAACCAAATCCATTGAGCCGTTTAGGAGGAGTAGTGCTTACAAGAAATGTGGAGGTATGTGCACAGGAGTCCCTCGCAGATAACCTCTAAGTTAAATTATCTCCCCTTGGAAGAGTCCGAGGCGTGTGATCTTCCTTCATGCATATCTACATATGATGTGTAACCTTCATGTAAAGTTTGAACCAAATCCATTGAGCCGTTTAGGAGGAGTAGTGCTTACAAGAAATGTGGACATACGGACAGACAGACAGACGGACAGACGGACGGACAGACAGGGTGATTCCTATATACCCCCCCAAACTTTGTTTGCCGGGGGGTATAAATATACCCCCCCAAACTTTGTTTGCCGGGGGGTATAATTATTAAATACAACACAAGCTCATACATACATGTACTTTCAACAAGAGCAACAGCATGCTCCAGGATTAAAGGCGCTTGTCAAAAACAAGAAATGTTTAAAAAGTGACCTTGACCTTGGAGGTTCTTCATGTCTTCTACTAATTTAATAGCCTAGTCCTGTTAGAGGGGTTAAGTTTCAAAATAATTGGAGCTAAAGTTGAAAAGATTAACCCTTACCCAGAAATGAAAGTATATTTATTGAGTAGAGTTATAATCTTGTTGGTGAAATCCTAAACAGCTCATTATGAGCAAACTCTCCCTTCTTTGCCTCAATGTTTTAAAAAGTTGTTTGCTGTGGATGCGACGAAATGCGTCTGCAAGTGGTTAAGGGTTAAGGTATCAAACAAAACTTGCCAAGAAGCTTTTGCTCTACAATAACCTGTGTTGACACAAAGTTATTGCTTCCCTATATGAGCCGTCCCGCTAGAAAACAAACATTATGGACTCTGGGTAATGTGCCGTCCCGCTAGAAAACAAACATTATGGACTCTGGGTAATGTATCGAATCACAACTTGTATTGGAAAATTTCTAAAATACATATAAACTTACCTATAATAGAATAGAAGAGATCATCACCATCATCGTCATAAGTTTGTAGCCACTCCACCATGTGACCTATGGGATCTTCCTCCATCACTCGCTTTTCTACCCGACGGTTTAAAAACTGGGGAGGGGTCGGTGATGACCTCAACCTCTCGACAACCTCAATTCGAACTCGTACAGTAGATTTGCGAGACTTGGGACTTCCGTGATCAGTGGCACGAACCTTAAAATAGAATCGAACAAACTTTTAATTTCTTACATAGTGGGGATTCTCACTGTTACATCTTTTGACTGTGAATAGAGTGATCAGCAATTAATCCGTTAAACTGCTTGAGCCATCAAAGTATGCCGATATAACAAGACCTTGCATTCCAGTTTAATGACATTTCAACAGTTTTTCAATTGTATCCTTGGCTGACAAAAAAACAGTTCTAGGCTAGAAAATGTGCTTCGCCTAAGGGCACTAAACCATGATAGCTGCAAGCATGGATCAAACCCGGAATGGCCAGGTTCCAAGCTCCTGATGATACCAAGCGGATTCCTTAGATTCCTTATTTGTGAATGTCGCTTTAACCCTTTGCCTCATATAGACGCTTTCTGACGCCTCTGCAGCAGAAGGCTTTTTGAAAACATAGTGACAAAAGACAAAACGTGCAATTTCTTCTTTTGCCACAATGTTTTCTCAGTAATTATATCTACATTTATGGACCTTTTCTGTGTTTTTGCCAATATATTTTCAAAGTCGTCTGCTGCAGATTTGCTGTATGTAGGAAAGGGTTAAGCAATTGAAATTTCTCCTTTTTGCAACAATGATTTTTGCTTCAGAGGCATCAGCAAGCGCCTGAATGTGGGGTAAAGGTAATACATTATAAGGATATTGTTATGAGGTAAAGGCTTCAGAGTATAATATAAGCATTAGCACAACAAGAAAGATGGCAGATTGTGTAAATGAGATACTATCAGTTTGTTTTTTCTTTCTTTTTTTGCTCTATCAAAAGAGCCAGGCCACTAGAAAAACTGACCAGTGAAGACATTGTAGAGGTGACCCTGCACCGTCACTTATTCTGACCATGGGTCTCCATTGTTGAAGCCTTTTCCCACCTGCAGATACATTTCGAGGCATCTGCAGCAGAGGAGTATTGAAATTTAACCCTTTCCCTCATACGACAATTCTGCAGCAGACGAGTATTGAAATTTAACCCTTTCCCTCATACGACAATTCTGCAGCAGACGAGTATTGAAATTTAACCCTTTCCCTCATACGACAATTCTGCAGCAGACGAGTATTGAAAATTAACCCTTTCCCTCATACGACAATTCTGCAGCAGACGAGTATTGAAAATTAACCCTTTCCCTCATACGACAATTCTGCAGCAGACGACTTTAAACGTATTTTGTCAAAAAATAGAAAATCTCTATAATTGAATGGATAACCTATGACAAAAAGTGGAAAACATTGTGGCAAAAGGAGAAATTGCACGTTTTGTGCAATTTCTTCTTTTGTCACTATGTTTTCAAAAAGCCGTCTGCTGCAGAGGCGTCAGAAAGCGTCTATATGAGGGAAAGGGTTAACAAGTTCAAAAACCTGACTGACTTTCTAATAGGTAATACTAACTCATTCCCATTATAGGCATAGTATATGGACAGAAATTTAAAAACAATCTATAAATGAAAGTTTAATTATTTAATAGAGTTAAAAACACTGTGGCAAAAGAAGAGATTGCTCATAATCCTTTTGCCACAATGTTTCCTAAGTCGTCTGCAGCAGATGCTTCCAAACCATGCATCTGCAAGTGGGATTGGATTGAGTTAATCTGATGCAAATTCAAATTCATGTATCTAAGATGCTTCTGCAGAATCTAAATCACCAGAACAGTCTCTCACATTATGCCTGAATCTCCAAAAATCCCCAAGAAAATATAACGGTAAACAATTCTCACACCTCTGCAGGAGTCATTTACTGCCCAGCATCTGACCCCTATTTCAGTGAAAGCCCCGTTGATATGTTATCACATGACCAGAGAAACCACATCTGTGTAGAGTTTGTTGTTAGACCAGCTATTTCATTTTTGAAACTTGTACAGAACCAAATTGAAGTGAAGGTAGAATATGACATGTGTCCCAATGCAAGCTTGTGAACCAGAGGAAAACAATGTGGAAAGGAAAAGTTACTTCCCTATTTTATGATACAGAAAGCTGTTCATGACTGAACTAGCTGCATATGTATATTGAAACAATCGCAGGAAAAGTAGCCATGTAATCCCCGTTTCCAACAATAAAATGAATCTGCAGGAGACAATATTGAACATATCTTTAACCCTTTCCCACATACAGCAAATCTGCAGGAGACGACTTTGAAAACCAAGCTTTATTGTTAAATAAAGTTGAAACATTGTGGCCATCATAAGCAACTCACCTTTCGCCACAATGTTTTCACAAGTAGTCTGCTGCTAGTGCGTCAAAATGCTTCTGCAGGTGGGAAAGGGTTATAACATGGGGAGCCTCTATGAATGAAAGTTAGATAATAGAAAAGAGAAGAAAACATTGTTGGAAAACAGAAAATTACTCCATTGAGCAATTTCTCTTTTTCTCACAATGTTTGACAGTGTACTGCAACTGCTGGAAACGTATTAAAATGTATCTGCATTTGGGAAAGGGGGTTAAGCAATTAATTTCATATTTTCCAAATCAATATGTGTATTTATATACATGTATGTACTGTAGATTGTTTAACCTTAAGAATGACAACATCCAACATTAAAACTAATAAGCATATAATAAGAAATACTGTAGTTATGCCCACTGTACACATATGCTATCTTTGCAAATTGCTTTCTTTGCAAATTATAGAAATGTTCTCATATGTTACATTTGCCCTTAACGATTGAGTCAATTTCACCAGGCGGCTATCATTATAACCAGTCAAAGAAATAAGGTATTAAAGCGATACAGGTCCTACATGGGCTTCCTGTTTGAATTCAGTCAAGTAACTTCTTTCCCTGTGGAGTGGAGGTAAGCATTCTTTTTCTACGAGCACCATATTGAGGAGTGTCGTCAATGCAACGTTTTTGTTTCTTAACCGTTACAAAGGGAAGGTCTGCAAGGCGTGCATCGGTCCCCAAATAATATTCAATTTCCCCACTTGCATTTTTCGAAGAATATGAGAGCTATACTACTCGCCCTGGCGTCGGCGTCTACGTCACACCTTGGTTAAGGTTTTACATGCAAGTACCTAAATACTACATGTATTGCATTGAAGCTTTCTACACGCCTACCCAACGATCACACCTATGTAGATTATCAAGTCAGATAACTCGATCCTGCAATTTATGCAAGTTATGGCCCTTTTTTTACTAAGAAATTCTGGTTAAAGTTTTGCGTGCAACTACATTAAGAGTCCATATCTCAGTATTTACTTGATGCGTTGCATTGACACTTTCAACAACCCTACCCAACTATCACACCTATGTATATTATTATGTTAAATAACTATATAATGCAAATTATCACTCTTTAAGAAATTGTGGTTAATGTTTTGCATGCAACTACGTTCGAGTCCATTATCTCAGTAACTTAAATAAGCGGAGAAATAGTCGAGCGCACTGTCCTCCGACAGCTCTTGTTAGATCGATTCTTGCTATTCTGATAAATTGTTGTCCATCGTTAACTTTTAGCTTTAAACATCATCTCCGGCTTAACCACAGGACCAATTTCAACCAAACTTCACAGGAATGTTCCTTTGGTGGCCCTCTTTCAAAAGTGTTCAAAGACTTAAGTTCCATTGAGAACTTTGGTTGCCACGGCAACAAAAAAAGGATAAATTAACCAAAACTTAAAAAATCTTCTTGTCTGAAAGTAGTCTTAAGGCCCATGCCTTTTTGTGGCGATTGGTTGACAATCGCCACAGTGCTACCAAAACAACAACAACGAAAAAAAAATTATATAGTCGTATTTGAACAATCGGTTGGATATTTCTGCAAAGGCAATTTACTCACTTCCGTTAAACCCCATATATATATATAGTTCCATCAGTGATGCAGGCACACGATTAATAATGATAATGTTAGTGCTACTTTGATACCGGATTGGTACTAATATTTGAGATTTATCGAGAAAATATCTAAATAGAGTTAAACTATTTACATATTATCTTTCTTCATGTTTGGGCAGATAATAAATATCATCGGGCGTCTTGGGTACGCTATGCAGAGTATCATGATACTCCTGTGCCTCGTTTTATTTTTACTGTAGTCAACCGTAACCTTTTGACCTTTAACCTGATTCGGCAGGAGTTGGTTGTACTCTGATTATCTTCGTCATGATTTGGCAGATAATAAATATCATTGCGCGTTCTGCCTTGCAAATAACGACAACTCTGGTAATACTCAAATCTGGAAATTCCAAAAGGTTCTATAAATAGCTCGCGAGACCAAAAACCAGAAAAGCTTGTAAATCTCAATATTATAAACGCTTTATTTTGTACTTGTTTAAATATATGAAAGCGTCTAGATAATAAGACTGGTTTACAAAGGTTTAAAGGACACACGATGGCAGTGTGTACACACGTTATGTATACACGTCTGCACGTTCTAGAGTCAATTAGCAATCAATGCTGACAGTGTAGCCTAATTGAGTTTGAAGATCTAGCATTATAATATATGCCTATATTTTCATAAATTAAACAGTTTGGCAAATAGTGAAATTGTGCTTTTGGAGCATGTTTTGTGTTTGTTTTTGCACTCACATTATTCGAAGCAGTTTAACAACCTCAGAGACATATAAATACACTGTGACAACCCTCAATCATGCAATGTGAAGGGACTAAATTGAACAGACCTGTTTAATATCGGACATAATTGAAACAAACACCAAACTAATGGATACTGTTTTCTCTCCTTTCTTTAGTCATTTCTAAAGTGTAAAATATATTTTATCTTAATATGGCCTAACGACCTGGTGATAAACATGTGATTACCCAAACAATTTAGATTACAAATAGTCATTCTAATGAGCTAAAACGGTAGTCTATCGAATACCAACTAGATTTTTCATAACTTTGGAATGGCCTAATTTTGAACACATCATGACCAATTTCAGAACGTAACTAAATAATCACCAAGACAACATTCTGGCAAACTAACATTATTCTACTGTCAAAAGATGCAGGGTTGATACATTCTCAAATATACCCGCACCAGAGTCATCGCAAGCCCTACACCGATATACTGCTTGTTACTTTGCAGGATTTTCCATACGATCGCCACTACAGTGCCATTGGCGCTTTGATTATATTTGGTATGTAGCATTATTTAGTGGACCTCTACCAAGATTGTTAAAATTATAGCCCTGGGGGTAAACATGACCCCTCCCAGGGGATCACTTGTTTTACATAAGACTTGTATAGGGAAAACACTTTAAAAAATCTTCTTGTCCAAAAGTAGGAATTTATAGTAGAAATTATAGCCCTGGGGTCAAAATTGACCCTCCCTTGGTGTCTCTCTTTTTTTTTAAAATAGACTCGTATTGGGGAAAAAAATCTTCTTGTCTAAAAGTAGAAGGCTAAGGCCTTTGATATTTGGTAAGTAGCTTCATCTAGTGGACCTTTACCAAGATTGTTTAAATTATAGCCCTGGGGTCAAAAATGGCCCCTCCCTTAGGGTCACTGGTTTAAAATAGACTTGTATAGGGAAAAAGCTTTAAAAATCTTCTTGTCTGAAAGTAGAAGGCCCATGCCTTTGATATTTGATATAAGCTTCGTCTAGTCGACCTCTACCAAGATTGTTCAAATTATAGCCCTGGGCTCCCCTGGATGGATTTTAAAAGATCATATAAAATGTGTACATATTAGCTGATCAACTGTTAAGATGGATTGTAACTGCACTATGTGCTTCAGAAAGATAATGTATGAGGTACAGTCCTTATTGTTATTAGTCGCCGGGCAGAAGCCCGCGACTTCTATTTTTAATAGCTTTTTGGAAATGACATGGGGGAGAGTTGTTATTAGAAAAAAACAAATTTAAATGTCTTGAACATATTACAATTGTGATTATGACACATCTAAAATGAAATAAATAATCCGATGTTTTAAGTATTTGCAGTTACCTTATTTTGACTCGCAATTGTGTTTTTTTGTCTTATTTACGAAGACAAAAGAGTCCCTGCTAGACTTGCTGCAGACTGTTATGTGTCAATATCGAGATAAAAATCACGTCGAATTCTCCTTTTAGTAGCAATATTAACTTACTGAATGTTATTTTCATGTTCAAAGAGATGTCTTGATTTATGTAGAATTCATTTAATAATGTTAATCCATGAATATCTAAAATAGGAACTGTTTCGAAGCTAAATATGTTGATCAAGTGACTACCGAATACGGACTGTGTAGATAAATATCCTTTGCAGAGAGCCGTTCTTTACACTCACTTACAACTAGTTAATTATAGGTGATTTAAAATATTTATTTGGTTCGAAACAAATGACGAAAAGAACAAACTGAGATAAGACTGGTTTTAATATAAAAATTACTTTGAATGAACACTCTCTGCCTATAAAGAGAGTGTAAAAAACGACAATTATGCAAAGATTACTAAGAATCAAATCGGGTCTTATTTCGTCCTTGACAAATTTAAATGTGTTATTAAATTCCCTACACGCATTTTGCCTGCGATATGCATATTGTTATGCTTCAATGACACATTTAGGGCGCTCATCATTATATAATTTTAAAACATGAGTAGACTAATGATTGGGAAGATTACTCATTTCCTGTTTATGATCAATAATTAGTTGGCTGTGTATATGGTCAACCAGAGACATATAAACATATATATATATATTTATATGTCAATGGGCCAACCTACCTTAGAATGGAGATTGATCATAAACAATGAAATTCTGTGAAGGACATTCACTTCGTTGACAAAAAAAATGCAAGTTATGATACATTTTCACTTGACCCCACCCCTGATGTTCCAATATGCCCTTTAGTTGATAAGTGTTTGTTTCATCTACTATAATGTAAGTGTTATGCATAACTGCAGTATGGATTTCCGGCAACATTGATGTGTTACATCTACTTTATCTTGTCTTCTTTCTTAAACAAATGCAATGTGCATGTCCTGAGAACACAGCCCACAGTCAGAGTTATGGGACTTGTCCTGCAAGGTCATTTGATGATGTCCAATAAGTGAGTGAAGTTTCAAAATTTAACCAAAGTTGCAACGCCAACGCCGACGCACAAGTGACTGTTATAGCTCTCATATTCTTCGAATAGTCGAGCTAAAAAACTACTAAGTTTTAAAGCAAGTTTAAAACAAACAAAAAACATGATCAAATGCAATTATTAATTACATTTTCAAAATAATTCGTTAGCAGTACTTTCAGTACTTTGATTTCTTTAACAAATGCAATGTGCATGCCCTGAGAACACAGCCCACAGTCATATACCGGTCAGACAAACATCTTGGCAATTTAATCACCTTATCAAGAAAATTAATAGTCTAATGACCCATGGGTAATTGATGCTGGCATTTAATAGCCTAAAAGCTAACTGTTTATCGTTTGCAGATTTGAGAAAAATTTCACCCATAATGTGGGAGACTGAGAACTCTTCTGCATATCATATAAATTCAAATCCAAATCATGATTTACTCTAAAAACCTCAGAATGTCACTTTTATCATGTCTTGACTCAATTTGATACTGATCATCCCTCATTCTATCACTTGAACATGATGAAAACCCTTTATAACCTTTTCTCACAACAGCAGAAAAGTTAGACTAGAATTTTGTTTAATTATTCATTATGAGCAAATTTTCCTTTTGCCGCATTGTTTTGAAAAGTCTTCTGCTGCAGAGGCAGCATCTGTAATGGTTAACTATACAACGATTTCTTTTGATGCCTCTGCAGTAGATGACCCAATATTGAATCCATTTTGGAATAAGGTGAAACTGCTTGTTTTGGACAGTTTTTCCCATATGTTTTAAGCTCTGTACAATATACTCCAAATTTTCTAGATGTTGATTTTTAACGACAACAGTTATCAAAGCAAAAGACTTAAATTTTCTGGAACATTTAAACCAGCCCTTTCCTACATAAAACAATTTCTCCTTTTGCCACAATGTTTTCAAAATTCGTCTTCAACATATATATTGCATCAAAGTATGTAGGAAAAGCGTTTAAGCTGCATAACAAAGGTGTTGCCTCCAAAAACCTATATAAACTGTGGGAGAAAGATTCAGTAATGGTAATACTTTAACCAGATGTGCTAGCTGACATTAGCATGGGCTAATGTGAGTAATGTCTTGGGTTCATACATTTTTTATATATGCTGCTTCTACATGGGAAAAGGAGCCTTGCGGCATAATGCAAAGAGTGAAATTTCTCAGAAGAGCCTGGTGTATGCCTGCAGCCTGTAGTTGTATGCAGGTAAGGATTTATACACATGCAGGCCCATTTTGTTGCATTGTAAGACAATGGGACAAGTCTATGCCCCGTTTTGCTTGACAGGGCCAAAATGTCAACACCGAACTGCCTTCTTACATGTGACCCTAAAAGTCACAATTTGGAATAACCTTTCTGATCGAGGACTGTCTGTTATCTTAATATGATAAACATGAAAATTGGGTGATGGAGAATTTTTCTCAAATAAATCCAGTTTTCTGCTGCAAATGACTTTAGAAAGGTCTAGACAAAACTAATGAAAATCTCTATAAAAGAAAATATTATCAATGAATGAAAATGAAAAATAGTGTGGCTCTTTAATAGGAATTTCTCTATTTTTCAAAATGTTTTCAAGATTCATTTGCTGCACAGGTGCATAAAAATGTGTCTACACATGGGGGAGTGTCAAAGACATAGTTATACTATATATCTTAATTAAGGGTAGACAACAACAAGTGTGGATGATTTACACAGTCTGATACATGATGCAGCATCAGATTCGCAAAAACATTTCCAATCAATCATTTAGAAAATATAGCATGGCAACTATGTTAAACCCTGGCAATGCATGAATGCTTATTTAACCCTTTCTCACATACAACAAATCTTCAGCAGACGACTTTGAAAACATGGTGACAAAAACCTGAAAAATCTCCATAAAAGATAGCTTAATTGTTAAATAAAGTTGAAAACATTGTGGCCAAAGGGGAAATTGCTCATCATGAGCAATTTCACCTTTGGCCACAGTGTTTTCAAAAGTCGTCTGCTGTTATTGCATCAAAATGCGTCTGCAGGTAGAAAAGGGTTATTCAACCTCTCAATTTGCCATAGGTTGTTTGCAACATTGCTTATCAGGAAAAGGAATAAAGGATTGCTAAATTGATTGGTATATATAACACTGTTTAGAGCAATGTTTCAGTCATATCACAATGACCAGTTCACCTTCCCATGTGTTTCCTGGCTTTTTTACACCAGTAGATACATCAGTCTTTCCAAAGCAACTGGCTGCTTTTCCGAATAGAATGTTAGTCCATTGGTGGGAAACTAATGACGCTTGTCACATTTACTTTTTTTCAAACATAGGTAAGAATGTTGGCCAAGCTAGGGTTCAAACTCACAATCCCTGAAGTGACAGCAAGCATAGCTTCAAATTCAGCTACCAGGGCTCAAGATTCATTATAGGAATAAAGGAAATTCCAAGGACTTACGATAAAATAGTGACTGTCACCCAGAATAAGATCCGAAGTGGCATACACAACCCCCAGTTCGGGATGAATTCTGAATATTTTCTCATCCTCTTTCCCAAACTTGATATCAAATGAAAGCCTGCCATTTTCCTCTGCATCAAAGTCCCACACCATGACTTGGAAGATTTCGATATCGAGACCAGTGAATCGCGTCTCCGGGAAGTTGATGCGGTACATTCGCTCGCTGAACTGTGGTCTGTTGTCGTTGTCATCTTCGACATGGACATAAACCCGAGTTTGGTGAGTGAGCGCTGGTTCTCCGTTATCACTGACCGTCACCTGAAAATACACAAAAAGCGTTACTTTAGTGGTATAGCAAAGACCTTGCATTGGGCAAGCTGAAGACAAGAAATGAAGGTATGAACTTAAGTAAAATCATTTTTTATCTCTTTCTCATAAGCATTTTGACACATTTGCAGCAGAGGACAATTGAAAACATTATGGCAAAAAGTGACAATGTTTTTAATAAGAAATTTCCTTTTTACCTCAATAGTATAACATAGCAGTTAATTTGTCTTATGCAGATTTGTTGTTTGCGGAAAAAGGTTAAACTAAGTTAATCGTTCATTTTATTTTAGACCTTCCGAAAATACAAGAAACCTGTAGAAGACAACTTTTAAAATATCTTGGCAAAAATATCAATATATTTATCCATAAATAAAAATATAACTCTTCAACAGAGTGGAAAGCATTGTGGTCAAAGGAGTTTTTTCCTAGAAGAACAGTCCATTTAACCCTTTCCTTCATACAGACACTTTCTGACGCCTCGGGAGCCGGCAGACGTCTTATTAAAACATTGCGGCCATAGAAGAAATTGCTCATAATGAGTAATTTCTCCTTTGGCCACAATATTATTAACCCTATTCAATAATTAAACCTTCATGTATAGATAGAAACGTTTCATAATTTTGCCTAGATGTTTTAGAGACCGTCTGCTGCAGATTGGTTGTATGAGGGTCCAAAGGTCTATACGTACTATCAGTGAAAGGGTTGTAACTTTACTAGAATTGGGAGAGATTCATCAGAACGCTGTCAACACCAGGAAAGGACTTGAATAGATTTACATTTTCTGTCCACTTTAAACCTTTTTCCCTGAGACAGTCAAATTTCCCCGCGTCTGCAGCAGACGACTTTTAAAAACATTGTAGGAAAAAGGAGAAATTGCTCAATATTTTCGAACTATGTTTTTACATTCGGAATCAAAGTCATGCTTTCCATTTCACAGTTTTCATCATTTTTCCTGAGAGATTTTCCTAGCAAACCACTCAAGAATTACCACATCAGGTAAATGGCGATTGATTGTATTATACATATGTGATAACATTCATTGCCATGGAAATCCAAATGGACAAGAGAATCTTTAATATTATCTCTATACCAGGACATTATTTCCATACATCAGATTAATTTTCGCTTTTTCTTTATTTCCTTGATCTCTCTGTTTGTCTTAACCTTTTTTTTTTCATACAAATCAAACTCATAAAATTTAGATTGCTCTAGTGTAATATTGAAAACATTGTGGAAAAAGAAGAAATTGATTGAAACAATTTGATTTCTCTTTTATTCCATACCATGTTTACAACACTAATTCCACTATAGATGCATATCAAGATGTGTCCACATTTGGGAAAGGGATAAGATGGAGAAATGGCTTCCTGATGAAGAATGCAAAGGCAGGCAGATTAATCCAACCGGATGAAAACATAAAAAACTTTGACTCTAACTGGATTACTGGGGATTTTCTATATCCCAGACTAAACTCCCTGTTATATCTTTATCCCCGTATTATAGCCAGCATAGACTGGAATCAGTCCCTAAAGTTTAACCCTTTCCCACATACAACAAATCTGCAGCAGACGACTTTAATAACATCTTTTCAAAGATGTGAAAAATCTCCATTAATGACAGTTTAATTATTAAATAGAAAACATTGTCTAACATTGTGGCAAATGGTGAAATAGCTCATCATGAGCAATTTCACCTTTGCCAGTGTTTTCAGAAGTCGTCTGCTGCTGATTTGTTGTATGTGGGAAAGGGTTAAGACTGAGCAAGTACAAGAGAAAAGGAACAAGTTTGCATTTCTGAACAATGTAGGGTCAGTCATCTTATCCATCTTCTCAGAAATCAAAATCTACACAAGTTGACAGAATCTTCTAACAAGCGTGTGTAAGTAATACGCGAGAAGTGTAGGTCTTGATCAGACTGTGCAGATGTACAGGCTGATCTGGATCTTAATCTGTTCTGAAAAGCCAACTTTAAGAACCTTTTCTCATGCACTAATTCAAATATAAGCTCAGAATAAAGAATAATGATCCACTCTTGCAAGTATCATGGTGGAGTGTACTTGAATGGCAAATTAAGCCACATTTCTAGCCCAGTATGGTGATTTGTTTGCACAGGAATCATGAAGAAGTGAACTGCTGCCAAGATATAACTGAATTATTTTTTGAAAACGGCATTAAACCAAACTAAAATGAGAAACTTTCGATAACACATTACACTGAGGCATAGATAAAGTGACTTAGTGAACTGATCTTTTCCAAACAATATAATCTTGTATTTTGCAACCCAAATCCTATGCTGTGTGTACTCACAATAAACATCTCAGTGAAATGATTCTTTTGAATACTTTGAGAACGTAACAACATAAGGTTTCAACGCAAATAAGGATTTCAGAACATGAGCTACATCCCTCATTTAAAGGTCTGACAGGTCCAATAGTAACCCCATCAAATTTCTTTTCAGGTTTTCATGCAGACAGATGTCTTAAATTTTCGAAGCCTCCTGATTTAAATGTGTTTATAATGAATGTAAAATCTAAATTATCTCAACCAATTTACTGTTTCAAGTCTATAAGTTGGCAGTATCGGATGTGCCATTATAAGACTATAGACTCTTCAAAATTAAAGGCATCTGCTTAAAAACACATAAAATGAACAGAGCATAAAAGCAAGTAGTTTTTCAAATAAGAATTACATGCAACATTTTCACAATTGACCCACTGCTGAGTTGTCAACAGTGATTTGAATGAGGGTTATTTTATAAGTGCAATCATGATTCTGAAAAAAAAATTGGGAGAGAAAAAATAGATCTACAGTTCTGACTGAGATTCATCACAATTGGATTATGAGTACAAGTATAAATGTTTGAAAGGCAAAACTTAGAAGAAATAATGTCAACAGTGTGATAAAAGGAGACATTCTCCTTAACCCTTTTTCCACATACAACAAATCTGCAACAGATGACTTTGAAAACATAGTGACAAAAACCTGCAAAATCTCCATAAGAGATCGATAGCTTAATTGTAAAATAAAGTTGAAAACATTGTGGCCAAAGGTGAAATTGCTCATCATGAGCAATTTTACCTTTGGCCACAATGTTTTCAAAAGTTGTCTGCTGATATTGCGTCAAAATGCGTCTGCAGGTGGGAATGGGTTAAAGAAGTCCTCTGGTGACGAGGCATCAAAAGTTGTCAGTTTATCCCTTTACCACATTACAACAAACCGGCAGCAGATGACTTTGATAACATCTTTGCAAATAAATGACAATTAAGTCTCTGTAAATGAAAGTGCAGTAATTGAATAGGTAAAAATATTGTGACAAAAGTAGAAATTGCTTATATGAGCAATTTCTCCTTTTGTTACAATGTTTTCGAAATCTGTCTGCTGCAGAGGCATCAAAATGCGTCTGAATGAGGATAAGGGTTATCAGAGAAAAGTGTTAATCCAGACACTGATCCAGTGGTTGAGAAGTGAGGATTAGCTAACCCTTTCCCACATGTAGACACACTTCAACACATCTGCAGCAGAAAACATTTAAAAACATGAGGCAAAACGAGAATTTTCTATTTATGAATAATTTCCCCCATTTTGCCACAATGTTGTCGAATCTTTTCAATAATAATAATTTCATATATAGAGATTTTCCAAACTTTTGCCTCGACATCTTCAACGTCATCTGCTGCAGACTTGTTGTATGTTGGAAAGGGTTCACTTCTTTCCCCAAATGATAAATGGATACATAACTTGGTATCCTAGAACTGGCAAAAACCATCTACTCCACGCTCATTTAGGATCATTCAGAGCATCGGTGCAGTCTTTATTCACTTATTAACCCTCTCCCACATAATATAGACGCCTCTGCAGCAGACGACATTTCGAAAACATTGTGGCAAAAATGAGAAATTGCTCAAAATGTGCATCTCAGCCATCTGACCAGGCTCTATATATATATACACTGCACACTGGCTACTCAAATTAACATGTTTATCTTGATATTCCTAGAACCCTTTTCCTCATATAGACGCTTTCTGATGCTTCTGCAGCAGACAGCTTTTTGAAAACATAGTGACAAAAGAAGAAATTGCTCAAAACAAGCAATTTCTCCTTTGGCTACAATGTTTTCCACTTTTAGTCATAGATTATCCATTTAATTATAGATATTTTCTATTTTTTGACTAAATATGTTCAAAGTCATCTGCTGCATATGCAAAGCTGGACAAGTCAATTAGAAAGGTTCAGTATTGAAAAGGTTAGCACTTATCCCACTGATTTCTGGCTACTTCTATCACACTGTTTTCAACTGCATGCCTTCATTATGCTCCCAATTTTCCAGAATGTTTCCTCAGATGTTTTCAAAGCAATATACATTCTGGTACATTAAACAAACGTTTTCTAAATGGGTGTCTGTTGTAAAGGTGCAGTTTCTTACAAAAGGAAAATAAATAACCAGTAAATAAAGAGGAAATATATCTCCAAAAAGATAGCTGGTTTCTCTGATCTAATAATTTATTGTACTTTGTTCTTTCATATCAGAGATTGTTTGCATTGGCAATTGGCAATTGGTTTAAGTTTTCCTTGTACACTTAACTAGATTTTGTATCTTTGAAGACTTTTTCTGATCTTTATTAAACCAATTCCTAATTGACAAACATAATTTAGGAAACCAGCCGAGTTGCTAATTTTTAGCAATTTCGCATGTTTTCACAATGTTTTTTAAGTCATCTTCTGCATAGCCATGAAAATGGGTCTGTAACTGGGAAAGGGTAAACTAAGTAGTAGTTTGAATGCATTAATGGGCTTGTTGATCATGTGATGACATATCCTTCAATATCAATTACCATGGACTGTAATGTCAAAGTTTGCTTTGACCATCTATCTGACCATGTCATGTCTGACCAACAAATTGATCCAATAACAATTAAGAGTCATTAGTACTATCAGATATTCAGGTTTACAGTAGTTCTCTCCCTTTCCCACATACAAACAAATCTTCGGCAGGATACTTTGAAAGCTTCTTAGGCAAAAAAAAGGGAAAAATGTCTATGCATGAAAATGAAAATGTTTAACGGAGTTGGAAACATAACAGTAGCAATATGAGAAATTGCTCATTTGCTGCTTTTGCCACAATGTTTTCAAAAGCTCTGCTGCCGATGCTTCAAGTTGTATCTGAATGTGGGAAAGAGTTAAATATTTACTTGATGTGATTGTACAAGAGTTAATTGTCTGCTACCTGGTTTGATTATTATAAGTCATCTGAAACATGATTTAAACATTGAAATTTTGAAATATTATAAACTTGGACACATTATTTAGATTTTTGCTTGATGAAGGCAAAAGTGATCAGGTTTTTTAGCAATCCAGTTACCTTTTCTCATAATAGTTTCAAAAGTTGTCTATTTTAGGCAAAGGGGGTTAATTCACAGGTGGTATAGAGAAAGAAGCCCTCTAGGCATCGTAAACTTTTTAATGACAGTGGACACATGCGGGTCACGCTGTCACCGGCTGGTTACCAGTGGGTCGGGGCAATATTGGCCGTACAAGTTTATATTGCAGTAAAAACCATAAACCTAGCTCTTAGGTAAACCTGTTACAACATTGATATTAATCATGGCTATAAAACTGAAATAAAATGATAGTTAAGATGTTTTCATTGCTCTTTCTGGACTGTTGTCACAAAGTAAACTGGTAGGTGACAGTGTGAAAAATGTCTAGCCATAAGAAATACACTATTAATCTTTTAATGACTGTCCAAACTTATGTCATGTTTAATGCTATTGGGCCATTAACCCGTTCCCACATACAAACGAATATACAGCAGACAGCATACAATTATCAAAATTATGGAAAATATCTATAAATGAATGCATTCTTATTGAATAGAGTTGGAAACATTGTGGCAAGAGGAGACAGTAGTGAGGAAAAAAAGACATAAATGTCTTCTTTTGCCACAATGTTTTCAAAGTCATCTGCAGCAGATGCGTCAAAATGCGTCTGCAAGCAGGAAAGGGTTAAAATAAATGTCTTCTTTTGCCACAATGTTTACAAAGTCATCTGCAGCAGATGCGTCAAAATGCGTCTGCAAGCAGGAAAGGGTTAAAATAAATGTCTTCTTTTGCCACAATGTTTTCAAAGTCATCTGCAGCAGATGCGTCAAAATGCGTCTGTAAGCAGGAATGGGTTAAAACAATGACTGATAGTAATGATTAATGCATCATTTCATTCAACAGACAACTCTTATGAAAACACTGTTCTGACAGGAGACGTTTTCCCAATGCCTATTATAATTACAAAGGTCATCTAGTGTTCTATCAAAAGACTATGCTGTAATTTAGCAGTAAAACCAAAATAATGACTATTGACATTTTCCTACAATGCCTTCATAAGGCGTATGCGAGTAATTCAGGAAAAGAGTTTTGTTTGTTTAACGCCGCTTTAAACAATTTTCTCAGTTATGTCACAGCACTTCCTGGGTCAGTTACCAATACTTCTGGTCCATTTATCCTGACACAAGTGAGTCAGTCATAATGCTTCAACCCCATAATTATGAGCGCCGAAGAGGGAAAGCCATCTCTATATATATGGTATGACCTTAATAGTTGCCACGGATATATAGAACCCCCAACCTCATACCTAGGCGGACATTCTACAATTACTCCACAGAGGCAGTAAGAAAAAAGTTTAAACATTATATAAAACCCATCAAATCTACAGGTAAGTATTTTAAAATAGGAAGTTTAAACCCCCCTTTCCCACCTGCAGACGCATTTTAATGCAGTAGCAGCCGACGACATTTGAAAACATTGTGGCCAAAGGCGAAATTGCTCATGATGAGCAATTTCTCCTTTTGCCACATTATGTTTGCAACTGTATCCAATATTTATATTTCAAATCATATATATATCTTCCCTATTTCCGTCTGTAAGTTGTGAAAGTCGTCTGCTGCAGTTGTATATGGGAAAGGATTCAAATAGGAAGTATTAAATGCCATAAAACCCCTATGATGCATCATTTTAATGAATAAACCTTTTCAATGATACAGACTGATTTTTATGTCTTTAGATATTGCATAAATAGGTACAAATCAGCAGCAGGTTATTATTATATCTGTTGGGAGGTCCGTAACAGTGCCAATGGATGATTTGCTTAGAGCTGACGAAATTTCCAAATATTTACAAAAAAATGCTGCTCATAAAAACCTTCATTATTTAGTTCACTGAGAAACTGACTGAAGGGCTCCAGCCATACCATTCAACAAGCGAAACCCTTTCATCCAGGTAAATGCAGCGGATTCCTCTTAGTCACTATAATTGTTTGGTTGTTTGATTAGTTTCGACAATAATTAGGTAGAAGACAAAAGGCGCAAGTGGCTACATTGAATGCAGGATTGAAACTCAACCCCCAGTGGATCAATAGACCATGTCACTACCCTCTCCCTTTCCCTCTTGCAGACACATTTTGAAACAATTGCAGAAGATGACTTTTGGAAACATTGTGGCAAAAGGTTAAATTGCTCAAATTATCAGTTTCTTATAATGAAACAATGTTTGCAACTCTATTTACTAATTAAACTTTTATGTATAAAGGTTTTCCATATTTTTCGGTAGATGTGTTCAAAGTCACCTGATGCTGTAAGTGGGAATGGGTCTGTGATCAACCTATAGAGGCCCTATCCCTCTTATAAATGTGCAAAGTCTATTTTGTAATTAAAAGAAATCATTACTCAACAGGCTGTTCTGGATATTATCACACATGGAGATGGACCTGGGAATCTATTCTAACCACATCATATTACCCCAAATAAATTCACTACCATTATTTATTATATCATAATTCATTAAACATGTGAAGGTTAAATTGAATCTAGTTTAAGTTCAGCTGATGTGATCTGATTCTAGAAAGGGTAATACATGATAGAAAGTTTTTTCCCATCTTGCTGGCAACCAGTATAACATGAACCAAATGGTCCGTCAATATAGAGGTCTCTTCATTAGATGTTCCGCTAAATAACTGCCAAAAATAAGTCTGCTATCAAACAGTTTTACATCAATCTTCCCACCTTTTTGAACCAATTTTCCTCTTCTTAATTCATATTGAACTTCGTTAAACATACTAGATATTTAACCCCTATGATCTAAAACACAGTCATCTTTTGATGCTTCTGTTAAAGATTTTATTTGGTGATATACACCTCTTTCAACAGTATTTCAGTTATATAACATCATTTTCTTGGTAAATCCAAAATGAGCATTTTCTACGTATGCGACAATGCTTCCTTCTCTATTATGAAATTATACTTTTATTTATCGAAAGTTCCAACATTTTTGCCTAGATGTTTTCAAAGTCGCATGCTGCAGATTTGATGTATTTGGGAAAGGGTTACAATTACACTTTCAGACTCCATTAAAAAACAATTCATGTGGAAAATGACTCTCTGACATGGCAGGGTCAGATAATTACCTATACATACCTTTTTGAGATGAAGACAAAACATGTTTTCTCTCCTATTGAGATAATTACCAACGTGTTGCCCGTTTTATTAAATATCAAAGAGAATACACGTACAGTGGTACTAGGGCGTCGCCACAGGTAGACTGACCCTCATGACCTTGCAACCAGTAAGGAACCAGTAGCAATCTAATCGGGATCTACACAGATTGTCATCGAGTCACACCTCTGGAAAACACTAACTGTTACGACCACAAGATGGCTGCATATAAGTTCTCCGGAGAACAGTAACTGTTATGGCTGCATATAAGTAGGCAATCTGACACTATCAGAGGGTTCAGATAAGTCTAAATAGAGTAAACTGTTCTTCACTCAACCATATCTATCTTATTACTCCTTGTAACCCTATATTGTTGGTACCCCAAAAGAATCGTCTCACTGAGACGATTCTCTCGAGTACCAACAACATATGGATTGGAGGCTAGATAAGGATTTATATAAGAACAAAGAACATGAAATTAGCGTCTTTTATGATCTAGAGCTCTTAACATCATCATGGATACATCAATATCCGAATGCAGTGTTTTTGTGTGACGGGGCTCATAGAGAGGATCAAAGCAAGCTGCCTAGCATGGGGTTACAACAATTATTATTGTAAACAAAGACCACCTTCACCCAAACACAGACTGCATATTGTGTTGGCAGGCCAGTCAAATTAACAGGTACAGGTGATTTAATTAAAATCTTTATACCTGTTAACAAAATGTTATTACTTAAAACCCTTTCCCTCATATAGACGCTTTCTGACGCCTCTGCAGCAGACGGCTTTTTGAAAACATAGTGACAAAAGAAGAAATTGCACAAAACGTGCAATTTCTCCTTTTGCCACAATGTTTTCCACTTTTTGTATAGGTTATCCATTCAATTATGGAGATTTTCTATGTTTTGACAAAATACGTTCAGAGTCGTCTGCTGCGGAATTGTCGTATGAGGGAAAGGGTTAATTTGACTGCTGGAATCAATTTTGCGAATCATGTGCCACCAGGATAATAAGCAATTCCATCTTTTGACACAATGTTTTCAAATGTCATCTGCAGCAGAAAATAAGTCTTCCAGAGGGAAAGGTTTAAAATCAATACTTCAAGAGATATGCATGACACAAAAATCTTAGATCTATGCAAGGACAAACAAACAGACAGACTTGTTTTCCAATCCAAAATGTATCCACTTGTATATATATATATATATATGTACATGTACCTTGATGGTTTATATTGTTACAAATATTAATAAAATATTGTTTAAACTAAAAGCAGGCCCCTCCCCTTTTCATAGCTATGTTATTCACCTTCATTCAAAGATCAAAGCCTCGCATAATGTCTGATCAAATCTTACTAATAACCACACCATCCATCAAACTTGATGCATTTTACTTTTTCAACTTAACAGGTTATGTACCTGATTCAGAGAGACATTTGATGCCTTTGCATGCAGCAGGCAGACAGCCTTTGAAATCATAGTATGAAAGGAGTCTTCCCGTCCCAAAATATTTTTAGTTGTGCATATTATTGTAATTCCAATGTTCAAAGATGCTCTACAGGAGTGCATCTTCACTGACATTAACTTAACCTGTGTACCAACATATGTGTCAAGTGTAATTGCAGGTTTATCAGGGTCAAACTCTGGAAAAGAGTTAAGTGTAAATATAGATAGAAAGCCGATTGTTTGGTGTTTTACGCCGCTTTTAACAATTTTACAGTTATAACACACGTAAATTACCAGTATTTTTGGTCTATTTAACCTGACACCAGCAAGTCAGTTGTAATGCTAACCCCAAAACCCTGAGTGCCAAGGAGGGCAGCCAATATAATTACTACCATTTGTAAAGTCATTGGTATGACCTTACCTGGGATTGAACCTTCCACCTCCCGCATCCAAGGGGTACGATCTACCACTCAGTAACACCACCGAGGCGGAAGTAAGTCAAAGAAAGCAACACATGATACAACAAATATATCTAAATAACCTTTTTAAAATCGTGACTGCTGTAGGTGTTAAAATACCATCTGAAGGTGGGAAAGGGCTTATTAACCCTCTCCCTCATATAGAGGCTTTCTGACGCCTTTGTAGCAGACGGCTGTTTGAAAACATAGTGACAAAAGAAGAAATTGCTCAAACCGAGCAATTTCTCCTTTTGCCACAATGTTTTCCACTTTTAGTCATAGGTTATCCATTCAATTATAGAGATATTCTATGTTTTGACAAAATATGTTCAAAGTCGTCTGCTGCAGAATTGTCGTATGAGGGAAAGAGTTAAACCTTTGTATGAGGAAAAGAGTTTTAAATACATTTAGATAGGAAGTGGTGTAAGTCAATGAAAGCAACAAATGATACAATAAATATCTAATTAATGTATTCTTTCACCACAACAGTTTTCCATTAATTACTCCCACATCTTAGGTGATTACATCCTCCATGCCTATTTTCTCTTCACCCTGTTTACCCTTCAAAGTGATTTTTTTATAGATCCTGTTTCATCCAACCATACATCAAGGCAAACTAAAACCATTTATGTTGGGTGATGCTAAATTAACCATTTTTCACAAATCTGCAGCAGAAGATATTGAAAAACATATTGAAGTAAAAATCGACTGTTTAAGTCGGTTGACCAACATTCAGTGACAAGATATATTCTTGCTGAAACACACAAAGTTGCCGAAGACAGACGAAGGACAGTTTAACAAAATTGTCCATGGCGACGAAACTATTCTGTGTTGTATAATCATTAAATGTACATTGGTCGGAGGCCTTACTACTTGAATAAAGAAATAACTTGATTTAGACGTATCCCTCAATTTACGCATGCTTCTGCCCGGCGACTAATGAAAGTATTATTATTGAATAGATTTCAAAACATTTCAAAACATTGTGGCAATAGGAAAAATTGCTCATTATGAGCAATTTCTTCATTTGCCACAATGTTTTAGAAGTCGTCTGCAGCAGATGTCAATCAATAGGTGTCAATATTGTGGATGAAAATATATGAGGAGAAGTTACTATAACATCTAATTGAGAATTGGTTATGATGTGTAAAATATTGATGCAGTCCAAGAAGTTCTTGTGCACATAACAAAATTACAAGCAATTGCTAACCCACATGAGTTCACTTGATATTTTAAATGTTGTCTGCTTTACAATCAACAGATGAAGAAGTTGAAAAATCTGGAAAACTGTAAGTAACTTTTTGACAAAGAGTTGAAAATATTGCAATAAAAGGTGAAATTGTTCGTTTTGACCAATTTCACCTTTTATTGTAATTGTTTTTAAAATTTATCTGCAACAGCAGGCGTAAAATGTCGTCGGTGTGAAGTAATGAGTTAGCAAGAGGAACAAGATGTGTTTGTGAAACACTGATGCCCCCCAATGGCAACATCTAGGTCAAAGGTCAAAGGTCGCAAGGTATACACATGTGAAATATGGTAGCATTACCTGTTATTGTTCAAAAGTAGTGGGGAAGGTTAAAAAAAAAATTGAGAATGGCAACATCTAGGTCAAAGGTAAAGGTCGCAAGGTCAAAAATGTTGGTACTGACAGAAAGGTCATGTCACAAGGAATACACATGTGAAATATGGTAGCCGTATCTGTTATGGTTCAAAAGTAATGGCCAAGGTTAAAGTTTTTTTCGAGAATGGCAACATCTAGGTCAAAGGTCAAGGTCGCAAGGTCAAAAATGTTGGTACTGACATGTAAAATATGGTAGCCATACCTGTTATGGTTCAAAAGTAATGGCCAAGGTTCAAGTTTTTTTCGAGAATGGCAACGTCAAGGTCAAGGTCGCAAGGTACTGACAGAAAGGTCATGTCACAAGGAATACACATGTGAAATATGGTAGCCATACCTGTTATGGTTCAAAAGAAATGGCCAAGGTTAAAGTTTTTTTTCGAGAATGGCAACATCTAGGTCAAGGTCAAGGTCGCAAGGTGAAAAATGTTGATACTTACAGAAAGGTCATGTCACAAGGAATACACATGTGAAATATGGTGGCCGTATCTGTTATGGTTCAAAAGTAATGGCCAAGGTTAAAGTTTTTTTCGAGAATGGCAACATCTAGGTCAAAGGTCAAGGTCGCAAGGTCAAAAATGTTGGTACTGACAGAAAGGTCATGTCACAAGGAATACACATGTGAAATATGGTAGCCGTACCTGTTATGGTTCAAAAGAAATGGCCAAGGTTAAAGTTTTCTTTTAGTATGGCAACATCTAGGTCAAAGGTCAAGGTCGCAAGGTCAACAATGTTGGTACTGACAGAAAGGTCATGTCACAAGGAATACACATGTGAAATATGGTAGCCGTATCTGTTATGGTTCAAAAGTAATGGCCAAGGTTAAAGTTTTTTTCGAGAATGGCAACCTCTAGGTCAAAGGTCAAGGTCACAAGGTCAAAAATGTTGGTACTGACAGAAAGGTCATGTCACAAGGAATACACATGTGAAATATGGTAGCCGTACCTGTTATGGTTCAAAAGTAATGGCCAAGGTTAAAGTTTTTTTTGTGCAGACAGACAGACCAACAGACAGACAGACCAACAGACAGGCCAAAAACTATATGCCCCCCGAATCGGAGATTCCGTGGGGGCATAAAAAGTATGATTTGCAAATAGGGTTATGAACCCTGACTGCAAGCACCAATGTTTCCCTGTTTAACCCTGACAGTAAAATGCCCAATGCACTGGTTCCAGTGACAATGATATTTATGATATGCATAAAAGTATTCCCTCTGCTCTTTGAACGCACACAGAATGGCAAATATCTCCCAAAAAATGGGCTATAGGAGATTGTCGGTTCCCTTTCATCCTTAACTGATGGCAATCTACTTGTTAATTAGACATTTATTACTAATTATACACAGGTACATATTCAAGTATACAAGTTTCTCGTTTTTCTGCTATAAACCCTTTTTTGCCATCTGACAAAATTTCTCATAACTAAATTAATGCTATGAGCAATTTCTCCTTTCATCAACTAATTTTTCAACAGTAGACAGTGTAATCAGGAACAGAGTTAACCCTTTCCCGAATACAACAAATCTGAAGCAAACGACTTTGAAAATATTGGCCTGAAAAATCTCAATAAAAGATAGCTTAATTGTTAAATAAAGTTGAAAACATTGTAGCCAACAGGGAAATTGCTCATCATGAGCAATTTCACCTTTGGCCACATTATGATTTCAAAAGTTGTCTGTTGCTATTGAGTCAAAATGTGTCTGCAGGTGGGAAAGGGTTAAGCCAATTAGTAAAATTATCATCCAGCCGCCTCTTAGTCTAAATACTCTCAGTTTCCATCTACCGGTATTTCATTGATGCAAATAAAATATTTGCAGCTTCAGAATTTCTCATACACAAAAAAGCAAGGTCAAAGGTCGTAGGTCAAGGTCACTTTCTAACATACAATGGTTTTCAAGAATGTCAGGATTCCCTAGAAAAATCGAGAGCTGATGATATCTGTGGGGCATTATAGATCACTTATTAGTGTTTCAGTTCTGTTTAGTGGTTCTCATTAAAGGAAGGTGTTGAAATAAAGCTTCCATTGCTACATGCCTTCATCAACTTTTACAGGAATACATTTATGTATTATGTACAGAAACCTTTACCATTTCCCGCATACAACAACAAATCTACAGCTGAGAGCTTTGGAGAACAATTTATTATAAAAAGTCTTATTAAAAAATGTATGTGCAATTTTGAGATCCAGTAGAAAACATTGAGGAAAAAGAAAAATTATTTTATTAAGAGCAATTTCTGATCTTGCCACATTATTTTAATGTTATTTAATGATGATTATTGACATCTGCTGCAAATTAATGCTTTAAATGTGTGTCTGCATGTTGGAAAGCGTTAACCCTTTCCCTCATACGACAATTCTGCAGCAGACGACTTTGAACGTATTTTGTCAAAACATCTCCATAATTGAATGGATAATCTATGACAAAAAGTGGAAAACATTGTGGCAAAAGGAGAAATTGCACGTTTTGTGCAATTTCTTCTTTTGTCACTATGTTTTCAAAAAGCCGTCTCCTGCAGAGGCGTCAGAAAGCGTCTATATGAGGGAAAGCGTTAACTGCAGGTCTAATGTTAAGAAGATGTAAGTCTCTTTTTCTTTTGCATTAGGTGCTTAACTTTTAACCCTTTCCCTCATACGACAATTCTGCAGCAGACGACTTTGGACGTATTTTGTCAAAACATAGAAAAATCTCCATAATTGAATGGATAACCTATGACAACAAGAGTACCGCAAACGGTACATAATACGACCGTCGGGAACTTCTTTGTAAGTTTCCTCTTTGTTTTGATAAATTGTTTGTTTGTAAAAAGTTAATAAAGTCGTTCAGGAATAAGTTGTTAAAGAATAATGGGAAACTATGAAAAATGCATAACTCATGCAGAAATTGACAAATATTCTAAGTCCAAAAAGGGGCATAACTCATTCAAGAATTGACGAAATCCCAGGAAATATGAACTTGATCTGTGACACTTGATTACAAAGCCATATACATAATTTCAGCTCAATACATCAAAGCATGTAGAAAAAAAGTGCGGAAAACAAATATTCTAAGTCCAAAAAGGGGCATAACTCATTAAAAAATTGACGAAATCCCAGGAAATATGAACTTGATCTGTGACATATCACTACAAAGCCTAATACACAATTTCAGGTCAATAGCTCAAAGTATGTAAGAAAAAAGTGCGGAAAACCAATATTCTAAGTCCAAAAAGGGGCATAACTCATTCAAAAATTGACGAAATCCGAGGAAATGTGAACTTGGTCTGTAACTCATGATTACAAAGCCATATACATAATTTCAGCTCAATAGATCAAAGCATGTAGAAAAAAAGTGCGGAAAACAAATATTCTAAAAAATATTCTAAGTCCAAAAAGGGGCATAACTCATTCAAAAATTGACGAAATCCCAGGAAATATGAACTTGATCTGTGACATATCACTACAAAGCCTAATACACAATTTCAGGTCAATAGCTCAAAGTATGTAAGAAAAAAGTGCGGAAAACCAATATTTTAAGTCCAAAAAGGGGCATAACTCATTCAAAAATTGACGAAATCCGAGGAAATGTGAACTTGATCTGTAACTCATGATTACAAAGCCATATACATAATTTCAGCTCAATAGATCAAAGCATGTAGAAAAAAAGTGCGGAAAACAAATATTCTAAAAAATATTCTAAGTCCAAAAAGGGGCATAACTCATTCAAAAATTGACGAAATCCCAGGAAATATGAACTTGATCTGTGACATATCACTACAAAGCCTAATACACAATTTCAGGTCAATAGCTCAAAGTATGTAAGAAAAAAGTGCGGAAAACCAATATTCTAAGTCCAAAAAGGGGCATAACTCATTCAAAAATTGACGAAATCCGAGGAAATGTGAACTTGATCTGTAACTCATGATTACAAAGCCATATACATAATTTCAGCTCAATAGATCAAAGCATGTAGAAAAAAAGTGCGGAAAACAAATATTCTAAAAAATATTCTAAGTCCAAAAAGGGGCATAACTCATTCAAAAATTGACGAAATCCCTGGAAATATGAACTTGATCTGTGACACATCACTACAAAGCCTTATACAAAATTTCAGCTCAATAGCTCAAAGTATGTAAGAAAAAAGTGCGGAAAACCCGAACGGTCGGACGGACATGACGATACCATAATACGGACCGTTTTTAAAAAACGGTCGTATAAAAAGTGGAAAACATTGTGGCAAAAGGAGAAATTGCACGTTTTGTGCAATTTCTTCTTTTGTCACTATGTTTTCAAAAAGCCGTCTGCTGCAGAGGCGTCAGAAAGCGTCTATATGAGGGAAAGGGTTAATAGAATTCCTTTTAATATAGTCTTATATCCGGTTATTATGCCATTTTCCATGTTATATCAGTTATCAATATAATGGTGGAGCGACACTTATTCAAGACGTCTAGGTGTCTTAGCTTAACCGGCTCTTAATGACTAGGAATTGAGCTTTAAAATTGCTCAAGGTCATTCCATCATGACCGAGTTTTAAATTATGGATGTAATCAGCTTAAACCAGTAAAAAACATATATAACAAACAAACTCTTCTAGGATTTCTCTATGATGAAAAATGATACTCCCTTCTTCAAGAAAAAAGAGGGCAAATAGACTGTATACCTGTTTAACACCTCCCGTAAAAAAAAAATCTTGAACCTAATTTCTACTGAGATTTTTTTTCTTGTTTTTGATGATGACGAACCCTATCCCAGACGTCTATATGAGGGAAAGGGATAAGTAACTGAGTGTTTGTTTTATTACTCAATGAGGTGGATTGCATCAAGTATATTCCTAATAGGTTTCACAGATAACAGTGGGTGATCTTTTGCCAACTTATCTGAAACCTAGTGTAACTTTTTTTTCTTTACTGTTTATTGTTTCTTGCAAATTGGTTAACCATATACCGGATATAATTGTGTTTCAAGTTTCTTGCTTCAAAAACATCATGGGAAATGTAAAATAAAAAATAATTTCCAGGAGGAATAAAATTTGGGAATTTGTTAATTATGTATACATTCGAACCTGTGTTTAAATACCACCCATGAGAAGATAACAATCTGATCTTCAAGTTCACAGGTGGTCTTTAATTGCAGGGTCAGTTAATGCAGAAAATTGGAAATTAAAGGTGTGATTGCTATAGACAGGGAATTGCTATACAAAGGTGGTCTTTATAGCACAGGTTTGACTGTAACTGCTTATCCAACTACACAATAAATGTACTACATTATTTCAAACTGAATAAAATAAAAGAAAAAGTTACTATTGAATTGAAAGCAAATAAAATTGAAAGTAAACCTTTACAAATGATTCTTAATTTCAGGCAGTCAATATTTAACACAATGCGAGAAAACAATCCGCTATAAAATTGTAAAAAGTCACCTGTGATACCTCAGTGTACAACAAAAGTTATATACCACATATAATTATGTTACCATCATGGAATAATTGTGTTTTTTGGTCTAAATGGAAGATTAAAACTCTGTCTAATATTGTTACATTTAACTCGGAATTAACCGAAGTGTCCCCTGAGATGTGATCTACAAGTTAATTAATCAACATTTCCCTGAAATTAGTTAAAAACAGGGAACCAAAATGACCTTCAGAAAGGCAAAAAATCTACTCTTTTCTGATTGCTTTCGAGACCAGCCCACTTAACTCTGAGAATTCTGTCTTCACTGAAGCTTAAGGTTTTTTCAATTGTTTCATTTATTATTTTGAACTCACTCACAGCTCCAGATATTTCGGTGTTTTTTTCATTTTCTTGAGAGTCTATTTGTTTCTTTTAAGTCCTATGCTGTCGGCACTTTAATCATTTCCTACTTGCAGACCATGATAATCTGATGCATTTGAAGCAGACGACTTTTGAAATAAATTTTGTAAATGGAGAAATTGCTCATGATGAGCGATTTCTTCTCTTGCCACGATGATTTCAATCTGCTGCTATGTGTTGTATGACTTTTGTTGATTGATTGATTGGGGTTTAACGCCGTTTTCAACAATTGTTCAGTCATATCACGTTGACCAGTTCACCTACTCATGCGTTTCCTGGTTTTCCCACACCAGTACACCACACAACATACCTTCCAAGCAACTGGCTGCTTTTCCACATAGACTGTTAAATAGCCCATTGGTGAAAGACGAATGACGCAGGTCACAATGACTTTTGTCAAACGTCGGAAAGAATGCTGGTCGAGCTGGGATTCAAACTCACAACCCCTGGATTGACAGCCCGCATCGCTACCGACTGAGCTACCGGAGCTCGGCGTATGACTCTTGTGGGAAAGGATATAATAGTTCTGTAGAATTTGAGGTAGATTACAACGTACAATTTCATTCTTCAGGAATAATTTGTTTGAACTGTCACATTGTTTGGTTTAACCCTTTCCCACTTCTAGACACTTTCTGATACCTCTGCAGTAGACAGCTTTTTGAAAACATGGCGAGACGAGCAATTTCTCCTTTTTTCACCATGTTTTCAACTCTATTCAATTATTGTACTTTCATTTAAAGGGAGTTTCCAAATATCTTTGGGTAAGTTTTCAAAGTCGTCTGCTGCAGATTTGTTGTATATATGGGAAAACGTTAACAACGAACAACCATTGGGATTACAAGAGGGATATATTTTGTGCCATTTTATTTCCGTTTCCATGGTATTTGGGACCATTTTACCCATCGTAATAAGTATTTTATTGACTTGTATTGCTGTATGTTGTTACACATTCCAAAAAAAAGAATGTCCAACACATTTTGTGTGTGTGTATCGATGTCAATAACGAGCATTTAATCCAATTATGTCAGTGTTCCTGGTAATTAAACTACTAATTAATTTCAATTACTTGTTTTTTATGTCTACAACTTTACAAAATCAATAGTTCATATCCTATTGAAAAGTCAAAAGTATGTATATGTGTTACCAGTACTACCCGATTGATAATCAGGTAAGTTGGTTGATTGATTGATTGATTGATGTTAAACCCCGCTTTCAACAATATTTCAGTTATATTGCTGTGTTTCCTGGTTTTAATTAAGTAACCTGGTTGAGTACCACTGGTCCATTTTATCCTGCACCCGAGATGGAGTCGCACTACCACAACACCACCAGGGATAGTATTAGACACTTAACCCTTTCCCTCATATCTCTTTCTGACGCCTCTGCAGCAGACGGCTTTTTGAAAACATAGTGACAAAAGAAAAAAATTGCACAGAACTGAATGGATAACCTTATAATGTTTTGACAAAATACGTTCAAAGTCGTCTGCTGCAGAATTGTCGTATGAGGGAAAGGGTTAAAAAATAAAATTGAGCCCCACTTGTAGAATGCACTTTATTGCATTTGCAGTACAGTTTTTAAAAATATTTTAGCAAAAGGAGAAATAACTACACTTAATACTTTCATTAATGAAGAATTATACACTATTTTCCTTCGATACTTAATTGTCTGCTTCCGATTCTTTCTCATAATGATATTGTGCAAAAGTGTTAAACAATATATTTTCAGCCGTAAAAGGGTAATGGTTAAATATTTTCGAAGTTGTCTGCTTCAGATTTGTCCTATGTGCAAAAGAGCTAAAACACTCAAATTTATTGTTTTCTCCTCAGATAAGGGAACTGGTTTAAGAATCTATATATGGTTGCCCTCACAGAATGTGAATGAATGCATATAATCATTGTTAATGGTCTGACCACATGGAGTCTTAAGAATGACCTCCAGCACTAGGGAGATACTAACTACCTGAATTGGTCAAATCTCTTAACCCTTTCCCACATACAGCAAATCTGCAGCAGACACCTTTGAAATTAATCAAGGCAAAAATTGATAAAATATCTCCAGATATTTAAGTATAGTTATTGAATAGAGTTGAAAATATTATGAGAAATTTCTCTTTTTGCCACAATGACTTCAATTTTATTCAAAAGTTTCTTCTATAGAAGTTTGCATATTTCTGACTAAATGTTTTCTAAGTTGTACGTCTGCTACAGATTTATTGAAAGTAGGAAAGGGTTAAGCATTTCTGTAAACTTAACAAACTGTGTCCTTGACCCATTCGAGAGTGCAAAACACTATATTAATTAAATTTTCATGTCACCTGAATAAGACATGGTGTAAAGATAAAGCGTTAAATGTAGCAGCTTCTGCAGTAGTCATGTCAAGGTTAAAAGGTCATCAATCATTAGCTGTTAATTACTCAATGTGATATTTTTGGAACCTCTCTGCTTGGGAAAACTTCTTGGGAAATGGTAGCATAAAATCTGATAATATTTGAAGCATTATTTATGAAAACAGAGTGGAAATGTTACAAGAGCACCTTATAATGGATCGTCAACGCTGTGAACGCTTGTCTGTTTGTTTATATGTCGAAAAAGGGGCATTACTGAATAATTATTAAAGCCAGAGTTATGTGACTTGGTATAGACATGACTGTGTAATGTTCGTAGAAACATGTTTACAAAGTTTCAAAGCAAATGTTGAATGTTTTTTTTTAAGTTATGATCAGGTAAGGTTCAAGTTTTGTGATGACAAAAACAACGATGACTTGACGGTATCACAACAGCGTAATTTTTTTTCCTAGAAAGGCAGACATTTAAGCTTAAAAGGAAAAAATGCTCTTTATGAGCAATTTTCTTACTTTTCCAAAGTAGTTTCAAATCTTGTCAGCTGCTGAGACAATATATATATGGCTGGGTAGTACTCTTAATATGTACAATTATTGCCTACAAATGTGAATTATAAACTGTTATGTTAGTCAGTTGTATATATTTATTACTTGTATAATGCGTGTCACTTAATAAAATACAAAACTACTACTACTGTATCAGAAGTCGCATAGCTACATATGGTTAAATTGCTATTGATAATTCAATAGGATACTGTAGTAATTATATTATTTTCTGCTGATCAAAACATTGTGAATATACAGTGCATTATGCATTATGCAAGAGATTAAGGCCTTGAAGCACACAGGACATTAGCACAGCAGACCTATTAAATAAATTGTCATAATTCACAGAGTGAGGATTCTCATAAAGAAACCTTTCGTTCATAAATTGTCTCATCAAATGTCAGAATAAGAACTTGGTTAAGTCTTTCCCACATACAACAAATCGTCAGCTGATGTACAACTTTGAAAACATCTAGTCATATATATTGAAACTCTATAAATGATGAAAGAACGATTATTGAAGTGGAAAACATTGGTGCAAAAAGGAGAAATCACTCATCATAATTTATTTCTCATTTTGTTACAATGTTTCCTAAAGTACTCTGCTACAGAGGTATCAAAAAATGTCTATAATTATGTGGAAAAGAGTTAATGGCTCCAGATGTCACAGAAAAAAGACCTTCATAGGTTTCAAAATTGAATGGAATTGCATACTTGTATTGTTTGATTTTTGTCATAGCGAAACTCATGAAGCTTCCAGGATACTAATGTATGACTACCGGTATATATGGCAAACATCAGATCATCCTGATTAGACTGTATCAAGGGATAACAGCTGATCTTGATTTTTCCTCGTAGCATTATGTGCTGAAGGTTGTTTTTTGCCTGATTTGGCAGCCTACATAAGAAATCTGTCTGGGTATATAATTGTCATTAAGATTTGTCCTTAACGATACACAAATGATCTATTTGTCCTGTCTGTCAGACAAAAAGTACTTATAATCCCTCGTATAGCCTAATGCCTTTGGTAATAATAACACCATCTTAATGGTCTCAAGGCAAAATCCAAATACTTCTTTACTCAGCAGGCATTCACATCAGATTAACAGTTATATACCTTTCCCACAGGCCGATGTATGCAATTTGACACGAGAAATCTTCTAGAAAAGTCATAAAGGGTGAAAAGGAGCATTATTAATTGCAATTGACAATTCATACAATGGGGGGAGTCAGAAACCAAGATGGGCTACAATTCAAGTATAATCTTAAAGTTACATCTGTGACTCTTAGTAACCGAATGTAGGACTCAGGTGAACAATGAAGACTTTAATGAGACTTATAAATGCAGGCAGGAAAAGGCTCAAAACTCACTTCACTCACTCAAAGAAGCAACAAGAATGCTTTTTTTGGACTGATTGATGCCCTTCAAACTAAAAGAGAGATCTAAATGATTTGATCAAACTAGTTTTCCAGCAGTCTTAATATGCTGCTCACAGAAGCAAACAAGATGTCTTTTTGCCTGAAGCAGCTTCAACTAAAAGAGAGAAATGATCTGATCAAACTATTTTTCATGCAGATCAATATGTAAATAACAGCCATCAAAACAGATACAGAGTAAGCGGCCAATATCATGTTCATTCTTGTACCAACTGTTTACGCCTTCTTTATTCTGTTGTAGTGTCACATACCTAATAGGCCGAAACAGGGCTTTGGTCGACAATATCTCTCTCAATAAGCAATAAACAATTGTTTTGAGCACACACAATGTATGCTTTGAAGATCAAAAGGAGGATTTCAGAACAAGAAATAAATATACCTCTTCTATGAATCTGGCATGCTTAAATAATCATAAACCCATTGAAAAATCATTATACAAAAGAAACATTGGAATTGAAACTTTTGAAACCCTATTCTTTGAATCTTATTCAAGGCTAATGACATTGAGTACAAAACATTGAAGCACCGTCCTAGGAAATCCTAATTTATTTCAAAAATACATGTGTAGCAGTATTCTGTCTTAATGTATTTTAACTTAATACAATTACATTATAGACCCCAAATTATGTTTATTGCTGAAACAGATTAATATTTTGAACTGTATGTTGAGGGTTTTACTAATTTAGAAAAGCGAGATATTTTGCAGGGCATGCAATGCCAAGTTTGCTCTTCCTTTAACCTAGACTCCAGCCACAGGCTGCTAGACAAAGGGTTAAGTTTTTCATCAATATTTGGGATACAGAGAAAGTTCCAGGCAATATGACAGAGTGATGACAAATTGACCAGAAAATCACCAGACCAGTTCCTCTCCTTCATTTGCGGTCTACCAGATAATGACAGTTTAAAAGGTTGTCTGGTTCAAAAAATAAAATATTGGAGGAGAAAAAAAATGCTACTTCTAGAAAATATGATTAACACTTTTGGTGGTTGTTATGTTGAAAGAAAGGCTGAAACATTGTTGGAAAATTGCTCATTATTGAGCACTAAATTCCTCCTTAAAAATGTATCCAGCATATTTTACAAAACTCTTCTGAGATGTATTGTATCAGGAAAAGGGTTGAACTGTCCATATTTGTCCTTCTCAGCTCATCTCTTTGTATAATGTCTGACCTCAACATGGGACTCGCCACAGAAAAACCAATCTTTTATGAAAGTTAACCGATTCCCAGCTGCAGACACATTTTGATGCATCTGTAGCAGATCGGCTATTGAAAACATTGTGGCAAAAAAACAGATGAGCAATTTCTCTGTTTGTCACAATTAATGCTTGCAAGTGTCGTCTTTAGCAGATGCAGATTTCATTGATGAAAATATAAATATTGAATATTATTAAGTTGAAAATGATTGTGGCAAAGTGAGAAATTGCTCATTCTTCATTTACCACAATGTTTTAAAAATGTCCTCCGCTGCAGGTGCATCAAAATGTGTCCCAATTGTTTAAAAATCATTCTCTAAAGAGGTGTCAAAAGTAGTCTGCATCTAGGACTATGAGTAAATAACCCTTTTTGTCCCGTCATCATGTTATGAGCCGTTTCAATGTTGTATTGATCTGAGCTTTTACTCTGCATAAAACTGGACATTAACATAGCCAATATGTTACAAACTGACCACTACTGCATGTAATTAGCATGAAAGAATATGGAATGACCATTGCAGATCTATACACCATAGGAATAGAGACCGATGGGTGGAATGTTAACACTTTCAAAAATCTGCATCTGCAGCAGACGACTTCTGAAAAAAAGACATTGTGATCAAAACGAGTTGTAAATCAATGCTTAAAAATCAAACAGATATTAACAGAAGTGATCTTCCTTCCATATATGGACAATTAATAAGGGCTCATCTGCAGTCACTATTTGCTTAAATCATTGTGAGAAATGTAATAGTTGTTGATAGTAATTTATTTCTCATTTTCTAACGACACTTTTTAGGCTGTCTCAAAATTACACTTTACAAGAATAATCCAAAAATATATTGTTTTCAAAAGTCATCTGCTGCATTTAAGTTGCATCAAAATTTGACTGCAAGTGGAAAAGGGTCGAACATTTATCTAATATGATATTTTGAAAACCTCAAATATTTTAATATCTGGAGAAATTACAAGTACAATACAATATTTTTCATTTTGATAAAAAAAATTTTTTTTCCCACATTTGTTTTTTAAAAGTCATCTGCTGCACCAAGCATCTAAACTTGTCTACCCCAGGGAAATGGTTACATTTTGGTAGAGTCTAAATGTGACATTTTCCGAGTAATCGTGACATTTCAGGTGATCAATAAAAAATACCTTTGTTTTCTATAAGGAAAATGCCAATATGCCTTAGAAGGCTATATTATTTTACACCCTGGAATAATTAGCCTACAATGTCTGACACCTTTGTTCAAATAATTGACATTAAGTGATCACGCTCTCAGGCATTATACCAAATTTTCCGGCATTACATTATTTCTTACAGCAGCAATTTCAACAGGTCTTTAACAAAGTATTGATTTAAACCCTCCTTTCCCACATGCAACAAATCGCGGCAGCAGATCACTCGGAAACCATCTACATAAAAAACATAAAAAAATCTCTGTAAAACAAAGTAAATCTATTGAATATTTTTCAAATGCACATAAATATGTGAAATTCTGTGTTGCCTGCAACAAGTCTGTTACTTGTTGAATTTGGCATTCTGTAATTACAGACAAAAACAGTTTACAAGAATATTTACAAGAATATTTGCAGTGTTTATAAACGTAAGTGGAGTTAACATCATACATCATTTGCGTCTTAAAAAAGGGTGTTTCTTGGTGCCTTTCCAGTTTCATCACCAAACTTGTTGAAACATATCACCCTAATTAATCACAAAATACTATAAAATCAACAAGAACACCACGTATAAAACCACAACTGACAACATGCTTTTCATGTGAAGTTAAAATCAAGTGCAGCCCAAGTATTTTACAGATGTCTGTTTGATTACCCTTCCAGGAGGAAGCTACCTTTCAACATGGAATAAAATTCAAACATGCACTGAGAATCCTGTTGGCAACTGCAGTCTGCAATAAGCATTAAACTGTATCTGTGCCATGCCATACCAAAAACGGCTTCACAGGTACTGATAATAAGGATTGTTTATTACGATCAAAATGCATATTATGTTTGTTAATTCCTGTTTGGCCATTCTTGTTCATCGTACATTTGTTGTACAACTATATTAAGAAATAGTAAGACCCCGATCCGAATTTGCGGAGGCGAAAGTTGATCAGAATGACATTTCTGGCAGCAATGTCCAGAAGGTCTGGTTTTCATGTGACGATACCTATTTAATTTCTGTCTCGCTTATCTTAACCCTTTCCCACATATAGACACATCTTGACCCTGTCTGCAACATTATGAAGATTTGCAATTTCTCCTTTTGCCACAATGTTTTCAACTTTATCTTATAATTGATTATTTATTTAGATAATTCCATTGGTTTTTGCCTGCATTTATTTATTGATGTCTGCTACATCATTAAATGTAAATGGGAAAGGGATCGCTGTATTGCTTATCTTAATTGTTATATCAGAACTAACAATCAACCTGTACTGTGTTTGATTGATCCATAAAAAAATCAAAATGCAGATAAATCTTTATAACAGATCTTGATAGAATAGACATATTATTTCTGTGTATAACTCATAACTCCCTCGAGTAATCACAACGTTTTAAGCAATTTACTGTAACTCTTTAAAGCGTTCCGATCTCGTTCAAATTATGCTGATCACGCTCCAATCTCGTTCCACGCAGATTGTCAATTTCATGATGTTCTTAACTGTAATCACAGCGTTTAAAGCACTTTACTTACTCATCCATACTCACACATAAAACAATTATTGAATTTCCCGTCAATTCATTTTCACATTTTAAAGCAAATAATGTCTAAATCACGTACTGCAGCATGATTTAACCCTTTACCTCATACGACAATTCTGCAGCAGACGACTTTGAACGTATTTTGTCAAAACATAGAAAATCTCCATAAGTGAATGGATAACCTATGACAAAAAGAGGAAAACATTGTGGCAAAAGGAGAAATTGCACGTTTTGTGCAATTTCTTCTTTTGTCACTATGTTTTCAAAAATCCGTCTGCTGCAGAGGCGTCAGAAAGCGTCTATATGAGGGAAAGGGTTAACAAAACCTAAAGGCATCTTTTGCAACATTTTGATGCATCTGCAGCAGAAGTGGATTCTGAAAAAATTGAAGCGAAAGGAGATATCGAGTAATCACTTCTTTTGCCACAATGTTTCCAATTTAATTGAAAAAATATATGTTCGTTAATTGAGATTTTCCAAATGTTTTGCCCCTATAATTATTCAGAGTTGTCTGCTTACAGTGATTTGACTGAGATACAGTTGAAAACAGTGCAAAAATCAAAGTTGTAGTTTAACTATTGTAGTTAAACTAATCAAAAGTTGTCTGTTGCAAATGTGTTATGTGTGAGAAATTAGGTTAAAACTTTCCCAGACGACTTTTGAAAACAATGTGACAAAAGAAGAAATTGCTCCAAACAAGCAATTTCTCCTTTTACCACAATGTTTTCAACTCTTTTCTATAATTATACCTACATTTAAAGAGCAAAGCTGCTTTTCTGTGTGTTAGCTTAGATACTTTTAAAGTCGTCTGCTGCAGTTTTGTTGAATTGGGGGAAAGGGTAAAGGTTGCGGTGAATAATTCAGAGGATGAAATATGTGACCTGTTTCAGATTTTTCAATTTTCTTAAAACCCCTAAGCCTGATTCATAGGCACATTGATTTCCCCAAACGTAAAATAATCACCATTCACATTCAGTGACGAGTTCATGTTCAACTGCAAACATGTACCTCTGTTTCTTCCACTATATAGTATTTAGTAGTATCAATTGGTTCAGGAACACAGAGTTTAGTACTTGATCAGACTGCAGAAGGACAGTCCAACCATGGTTTTTAGCTGGTCAAGGTCATTTCCTTGTAGCAAAGTTCCTTATTATGACCGGCCGGAGATTGGAAACTTCCTTATCTCTACCAGCATTCCAACATAACACCTGTTTTGTGTAGAGGTGTAACAATAATGTTGAAACAATTAGGTATTTATAGTCAATCACAGTCATACAGAAACACATAAATAGCATAGTTCTGCCAGAAACAACTACTATCACCTTGTAAACACACACACACACACACACACATAAAAAAAATAACTAGTAAATGGGAGGCCTGGATAAAATGGAGTAAACTGGGAATAACCCACAAGGTCTTTTTAGTAGTCAAAATGACCCTAGGTTGTGATTCTCAAAATTAAATTGTCTCACTGAAGCAACTTTTAAAAGAACCACAACATAGGGCTAGGAGGCAAAATAATGAACTAAGACAGAGAAATATACCACCTATCTAGCTGATGCTCTGTAAATAAATATCAGGAAGGCACTCCTGGCATGATAGTATATTTACAAACTTTATTACTACAGTCCACCTGGCATTCAAGAACAGGATAAGCAAAAAAGAATTGGGATATGCAGCTGCATTAAGCTTTTGCCTGATAATTAATAGGATATCTGATTGCATAACCTTTAGGGCCATCAAAACTGAAATTGAGAATGTGAAGTATGGGGGTTTCGGAAACTCTAGAAAACTGAAATTAAATGCAGATAAGGCCTCATTTTTTACTTTTATAATTTCTTTCTATCAATAATTTCAAATGAATAAGCACTTAACCTGATTCAAAGAGCATGTCATGTCTCTGTAGTAGGCTGCTTTTTGATATTGTGGAAACAGGAAAGATTGCTCCAAACAAGAGAGATTCCCCCATAATGTTCCAACTACATTTAATAACTAATACATAAATAGAGATTTTCATATGTTTGCAAAATAATCTACTGCAGATTTGTTCTATGTGGGAAACAGGTTAACCCTTTCCCACATACAATAAATCTACCAGAGACGACCTTGAGCACATCTCATGCACAATGTTAAAAGTCTTGACTCAGTATTATAATTATTGAACAGAGTTGAGAACATTGTGGCTATTTAAGGAGAAATTGTACATTTTAATCCATTTCAGCCGAAATGTTTTCATAAGTTGTCTGTTGCAGATGCATCAAAATACATCTGCAGGTGAAAAAGAATAAAACATGCCTTACCCACCGGGATCTGACAGACCATTTTGTATTATAGAGGAATTATCTCCTCAATCTTTATAACCTTTATCTGGCATGCTTCGTGAAATTTGATTAAAGAAGTATGAAAGTAGCATCACTCAACAGCATTTAGTGAGAAGATGCCTAGGATAATAGGGACACAGTATATCATAGAATGGGATTGATAGAAATAAACGGAACCATGTGAAGTTACTTTGGGGACTTGTCGCATGCATTTGTGAACAGTGGACAGTCTATCCATGAGTTGTCTTGCTTTCTGGCTACATGGTACTTTAATCCTTTCCTTCTTATAAATACTTTCTATAACCTCTGCAGCAGACGACTTTTAAAATCATTATGAAAAAAGAAGAAATTGCTCATGATTTTGCCATGATGTTTTCAACTCTAATGAGAATTTCAGCTCTATTTTAGAGATTTTCGTTGTTTAGCCATCATGTTTTCATAGTCATCTGCTGCCGATTTCTTACATGCCAGAATGCATTAAAATGTTCACAGAAAATTGCTAGACTTTTTATGCCTTCAGAAATTTGTTACAAGATAATGACTGGATATCCTGATAGTTTTGGGTAAGTGTTTTAAATTAGGAGCAAATACCAAATCAAAGACTCAGAGAATTGGATTTCATGTAAAGTCCTACTGCTGGAAAATCTTGTGGAAGATGGGAGGGGGGTTTTGTAAACATTATGTACATGCCAGTCCAAGAAAAACACATGAAAACATTAAATACTTAAATGTCACTTCAGTCTGACAGTTTTATTCACCAGAAAGAAAACACAAAGGCAGAAAGGAGTGAGATAGCATCCATGTTTGTTCAGAGTGAATTTGGAATTCCAGGCAAAATGAGCTGTTAATCACCAACAGTCATAGTTTTGTCACCAGTAGACACAGATTGGCCTATGCAGCTGTGCAATCAGATCTGGATCTTTTATGCATACTACAAAGTTATTATTGAATTTAAACCGCCAGAATATGTTTCTGATCAATAAGCTGTATCTAAGCTGAATCTTCACACAAAAAAACTTCAATGGTAATGAAGGGAGATAATATTATACTATCTTCTCTGACAAAGTCCAAATAAACAGGTTTTATTAGGAGGTATTATCATACAAAACCAACATTTATTCATCATTAACCCTTCCCCCACATACAACAAATCTGAAGCACACAGCTTTGAAAATCTATAAATGAGACTATTATTTATTAAGGCAGTTGAAAACTAAATTGTGGCAAAAGGAGATATTGCTCATTTCAGAGCAATTTCTCCTTTTGCCACAATGCTTTCAAAAATCATGTGCAGCAGCCATGTATGAAAATAGTCTGCAAGGGAAAGCTTAACCAGTGAAGCTACAATATCAGATTCATAGCAGGTTTGTGTTTCATGCCTCCACTAACAACCAGGAAACTATTTTCCTTCAAGAACCAACATAAAATTAGTTTATTTGGATGTTTTTTTTATGTCACTTATAGCAGTGTTTCCGCTTTATCACTGTATTTCCTTAGTAACTAACCAGTTCAACTGAGGCATTATTCCTCAACAGATGCTTGATTGATTGATTGTTTGGTTTTTTACGACACTTTCAACAATTTTTCCGTTATATCATGGCGTTTGCTGGGTAAGTTAACAGTGCTACTGGTCTATTTATCCTGACACCAGCCACTTAGTTGCAATGCTAACCCTGCAACCCTGAGCACCAAAAAGGGCAGCAATACCTACCATTTTTAAGGTCTTTGGCATGACCCGGCCAGAGATTGAACCTGCGTCTCTCGCACCTGAGGCGGATGCTTTACCACTACATCACTGAGGTGGCTAGCAATGCTTTCCCTATAATGTAACCTTGAGTGCCAGAAAAGGGAAGTCAAAGCTACCATTTTACAAAGTTTTTGGAAACCATATGACCGGGCTAATTTAAATTAAAGCAAGTTTGCCTAAATTGTTTCAAAATAGCCCGCTGTAGAATTGTTGTATGCAGAAAAGGGTTAACCCTTTCCCTCATATAGACGCTTTCTGACGCCTCTGCAGCAGACGGCTTTTTGAAAACATAGTGACAAAAGAAGAAATTGCACAAAACGTGCAATTTCTCCTTTTGCCACAATGTTTTCCACTTTTAGTCATAGGTTATCCATTCAATTAAAGAGATTTTCTATGTTTTGACAAAATACGTTCAAAGTCGTCTGCTGCAGAATTGTCGTATGAGGAAAAGGGTTAAAGCAGACGGCGTTTTGAAAACATAGTGACAAAAGAAGAAATTGCACAGAACGTGCAATTTCTCCTTTTGCCACAATGTTTTCCACTCTTAGTCATAGGTTATCCATCTGACAAAATACGTTCAAAGTCGTCTGCTGCAGAATTGTCGTATGAGGGAAAGGGTTAAACCACAAGGGTTATTACCTCAGGTGAATAAGTATGTCTAGTGTGCTGGTTCCTGATTTTAGGTCGATCTACAACATGATAAACACATTGGTTGACAGTTATATAACTGTCATATGTCCAGAGGCACAGAGATCCTAATCTATATGGTCAATAAAGTGGCAGTAAATATGTAAATTAGAGGTAAATACCCAGGTACCACATTAACTGATATCATTGACCAATATCTTTGTAAACATCTACCAGTGACCTTCAATCACTGATGTTTTTACCATTCACCTCGCATTTAGACAAATACCCTGCAGGAAATATTTGCAAACATTGTGGCAGAGGGAGAAATTGCTCATAATGAGTATTTTCTACTTTTGCCACAATGTTTTCAACTCTATACATTAATAATACTTTCATTTATGGAGATTTTCTCCTCTTTTCTATTTAGATATTTTTAAAGTCGTCATATGAATTTTTCATGTACATGCATGTGGGAAAAGGACACTATTTATCTGATATGATAGTTAACCCTATCCCTCATATAGACGCTTTCTGACGCCTCTGCAGCAGACAGCTTTTTGAAAATATAGTGACAAAAGAAGAAATTGCTTAAAACGAGCAATTTCTCCTTTTGCCACAATGTTTTCCACTTTTAGTCATAAGTTATCCATTCAATTATAGAGATTTTCCATTTTTTGACAAAATATGTTCAGCCGTCTGCTGTAGAATTCATGTCGTATGAAGGAAAAGGGTTAAAAGAATAATTGCTCCACAAATAAGGTGCAAATAGGTCACGATCTGAAACTGCATCAACAGTTATATCAAGGAAAGGTTAAACTGACATTGTCAATCATCTTTTCATAATAATTAAGCAATTTCTCTTTTTCCAACATTTTTTTACACCCTTTATCAAAGAATCTAATATCACTTTGCATCAGATTCTTACAAATAATGCTTCAAATGCTTTCTTTAAGCAGACAGTTCAAACAATATCAAATCAGGTAAAAATGAAACCCAACATGCATACGCACTTTTAACCATAAACACTAGCAGACGTCTTTTAGAAACATTGTAGCTGAAGTAGAAATTGCTCAACATGAGTTATTTCTCCTTTTGATACAATGTTTTCAACAGTAATTATCCTTTAATTTTTAGAGACTTTTCAATTTTTTTCCCAGATCGATGCTTTCAAAGTCATCTGCATGCTGCATACAAGAAAGGTTTAACCCTTTCCCACCTGCAGACTCATTTTGACGCAATAGCAGCAGACGACTTTTGAAAACATTGTGGCCAAAGGTGAAATTGCTCATGATGAGCAATTTCTCCTTTCGTGACAATATTTTCAACTTTATTTAACAATTTAGCTATCTTTTATAGAGATTTTTCAGGTTGTTGTCACTATGTTTTCAAAGTTGTCTGCTGCAGATTTGTTGTATGTGGGAAAGGGTTAATTCAATTCTTCCAAAAGTAGAAATGTTGATCCAAACTAAGATAGGCCACAGGGTTAAAATGTATCTCTAAAGCAACAGATTGAGAGTTAATTGCCTATACTTACATAATTAATCAAATCCTTCAGTAGTTTTCTATTACATACTAGCCGCGTCTGGCAATTTGGGGTCTAAATTAGTTGACAGTGTCTGGTTTGTTGACATCTACATGTTTGTTTTTTTAAACATTGTGGCAAAAGGAGAAGTTGCCAGAGAGGAGCAATTTCTCCTTTTGTCAAAATGTGTTCAGAGATTTATCGATAACAAATGGTATACCAGTCCAATTTAACCATTCCCTCATATAGACGCTTTCTGACACCTCTGCAGCAGACAGCTTTTTGAAAACATAGAAACAAAAGAAGAAATTGCACAAAACGTGCAATTTCTCCTTTTGTCACAATGTTTTCCACTTTTTGTCATAGGTTATCCATTCAATTATGGAGATTTTCTATGTTTTGACAAAATATGTTCAAAGTCGTCTGCTGCAGAATTGTCGTATGATGCATTTTGAGGCATCTGCAGCAGTCGAGTTTTGAAAACTCTTTTGAGCAATTTCTCCATTTACCAAAATGTTTTCAATTAACTCTATTCATTAATTGTATACTTTCAGTTCAAGTGATTTTTTCCAAATTTTTTTTTATATTAGTCACCGTGTTTCCAAAGTCATCTTCTGCAGATTTGTTGTATGTGTGGGAAAGGTTAAAATGGTCTATATGAGGCAATGGGTTACCATAAACAATATTATTTCATAATAATGGTAAGCATGTCAAAACTCATGAAAGAATTGAAAATAACAATAATGTAGATCATAGTAAAGTCACAGATCAAAACAAGCCATGACATTTATCTACCATTTATCTACATATCATACAGAGCCCTGGGCAGCTGCTACCTACCTTAGCGTATTTATTTGCTTGCGACAATTGTGCATAGACATGTACACAACTGCACTTCTTAGAAATTAAACTTAACCCTTTCCCACCTGCAGACGCATTTTGACCCAATAGCAGCAGATGAGCAATTTCTCCTGTGGCCACATTGTTTTCAACTTTTTTTCAGGTTTTTGTTACTTTGCAGTCGTCTGCTGGAGATTTGTTAAACCTTGCCCACCTGCACACTCAGACAATATGTTACATGCAGAGATTTAATGTTGCCATAATGTTCTCAAAGATGTCTGCTGCAGATTTGTTGTTTCCATGTGAGAAATGATTACAAATCAACACCAAGGAATATTGCAAGGTCATATGGCTGCATGAATATTTATGCATCCACAATCCTATGCTTTCAATCATAAGTTTCTTGAAAGCTTCCGTGACTATTTCATAACTGTATAGTACCTCTTTAAAAAGAAATTGCCTACATGATTTCAAAGTCGTCTTCTGCTGATTTCTTGAATGTGAGAAAGGGTTAATATATATGGTTGGTTTTCTGGAGCAGTTTTACATTTTTTCTTATCATGACAATTAAAGCTATGGCACTTTTCTCAATATTTTGAATGTGCTTGTCCATCTTCAGCCGTTCTCACATAAACAAATCTGCAGCAAATGGTTTTGAAAACGTCGAGGCAAACATAATATTTTTGAAAACATTGTTGCAAAACGGAAAACTGTTCATCGAGAGCAATATCTCTTTATGCCATAACGTTTTCAAGACATCTGTTAAAGATGCATCAAAAGATGTCTGCATGATTGAATGGTAGGATCTATAAATCAAAATATGAGATAAAAAACCAGCAGTCATATGGGAGGAAAGAAAGTAATTGCTTCTAATCATGCTGGTATATATAAGCTTCTCATGTCACAGAGATCTCATTAAATGTCATGTTTAAACCCTTTCACAAATACACTCAATTTCCGACACCTTTGCAGACAACTTTTGAAATCACCTTTGGACAAAAAGAAAAAAAATACCAAATTAATGGCCAATTTTCTCATTTCCACATTTCCAGGCGTAACAGCTTTCTTCAAACAAGATTTCGAAGCAGCAGCCGACATAAAATATAATTTCAGGAAATATGGTTAAGGCTTCGAATGTCAAGCTGAGCTTTTCTAATCTTACAAGTTAATTAGCTATGACTGTTGTATTGATCCACCAATCTTTGATGCTTACTGAATGTTCCAACTCATATTTTGCACCGCTTTCCTTGAAAGGGTGACTGTGACATAGGGATTATACTACTCTGTCATCTGTCTGCCCGTTACACTCTCACTACAGACATATTCTCCCTCCTGCTTTATAATGTCAAGGTGAGCCATTTTAATCTCAGAGTTAACAAGAGAAAGTTGATGCAACGCATCAATGTCGCCGGATATCCATAGTGCAGTTATGCATAACACCAACATTATAGTAGTTATCAACTGAGGGGCATATTGGAACATCAGGGGTGGGGTCAAGTGAAAATGTATCATAACTTGCATTTTTTTGTCAACGAAGTGAATGATAATTGAAGCCTTTCATTGTTTGTGATCAATCTCCATTCCAAAGTAGGTTGACCATTCACACATCCAACTAATTATTGATCATAAACAGTAATGGAAATGAGTAATCTTGCCAATCATTAGTCTTAGTATGTATACAGTGCTTTCATTAAGGAATAATTATAAGATTTGTGAATTCCACATACACTTTTCAAGATGTTTGTCAGATATTTGAATTTTATTATTTTTTCAATAAAACCACAAAACAGATAATTTAGGATTTGCATGCAATAGCACGTCATTTTACCTTTCCTCTTTTAAAGTCAACAGTGGACACCTTTGCAGCAATCTACTTTTAAAACAATGAGATAAGGGTTAAATCGCTGAAGACATGAGTTTTCTCTTTTTCTCAAAATGATATTAGCTTAGCATCCTAATTATATCATACTTTAACAAATGTTGAAATGTAGTCCAATATTTATAAATTAGATCACCTTCGAAATATAATATCAACTAAACAGTTAAATCTCATTGAAATTGTTGTATAATTTAAACTTAATTTCGAACATAAACTTAGCCCTACAACATGTTAATTTATTTTAATTCTTTCCTTCCTTTTTTATAATGAAAACAACAAACTACTCATGTTTTAAAATTATATTATGATGAGCGCCCTTGTGTCAATGATGCATAACAATATGCAGATCGGAAGCAATATATGCCTTTAGGGAATTAAATGACACATTTAAAATTGTCAAGAACGAAATAATTTTGTACGAAAGACCCAATTCTTTCTTATTCGCAGAGGTGTCATTCTTGAAACTCTCTTTATAGGCAGAGAGTGTTCGTTCAAAGTCATTTTTCCATTAAAACCAGTTTTTATCTCGGTTTGTTCTTTTCCCCATTTGTTTCGAACCAAATAAACATTTTAAATCACCTATAATTTACTATTTGTAAGTGAGTGTAAAGAGCGGCTCTCTGCAAAGGAGATTGATCTACGCAGTTGGTATTCGCGAGTCAGGCAGGTGCGCGTAAGTAAACAAATTAGACTGCGACGTAAAGGTTTGTAGTTATCGACTTTTGATTATGTAGTATATAGTGTAAAATAAACCTTACCAGTCTAGCTAATAGGGACTGTTTTGTCTTTGTAAATAAAACAAAAAAACATAAATGCGAGTCAAAATAAAGAAACTGAAAATACCTAAAACATCGGAATATTTATTTCATTTTAGATGTGTCATTACTTAGTGTTTTTAAACAAACACAATTGTAATATGTTCAAGACATCTAAATGTCTTTCTTTCTAATAATAATCCCCCCTCCCATGTGATTTCAGAAAACCTATTAAAAATAGAAGTCGCGGGCTTCTGCCCGGCGACTAATAAGCTATATGTCACCTTCATGTTGTTTCACCAATCTTTGATGCTAACTGAATGTTCCAACTCATATTTTGTGTCATCCTTCTTTCTAATTACTACTCTGTCTGTCCATAATACAATCACTACAGACATATTTACCCTCCCTTTAAGTTGTCATTTAATGTCAAGGTGAACCTGTGAGCCTAGGTAAGCCATTTTTGAATCTCAAAGTTAATTTGCTGTGACCTTCATGTTGTTTCACTAATCTTTGATGCTAACTAAATGTTCCAACTTGTGTCTGCTTCATTGGCAGGCTGACACACAGGGATTGCTACTCTGCATGATGTTTGTCTGTATGACACACAGGGATTGCTACTCTGCATGCTGTTTGTCTGTATGTCACACAGGGATTGCTACTCTGCATGCTGTTTGTCTGTATGTCACACTCTCTTCAAAATCTAATGTCAAGGTGAGCGTTTAATAAATTTGTGCATGGCCACTGGCCAGCACATCGTTCAAAGGGATAAACAACATTTATTATTTTAAGTCGGAGCAGCCAACACCTTTTGAAATCCTTGCAGGAAAAGGAGGAAATAACGAGGTATGAGCAATATTTTGTTCTTCCTTTCCCACAATGTATATATTACCTGTATGAATATAATGACTTATTGGTATAATCCAATTTCCCAAATACAACAATTCTGCTGCAGACGACCTTTCAAAATATACAGATGGAAATAGGAAAAATATATATGATTGAAAATATGAATATTGGACAGAGTTGAAAGCATTGTGGCAAAAGAGGAAATTGCTCATCATGAGCAATTTCCACTTTTGCCACAATGTTTTCAAAAGTCATCTGCTGTCGAGGCGTCAGAAAGCGTCTGTAAGTGGGAAAGAGATACAACTTTTTTTCCCCAAGATTCCCGACTAAAAATGTTCTATGAGGCGAGTGGTTACTACAAAAGAGATATTAAAACTCTTGCAAAACTCATTTGCAAATCTAAAATTTGCATGAGATGCTATTAAGACTTCTTCTAAAGCAATTAGGGTGTTTCGAAATGAAAATTAGTATCAATTTCGTTATTGCAAGAAAACGGTTAACATACCAAAAAACTCGTTGCATTTGATAATAACTGGTTGTCGTGATTGCTTTTGCTTTTGAAACAGCTACCAAAGAAATTAAATCCACAACCATAATGGGTAAATAATGCTTATTTCATTTCAATTCCTTAAAATCTTATAAAGGTATCTGCTGCAGATACATCAATGAAATGTGTATGCAAGTGAGAAAGGGTCAATAAATGAACTTATCAACTGGTGTTGTCAGTATAAGTACTGTTAACCCTTTCCCTCATATAGACGCTTTCTGATGCCTCTGCAGCAGACAGCTTTTTGAAAACATAGTGACAAAAGAAGGAATTGCTCAAAACAAGCAATTTCTACTTTTGTTGCATTGTTCTCCACTTTTAGTCATAGGTTATCCAGTCAATTATAGAGATTTTCTATTTTTTGACAAAATATGTTTAAAGTCGTCTGCTGCAGAGTTTTCGTATGAGGGAAAGGGTTAAATATAAGGTCATAGTTTTTTCTTAAAATGTTCAGTCCTTATAAAATACTAGAAAAGGAAGATTACAAGACCTTTACTTATAATAAAAGACATAATTTCAAAAACAAAAAAATCTACCCAATCTGAGTATGATGTGATATGTGCAGGGATAACCCTTTCCTACATGTAGATGCTTTCTGATGCCTCTGCAGCAGATGACTTTTGAACGCATTGTGGCAATAGGAGAAATCGCTCACAATATAAATACGTTCATTTATAGAGATTTTCCATATTTTTTTAGTTTTCAAAGTAGCCTATCTGCTCCGGAGTTGTTGTTTGTGGGAAATGGTTAAATCAATATGTTTATTGGGAACATTTAGCAGAGTCTCCAGACATAAAGGCAACAGATATATACTGCATGGTCTTTCTGTCCATTTAATTGAGTTAATTGTGTTAATGTCTCATGGTGAAGTCTGCCTATCACACCATGTGTTCTTGAATTGACCAGATTTGCTTGTGTTTCGCCTGTCTGTATACACTACAGATCACTTCTCCATGGTTTTATTATTTGTCCATCTGTTTGTGACATGCTTTGACTTCAATTGTTATGTTTTACATAGTTATGTCGCCTTCTAATGAAGTACAATATATATACATTTAAGGATATGGCAAGTAGTCGGTTGCAATTATAAGTTGAGCAATGTTCCTCCATGGTTCTGCCAAATCATCTACTGATCGTAACTTATGCATGACAAATGGCATGACAGGATGCACATCTACTGATTGTAACTTATGCATGACAAATGGCATGACAGAGTGCACATCTACTGATCGTAACTTATACATGACAAATGGCATGACACTGTGAAATGAATAATTACTGTTCATGAACAGTTCTTGTATAATTCATGCAAAGTTCAGGTACCTGGTTCATGAACAGTTCATGGGATGTATATGAAGATAAAATGGCACAAATTCTTAAAAAGTTCTTAAATATGTAGTTCTTGAACAGGTCATGAACAGTTCATGACACATTCAGGAAACATTGTCATTAAAAAGTTCATGAATTGTTCAAGAACTGAAAATTCATGAAATATTCTTGATTTTCTTTTTAAACATGAACTGTTCAAGAACTTTTTCCAGTGCAAATTCATTGTGCCATTTTCTCTTCATGGATTGTTCATGAACGGTTCAAGAACTATCGCTCATGAACAGTTCTAGAACTATAGTTCATGAACAGTTCAAGAACTACTGTTCATGAACAGTTCATGAAAAGTGCATGTTCAATTGGTTGGTAACCAGTGTATGAAATAGTCTGGGTGGACCTAAGAACCAGATTTTGTACAGAAGAAATTACAGAAAGCCTGTGCAGATTATGTACAGAAAATATTCTGGTTCATTGAAACATAGTTGAACCAGAATTCAATAAAAATATTTTTTATATGAAGACAATTGGCTTCTTTCACATGTGGCAATGTGATACTTAAATAAATCACCAATATAAACTTATTGTTTATGACATAGCATAATACAATTTGCTAATTTAATAAACAATGTAACATTTAAGACATTTACCAAATGTGCCCATCAAGTTGTTCATAAGAAATTACAAAAAACTTCTCTGTGCCTTTGAAACACAACATATTTCTCCCACCAAAAAACGTAAAGGAAGTAGTAAACATTACTAACTTCTTTTTGAAGAGTTCCTGTGTTTTATGCTTGAGTTAACTCCCTTGGTATATTTCAAATTCAAGTTCAGTTCCAGTGGTATTTTTGGTTATTCTACTGGAGTACTGGTATTCCAGTAACATAGCAGGTAACAATGAAATTTCACTGGAATTGCATTAATGTTTTTCACTCGGGCCTTTACTTTTGACAAGAAGATTTCAAAAGTGTTCACTATAATACATTTATAAGAACTTCTTTGGTTCTAGAAGTATTCTAGAAGTGTTCTAGAAGTGTTCTAGAAGTGATCTATAAATGTTCTTATTTCTCTATTCAGAATGGTAGTTTAAGAGATTCACACTGAGTTAAAAAGTCATTGTAATTTAATTAAATATCATTTTAAAATCAGTGATATATTTATATTAAACTTACTATTCAAGAACAGAATAAGAACTTATAGGGTTCATTAAAAGTACTTGAATAACACTTGACAGATGTTTATGAACTTGTTAAGAATTTGCCATGTTCTTCTTCAGTTCTTGAACAGTTCACGAACAAGTTTGTCTTACTGTTCATGAACTAAAGTTCTTGAACTGTGATTAAGAACTATTTAATGGCAGTTCATGAACAGTTCATAAGTGGCATGAAAAGTTCATAATTTCAAGAACAACATTTCACAGGGGACTGGGTGCACATCTACTGATCGTAACTTACGCATGACAAATGGCATGACAGGGTGCACATCTACTGATTGTGACTTATGCATGACAAATGGCATGACAGGGTGCACATCTACTGATCATAACTTTAATATGCATGACAAATGGCATGACAGGGTGCAAACTATGCATCATGATGACCGGGCTGCGCGAGTCACTAAATGGCAAGCCTTAAAGTGATGCAGTTCCGAAACCCAAACTTTGTGCAAGAGTCAATGTCACTAACACCAGCTCTCTAGGCGGATGCTCTTACCACTGTACAGATAAGACAGTCACAGATAATATAAGCCTATAAGCTGATACAGCAGAGGTTTCAAAAGTCATCTGTATTTGGAAATTAAAAGGGTTAAGGTCAAACCCCAAAAATATTATGATGACTGACACAGAATGAAGATGATGAATGTATTATCCTTCATGCTGTCTGGAATTTTATTAGATCTGATGAAGGCCTACGGATGTGATATTTACAGACTCATTCATATTCAAATGTCCCTACATCTCAGAACGCCTATAGTTGTTAAAACGGAATACCATATTACCCCTTTTTCCACTTGACATATGTTGACACAATTGCAGCAAATTTCTCCTTTAGCAATATTATTGAGATTTCATTTTTGCTTACATGTTTGACAAAGTGACATCTGGTGCAGATTTGTTGTATGTGGGAAAGGGTTAAGGGATAACATATTAAAAGCCTTTCCCACTTGTAGACGCATTTTGTCGCTTCTGCAGATGATGGCTCTTCAAAACATTGTGGCAAAAGAAAAAAATTGCTCATAATGAGCAATTTCCCCTTTTACCACAATGTTTTCTGCTCTATGTTGTAATAATAATATTTAATAATAATGTATCTTCATTTTTGTAGATTCGCCATATTTCTGCCTTAATGTTTATCAAAGTGTCACGTCTGGTGCAGATTTGTTGCATGTGGGAAAAGTTTAAGGGATAGCATATTAAAGAAGGCCAGGATGACCGGCAGGCTGGACAAAGGTTCATTAAGTCAGATGACTTTTCCCACTAATGATTCTGTCAGGCCCATCACATCACACTACAATGACTCTTAAATTTACTTAACCCTTTCCCATATACAAAAGCTTTCTGGTGACTCTGCAGCAGACGGCATTTGGAAATAGAATTTTGTTTGCCTAGATGCTTTCAACAGGTTAACCCTTGCCCATAAACAACAAAGCTGCAGTGGACAACTTTGAAAATATCTAGGCAGCCAGAAATATGGGAAAATCTCTGAAAATAAAAGATTTATTATTGAAAAGAGTTTTAAACATTGTGGCAAAAGCAGAAATTGCTCATTATGAGCAATATCTCTTGTTGTCACGATGTTTTAAGCGTCTGTATGTGGAATAGGATTATTTAACCCTTTACCTCATAAAGACGCTTTTTGACGCATCTGCAGCAGACAGCTTTTTGAAAACATGGTGACAAAAGAAGAAATTGCCCAAAACTAGCATTTTCTCCTTTTGTCACAGTTTTTTCCACTTTTAGTCATAATATTCATTCAATTATAGAGATTTTCCATTTTTTGACAAAATATGTTTAAAGTCGTCTGCTGCAGAATTGTTGTATGAGGGATAGGGTTAACAAAGTAATACCACAATTAGCACTGATCAGACATACGTAATTGTAGACCGAATGCAAATGATTCCCCGGTGTGTCACTGGTTTCTTTTTTCATGACCTTAGTCTATCGGACTAAACTGTATTGGTTCCATGCAGCTGCCGATATCTTTTACAACTTAAAGTGGTGTCTTGCATGGTTTACACAGGAAGAAATATGTTCAAACTTAATTGAAAACCATTGTATGTCAGACAAATTAATCTTCAACATTTCGACAGTAAGAAAATAAACAGCCAAACTTTAAGCAACCATATATTTTATTTCTGTTAAATTAAAATGTTTTGCTCAACAAAATACGGTTTGAACATCCTCTAGAAAGCAATCGCTTTACATTGTCATTCACATGCATTAATTTGTTCCCTTTTTCTTAACTTGGTTATATTTGCTCCAGAAGCTAAATTAATCCCTTTTCAACATAAAAACCTTGTTGCAAAATGAGAAATTGCTCATTATGAGACCAATTTCTCTTTTCAATATTGATACTTTTGCCATGATGTTTTCATTATGTCTTGTACCACAGACATGGTTTTATGTGGGAAAAGGTCTTGTAACATTGTCTATCAGAGAAAGGGTAACATGCAATTTAGTTGGGACATATTTAGCGATTTCACACATCGATAGACACACCCTGATTGGTTGACTCATCCCTGATGACCTTGCAGGGTCAGACCGTGGTTAAGACAGTTAATCCCATTTATAGCATTATAGAAGATTGAATTACCATTGCAAATTTATATGCAAAACTGAACATCAATTAGAAATTGCATGTTGAAACTCAACCCGAAACCCAGCCCATTATCATGATAGTGTTGATGATTAGTTCTCAATCAAGCAGATTGTGGCCGATACTTATCCTTTAACCCTTTCCCGCATATAAGAAAACTGCAGCAGACGATTTTCAACATATTTTGTCAAAAAATGGAAAATCTCTATAATTGAATGGATAACCTATGACTAAAAGTGGAAGACATTGTGGCAAAAGGAGAAATTGCTTCTGCTGAGGCTTCAGAAAGCGTCTATATGAGGGAAAGAGTTAAAATTGTTATATGCAGGAAGAACAACAGAATCTTGTGTGATAATGACAAAATGCTTCTATCAAAATAATAATTTCTCTTTTTCCAATAACGTTTTCCAAAGAAGCCATTAGTACACTGATGATGCACCAAAAGTGGTCTGTATGACGATGCAGAGTTACCCCCCTTTCCACATACAACGAATTTGCAGCAGACGACTTTGAAATCATCTAGACAAAAGAAGGGAGTTTATATTTCTATAACTGATAGTATATCGTGGCAATTATGAAGGAAAAATTGCTTGTTTTGGGCAAATTTCTTCTTTTGGCACAATCTTTTCAAAAGTCATCTGCTTCATGGGTTTCAGAAAGTGTCTATATGTGGGGAATCTGGAAAGTGTTAAATTATAAACATGGTCTGCTCCCTGAGTACTCTAGATAATATGTCACTGCACTCTTCATGTTCTAAAATTCATTTTTTTTAACCCTCCAAACTTATATTGTGGATTCTGGAATCATTTATCCTTTCATTAAGACTATATTTAGAGTACCCACAACACGGGGTTTAATTTATTGAGTTGTAATAACAATATTGCTGTGCAAAGACTCGTTTACGTCTCCTTAGATTATAGACCTTTAGTTTTTGTTGTCAACCCTTTCCCTTAATAGACCTAAATTCTCTATAAATGAAAGGATGAAATTTTATTAGAGTTGAAAAGATTGTGGAAAAAGGGGAAATTGCTGGATTTGAGCAATTTCCCCTTTTGTCACAATGTTCTCAAAAATTGTCTGCTGCAGAGGCGTCAGCAAGTGTCTATATGTGGGAAAGGGTTTAATTTTATGCTGTAACAATGGTAGATTTGTTCATTCCAGTACGAGTTTTGCCGATGCATTACATTTCATGATTTGTTCACCGATAAGACACATCATTGTTAGAAAGGTTATCTGATAGTTCCTCTTTGTTATCACAAACCCAGAAAGTGATTTATCCCTTTACAGGATATAAACAGTTTAGAACAATCTGCAGCAGAGGTAGTTCTAAAGCAATTTGTGGGAAAAACTTTATAATATGCTCATCTTACTAAATTTCTTCTTATTCTACAATTTGTTCACCTTAATTAAAAATATTACTTCAATGCCACATATTTGATTGATTGTTTGGTGTTTTATTCAACTTTTAACAATTTTCCAGTTATATCACGACGCTTCCTTGGTTGGTTATTACTGGTCCATTTATCCTGACACCAGCCAGTCAGTTGTAAAGCTAACCTGAAACCCTGAGTGCCAATAAAGGTGCGCTGCGCCATAACTATCACTTTTTGAAATCTTTCGTATGACCCGGCAGGTGATCAAACCGCGACCTCCCACAACCGAGGCGGATGCTCTACAACTACACCACCCTAAGGCAGTCTAAATGCCACATAAACACCAATCGTAAGGATGTCGGAACGATCCAGATCAACCTCGGCCCTTATCCGGTCTCCTCAGGATCTACCTTGTTACAAACCTCCAGTCTTTCGTATGACCCGGCAGGGGATCAAACCGCGACCTCCCGCACCTGAGGCGGAGGCTCTACAACTACACCGCCCTAAGGCAGTCTGAATGCCACATAAACACCCACCATCATGATTTCACTATGATTTAGATCAGCCTTTATCCAGTCTCTTCAAGAACTTTCTTGTTATAAACATCCTGGAAGCCTGGATATTCAATAGACTGAAGTATGCATGGCTATCATACCAAAAACTGATTACAGAAGAATTTTACTGTATTATAGGTGTCATTAATTTCAAAACCTCTGATGGGAATTTTTTTCGTTCAACATTGCTGATATGATATCAGTTTAACTTTGAATGTTTACCTGCTCTTAGCTTCAATTATACTGTCCTATCACCTACCAGCAATTGGGAGGTGATATGAAACATAATGTCTCATTTCATAATATGAGATAAGCGTGGTGTTTCCTTTCCCCACAATGTTTTCAATAGCGAGCTGTTGCTGAGGTTTCAAATGTCATTTATACCATGGCATGGGTTTAAACACTTTTCAACATTCCGACACCTCTGCAGCACACGATTTTTGAAAACATTTGTGACAAAAGGAGAAATTGCTCAAAACAAGCAATATCTCCTTTTGCTACGATGATTTCAACTTTATTTAATAAATATTCTTTCAATTAACCCCTTCCCTCATACGGCAATTCTGCAGCAGCTAGACGACTTTGAACGTATTTTGTCAAAAAATAGAAAATCTCCATAATTGAATGGATATATATAACCTACAAGAGAAAGTTGATGCAAGGGCATCAATGTCGCCGGAAAAGACTGCATTGAATTATTTATGTATTCTTGACTTTCCTTAGTCTATTAGGAACGTTGAAATGAAAACATTTACTTATAAATGTTATATTCACCTATACATTAGGGTATCTATAAAAAATTAACGAAATGTGTACACATTTATCTTGGCTTAAATTTAATTTTGCTGTTGTTACTTATTTAAATAATAGTATTCATTCATATAATTTCAATGTTTGTCAATCTTATTCGAATCACAAGGTAAATATCCTGGTATTGCTTTAAAGGGAGGTAATTTGAAGAAAACAAAAGTCTTCAAAAGGAGAAATATATCAGCATTACCGTCTACAGTTTAAATTGTTCTATTGTTTGTGGATTTAAAAATGTTCTTTTTTTCTTATTTCTACATGTACAACGAAATATTGCGGCTTCTCTTTGACGCTTTGCGTCAAACATTCGTCTTGTACTTGTCTAAAATAAAATAATATCACTCGCTTTTTCATATCGAAATGCGCATGCGCGAAAATCGATGTTAAAGGTCACGAACCTACACAACAGAATAGGGTCTATATTTAGCTTAGAAACAGTTCCTACTTTAGATATTCATGGATTACTATTATTAAATGAATTCTACACAAATCAAGACATCTCTTTGAACATGAAAACAACATTTAGTAAGTTAAAATTGCTATTAAAAGGAGAATCCGAAATTGACCTCAATGATGACACATAAGAGTCTGCATTAGGGGGTGTTGGTTCACGTCTTGAAGGGACCACTTTTGTCTTCGTAAATAAGACAAAAAACTTAAATGCGAGTGAAATAAAAAAAAATGCAAACATTAAAAAATCGGAATATTTATTTCATTTTAGATGTGTCATTTATTAGTGTTCGTAAACAACCACAATTGTAATATGTTCAAATCATCTAGATTTGTTTCTTTCTAATAATAAGCCGCCCTCCCATGTGATTTCCGAAAAGCTATTAAAAATAGAAGTCGCGGGCTTCTGCCCGGCGACTAATGACAAAAAGTGGAAAACATTGTGGCAAAAGGAGAAATTGCACGTTTTGTGCAATTTCTTCTTTTGTCACTTTGTTTTCAAAAAGCCGTCTGCTGCAGAGGTGTCAGAAAGCGTCTATATGAGGGAAAGGGTTAAAGAGAGCTTCCATATGTTTGATTGAATGTTTTCAACATGGTCTGTTACAGATTTGTTGGATGTGGGATGTTGAACTTCTTTATCACCAAAGGCAAAATGTAGGTGATACAAAATGCAGGTCTGAAACCTTGTGATTACCCGAGCATCGATAGATTATCAGATTGTCTTCTTCTTTAATATCACTGCAAATCTATCTAACCCTTTCCCGCATATTATAAATTTGCAGCAGATGACTTTGAATTATTCTAGGCAAACACATGGAAAATCTCAACAAATCTCAATAAATTAAACTGTATTTATTATTAAAAGGAACTAAAAAATAGTGACAGAAAGAGAAATTGCCCATTTAAATTATTATGTTTTCAAAATGTTTTCAAAACTTGTCTTCTGTAAATGCGTCATCCAGTACTGTAGGAAAGGGTAACTGATCAGAATTTAATGTCATTAACAGCAGTACTTCAATAATTATAATCTACTTGTATGCTCAGGTTTGTTTTGTGTTTTACAACACTTATTTAACCCTTTCCCTCATACGACAATTTTGCAGCAGACGACTTTGAAAGTATTTTGTCAAAACATAGAAAATCTCCATAATTGAATAGATAACCTATGACAAAAAGTGGAAAACATTGTGGCAAAGGGAGAAATTGCACGTTTTGTGCAATTTCTTCTTTTGTCACTATGTTTTCAAAAATCTGTCTGCTGCAGAGGCGTCAGAAAGCGTCTATATGAGTGAAAGGGTTAACAGTATTTCAGTGATGTGCCTAAATGCCAGTTTGGTTTCCCACCTAGAATTGCCCATGTCCATTTCAATTTGAACTTAATTTTATTTCAAAACAAAAATGGTCCAAAATTTAAATTTGTTTTTTAAAGGCTGTATTGAGCCAGTTAATATTTAAAAATATGTCTGTCTTGAAATGTCTTAGCAAAGAAATATCTATAATTTTGGAAGAAGAATCTAAATGTTGATTTGAAAACATTGAGAGAAAAGAAGAAATTGCTTGTATTGAAATGTCATCTGCTCTTATTACTTGTTAAATGGTTAAAACTTATTGTTGTCTGCGTCTGGGAATTTGCGTTCAGTAAAATGTTCCATACTAAAAACTGCAGCCTCTGCAGTTAGGTTTGCAGGAAATTTCAATGAGAACTACCGAGTTAATTAATTTCAAAGTGATCGAAATGAGCAGTTGAAGCCGTTTTTACAGTCAGAGATTGATCAAAGGCCAATGAGTATTGACATAAAATGGCTGCTTTTTTTTTTATTATTTGGTATCAGTCTGCCTCGATAGACTCCATTGTGTGTCCATTTCTTGTCATAACCCATTTCCACATGCAGACGCATTTTGACGCATCTACAGCAGAAGTCTTTTGAAAACATTGAGGGGAAAAAAGAAATTGCTTGATAAGTATTCAATAATAATACATTAAATTATGCCACATTGGTACAATTAATGTTTTCAACTTCATTCAATAATAACATTTTCAGCCATAGATTTTCGAACTTTTTGCTTAGATGTTTTCAAAGCCATCTGCTGCAGATTTGTTGTATGTGGGTAATGGCAAATGCAGGTGTGGTACGTTTTCTAAACAAGAAATATATATCAGCCATAAACAATGGATAATGCCCATGTTTACCAGCCAATTATGTCAGCCACACACTTGTTGTTAACCCATAAAATACATCCTTACATATGCATACAGTCTGGACAGGCACATTATGTATACGAGGGCTCATCAGGCAAAAACAGGTTTTGTTTTATACATGTGCATGCAGTGAAGGCTCTTAAAAACCTGAATTGTACATTCTTGTCAGCTAGCCTAAGGGCATCTTTCCTGGCTGCTGTGCTTGGAGCACGTCTGGGGACATTTTCCCACCTTAAAATTGCCCATGTCTCTTAAAATGTTAACAATTTCCCCGTTATTTCAATACAAAAAAGGCTCAAAATCTAATATTGTCTGTTTGGAAATGAGACCTAAGCACGATACCATATAATATTATGTAACATTTGAAATTAATCACGAAGTGCAGTCTTTCTTACTTACCCTCAAGCAGACGGAATTTGAGACATCTGCAGCAGACAACATTTGCAAATATTGCGACAAAAAGAATAATAATTATTGCTCATAATGACAGAACAATTTCTCCTTTTGCCAAAATGTTTTCAATTCTTTTCAATAATTCAGTAACTTTCATTGATAGGGAAATGTTTTTTAATTCTCAAGAAATAAACCCATTCAGGTAAGATCCATTCAGGTAACCAGGTTTCACACACCTGCACATGTTTACAGCAAGTTTCCCATTTTAAACTGGCTGATATAAACATGGAAAGGCTATTTTATTCAAAGAATGTGCACAGACACATTAGATGTATGGTTAATACAGTGAAAATTGCATTTTACTGGTCCATGTCTGCCATTTTGATACAAGGTCTATTCACTGATCATTAACCCTTTCCCTTATACAGACAGCTTTTTGAAAACATAGTGACAAAAGAAGAAATTGCTCAAAACGAGCAATTTCGTCTTTTGCCACAATGTTTTCTACTTTTAGTCATTAGGTTATCCATTAAATTATAGAGATTTTCTATGTTTTGACAAAATATGATCAAAGTCGTCTGCTGCAGAATTGTCGCATGAGGGAAATTTAAGGGTTAAACCTTCCCCATCTATAGACGCATTCTGATGCCTCTGCGGCACATACAATGTTTTCAACTCGATTCAACGATAAAAGTTCCTGTAATAGAGGTTTATCCTATTTTAACTAGAGGTTTATTAAAGCGGTCTGCTACAGACTTATTGTATGTGGAAATCAGTTAAAGTGGGTATGTTTTTTCCCACATTTATTGTTGTTCTTTTTTATTTTACTACAAAAAAATCCCCATTACAACTAACAAAAATTAAGTGGTAAACTGCAATATTATTAATGTACTGATTCTCCTTTACCTAATACAGAGAGTGCATGCAGTCTAATCTTTATCTACAGACCAAGTTTTACTCATTCCTTTATAAGATAAGAGGAGTAAACATCTAGACACATTTATATTGAAAATCTTTTTAAGTAAAAATTATTGAATAGGTTGATTGATTGGTCTTTTACGCCACTTTCAACAATTTTTCCGTTATATCACGCCTTTCCAGGGTAAGTTACCAGTACTTAACTGGTCCATTTATCCTGACACCAGCCAGTCAGTGGTAACTGCTGTTACCTCACAACCCTGAGGGCCTATAGGTGGACAGCCATTACTTCCATTTTTTAAGTCTTTGGTATGATTGATTGGCCGAGGATCAAACCCACGACCTCCGAGGCCGACGCTCTACCAATACACCAATGAGACGGTCAAGTAAATTGGTCATTGCTCCTCAGTATTTCGTTCATGCAGCAGATGACTTTGAAACCATCTTGACACAACTATTGAAAGTCTCTTTAATTAAGTAAAGATTATTGAATAGAGTTGTAAAAAGATTGTGGCAAGAACTCTCAAAAGTCGTCAGCAGTGCAGAAGAATACATTAGAAAGCGTCTGCATGTGGAAAAAATGTTAAACTTTAAAATCTTAAAAAAACCTTGTGGGTTTTAAGAGCCAACCAAAAACCAAATTTTACAACATTGAAGTATTGAACAACATATTTTCGCATTTAAAATAGGACAACCATGCTTATTTTCTTCTGATTTACGAACCGTAGAAAATTGTGCCTAGCAGGAGTGTATAGATTTTCTATCTAGTTAAGAAAAACTAGTCAAGACTTATGGGACTTCTGTTTTATAAAATTGTAGGAGAAAATCTTTACGCTCTCCTAGTTATTCGGAATAATCCAGGTGCCATTTGATAAAGGGTTACAGAACACCAGATGCCATTTGATAAAGGGTTACAGAACACCAGATGCCATTTGATAAAGGGTTACAGAACACCAGATGCCATTTGAAAAAGGGCACAGAACACCAGATGCCATTTGATAAAGGGTACAGAACACCAGATGCCATTTGATAAAGGGTTACAGAACACCAGATGCCATTTGATAAAGGGTTACAGAACACCAGATGCCATTTGATAACGGGTACAGAACACCAGATGCCATTTGATAAAGGGTACAGAACACCAGATGCCATTTGATAAAGGGTTACAGAACAACAGATGCCATTTGATAAAGGGTACAGAACACCCGATGCCATTTGATAAAGGGTTACAGAACACATTGTCAAGTCCTTTCCACAAAATGTATCTAAACCCATGCCGACAGCCTACCATCATGGGCACTCAAAACAATTTAACCTTTTCCCTCATAAAGACGGTTTCTGACGTCTCTGACGCCTCTGCAGTAAATGTGGAATATATCTTTATCACTCTATCTCTATCACTAAAAGTCACATTATTGTTGAAAACATAATTAATTTGTGGTAAAAGGAGAAATTGCTCATTTCTCAATTGAGTTTTGCTACAATATTTTCAAAAGTCGTCTGCTGCAGCCTTTAAAAAGCATCTGTATTAGGGAAAGGGTTAAATTATGCCAAACAAAAGAGTCAATAACATCCCAAATTGTAAGATGTGGCTTAAATTCATAAATCACAAGTCTTTATGGGAAAAATACCTATAAATACAGTTAGAAATTCCAGGGAAAGTATTGATATAGCAATGACAATTTTCCTACAGTGCATGTGACTTGATTATTTATCTTATTATAGGTTTTGTCTAAAGGTTTTAATTATACCTTTCAGCGCGAACCTGAGCTCTTGATAAAGGAGCATATTTCATGTTTCTTAAATCTCAATTTGCCCGTCTAATCAGACTGTCTTGATGGTGTTGCCACTGTATAACACCTGCCTCTGATGCGGGAGGTAGTGGGTTTGTTCCCCGGCTGGGACTTTAAGAATCAGTTAAGTAATGGCTTTCCATCCTAATGGCACTCACATTTTTGGAGATAGCAGGCACCATAGAAAAAGAGCCCCTTAAATCATACGTTCCACCTACTTAGAGCTTGATTGTATTATACAAGAAATATTGTTGACAAAAAAGAACAATGATTATTGATTTGTGATTGATAACAACCTGTCACAAATGGGTCAGCAGCAGAGTACTTCTTGAAAACATTGTGCAAAAAGAAGATATTACTCAAACAAAATGTCACCTTTTCCAACTTTATATTGATTTCATACTTTCAATTTCCATCAAGTTAATGTGTAAAGAACAATAGTCAAGATTTGACAAAGCCCATAAATCTTGGAGAAAAATGGCAAGATCTCTGTAAATATATCTTCTTCTACAGGACAAAATAAGAGAATAAACCCTTTCCTATATACAACAAGTCTGCAGCGGAGGACTTTGCAAAATAGGAATAGGGAAGTACGTATCTCTCTAAATGAAAGTGTGATTATTGACAAGGGTTGAAACCTGGTTGTGACAAAAATGAAACTACTCATTATGAGCAATTTCTCCTTTTGCCACAATGGTTTTAACACTTTCCCACATATAGACACTTTCAAATGCCCCTGCAACAGACGACTTTCTGAAGACGTGCGTCTGTCATGACAAAAGAAGAAATTGATGAGCAATTTCTCGTTTAACCACAATGTTTTCAACTCTTTTCAGCAAATGCACTTTTATTTTTTGAGATATTCCATACTTTCAAAGAAGTCATCTGCTGCAGATTTGTTGTATGTGGGAAAGGGTTAACCCTTTCCCCCATACAACAATTCTGCAGCAGACGACTTTGAACGTATTTTGTCAAAACCTAGAAAATCTCTATAATTGAATGGATAACCTATGACAAAAAGTAGAAAACATTGTGGCAAAATGTCACTATGTTTTCAAAAAGCCGTCTGCTGCAGAGGCGTCAGAAAGCGTCTATATGAGGGAAAGGTTTAAAGAGTGACTGCTGAAGACGAGTCAGAATACAGTCTGCATATGAGAAAAGATTAAGGGTCAGATAAAATCTGGGACAGAAAGATAAATCAGTGAAGGAAGAAGTCCCTGGAAATCCCCCATGTTTATATACAAATAATGGAAAATATCAAACAAACCAGAAAGCGAAACCCGGGATAATGTGAAACAACATGCAAACCGTATTTGTAGGACTTCTTTACCCTTCCAACATACAAACAGTTTACTTTTGACATTTTTTCATTATTCTACAGCAGACGTCTTTTGAAAACAGATTGGCAAAAGGAGAAAATTTTCATGAGCAATTTATCCATTTGTCACCAAATATTTGTCTCTCATAATTTAATTATACACATTCTTCTATGGTTATTCCAAATTTTCAGTCTTCTAATGAAAATCACATAACTCAACCTCTAAAATAACTTTTCTACTTTATGTAATATATATGCTAGGAATTCAAAACAGCCAGTATAATAGTTTCAACTTTAAAAGAGTTCAAAATTGTTTCTCATATTTTTTTCTGCAGATGGTTCAATAGGTTCTGTACCCTTCCTTCCCCACACAAACTGTGATTGTTTGGTGTTTTATGCCGCTTGAAACAATTTTTCAGTTATATCACAGCGTTTCCTGGGTAAGTTTCAAGTACTACTGATCCATTTATCCTGACACCAGCCAGTCAGCCGTATAATGCTAACCCCTCAACTCTGAGCACAAAGGAGAGCAGCCATTTTATAAGTCTTTGATATGACACGACCGGGGATTGAACCCGCCACCTCCTGCTCTACCACTTTAACACCACAGATGCAGTATATTCTTCGAGTTGGGAAGGGTAAACCCTTTCCCTCATACGACAATTCTGCAGCAGACGACTTTAAACATATTTTGTCAAAAAATAGAAAATCTCTATAATTGAATGGATAACCTATGACTAGAAGTGGAAAACATTGTGGCAAAAGAAGAAATTGCTCGTTTTGAGCAATTTCTTTTTTGTCACTATGTTTTCAAAAAGCTGTCTGCTGCAGAGGCGTCAGAAAGCATCTATATGAGGGAAAGGGTTAATTCAGACAAAGCTTTTACTTTTGTATGACTTCCTCATTACAGACCAATCCTAAAGGGTGACTTCATAATGGCACAAAAATGAATAGGATTGCCTATATAAATAAGACTTGTCCGATTTTTTCAAAAGTCGAGCTAAAAATGGTGACAAAATGAGAAATTGCTTGTTTTGAGCAATTTCTTCTTTTGTTGTCACGCATGTTTTCAAAAAGCCATCTGCTGCAGAAAGCATCAATATGAGGGAAAGGGTTAAACCTAATGAGAGAGACATGCAGAGACGATGAGTACCCACAATGAAGGATTCTGTTGAGTATGCAGGACATTGGATATTAATTGTAGGGAAAACCCCTCCTTATCTTTGCCTCCACGTAACATACACCATCTTTAACCCTTTCCCACATGTAGACACTTTCTGACGCCTCTGCAGCAGGACTTTAAAAAACATTGTGACAAAAGAAGAAATTGCTCCAAATGAGCAATTTCTCCTTTTGCCACAATATTTTTAACACCATTCAATGATATATTTATACTTTCATTTACAGAGATTTTTCAAGTATTTGCCAAGATATTACAAAGTCTTCTGCTGCAGATTTGTTGAATGTGAGAAAGTGTTAACCCAAATTCCTGCATACAATAAATCTGCAGCAGACGGCTTTCAAAAAGTCCAAAATAATGATAGTATGATTATTGAATAGAGTTGAAATCATTGAAGCAAATAGAGAAATTGCTCAGCAATCCACCATTTGCAACAATGATTTAAAAAGTGTTCTGCTGCAGACGTGTCACATTAAAGCGTCTTTATGCGGAAAAGGGTTTCATTTTGCTATTGATCCCCTTCCCCATGTAAATATTGCTAACCAAAAACCTATAGAATATTATTTGCCTGTAATAACAAGCCATTCATCATGTAAGAACCATCAAAATGACAACAAAGGCAATAGTAATGTGCTCTTATTTTGCATTTTCCCCCACAACAAATTGTATACAAATTACTATTTAATAGTTGTTTGTCATTTCAATATAGGATCTACAAATAAAAGTAGTTTTTAACCCGTAACCCTTTACAGCTTTTAGACGGCTTTTCAACTCTGTATCAAATTTTATACTTTCAAATTTCCAGAGGTAACAATTGAACATAATCTTTGCCTCAAAATGTTTAACACATTTCCTAATAAATACTTTCAGAGTCCTTGGCTTTGAAAAAAGAATCTGAGGATTATGGTTAACCCTTTCCCACATACAACAAATCTGCAGCAGACAACTTTGAAGACTTTGAGACAAATATATGAAAAATAAAAATAAACTAGAATGGAGTGCTCCGCGGAGCATGTAACGTGTCACCTGCACCTGCTCATTGAAAGTATGACGAAAAAGTGTGACGGACAGACAGACAGACAAAAAAATAAATCCCTAAGTGCCTACCATGCTACGCAGCGTGACACAAAAAGTATGTTGGAAAGGGTTAAAACATGGAAAGTGTGGAGCTAAATCAAATTTACAGAGTTGAAATAATGGGAAATGGAGCTTTTTCCAAAGCGATTTGAATTAACATCTGCTGCAAAGATGTCAAAAGTGCTCTCTATCACAGAAAAGGTCTTATTTATACTATCCCTGTCTGTCTATGAAGGGCAGCAGACAAAATTGTCCCTTTTAAGTGGCTACTTTTCAAATCATTGATCATCAAAAAGAGTGCACCAGGAAATGAACCTTGTCAAGTATAATTGTGGTTTCAGTAATATAAACCTTTAGGATGGGGACTATTGTTCTTTAGTTCTCATATATTATTATAAAGAAGTTTAAATGTTTCAAACATGTAGACACATGTTGATGCATCTGCAGCAGATGACTCATAATGAGCAATTAATCCTTGTGCCATAATGTTTTAAACTCTTATTACGGTTTTATACTTTCATTTATAGAATTTTTTTCCATGTTGTCCGCTGGAATATAGTTAATGTATGTGGGAAAGGATTTAAAAAAATTAAATACATTTTTTCCAAATTGCTTGATTGGGGTTTAACGCCATTTTTAACAATTTCTCAAGTTATATCACGGCGGCCAGTTCTCCTACTAATGCATTTCCTGGTTTTCTCGCACAACAATCTTCCCAAGCAACTGGCTGCTTTTCCTCATAGACTTAGCCCATTGGTGGAAGACGAATGACGCATGTCGCAATGACTTTTGTCGGTCTTCAGAAAGAAAGTTGGCCGAGCTGGGATTCAAACTCACAAACCCTGGATTGACAGCCTGTGTCGCTACCGACTGAGCTACCGGGGCCCGGCTTCCAAATTGCGATACACACCCTTGTTTAACCAAGTACTGCTACAGTCCCAATTAATTGTTTACCATGAAGTCGCATGCCAAGCTTTTCCTTCAATGATCCTTACAAGCAAAGTTGGACTTGGACAGAGGACTTGGATAAGAGGGAGTGAACAGGTCTTTTCCCAACAAAATCCTATGTTGTGTGTACTCAAAAGAATCGCCTAAGTACCCACAACGTAGGGTTTGAATGTCAAATAAGGATTTTAGAACATGAAAAATGCCCCTTATTTGTATAGAGCTCTGCTGGGACATTGCAAATGAGGCTTTGAGACTAAAGGAACCCACTTTCTCATCTTCATGCAGTTGTTCATCAAATTACCTTTGATGTAAAAATTGGCCAATTTACTGGGCAATCATTTCATCTAGGACAGTAAAAACTATGACATTACATATTTTATGAATTGCTGAATATAAACACCTATTTTTACATTTAATATATTATGAAAATTGTTCACATTTTTTGTGCTAATTTTGAATAGAAAGAATATTATTTAAAAGAAAATTAATGTTTCAATAAGTGCCCTTTACATTTTGCCCGACTGAAACAAATCTTGCATCAATATAATTTTGAAAACAAAGTATGAAGAGGATTTATCACTTTATTTTCTTCTTTGACATAGACATAGACAGACATGGTAAATATTTTCTAACAAATAAGTGACTATATTACAAACCACATTTAGGTATTTAACAATTTTATGTATCATGGCAACCCTGAAGGTGTCAAGGTCATACAGTGCAAACTATAAGATTACCATGTTACACAGAAAGGTAACCTTCGCTCATTAGGATGCCACCAGCATTGATTAAGTTTAACCTCTGTAAAGACTTATCCCAATCTTCCCCGTTTGTTATCAGCTCGTCAAAAATCAATCTATGAAATTAAACCTTTGACAGCTGGAACCGTTTTGTCTTTGTTAACCCTTTCCCACCTGCAGACGCATTTTGATGCAATTATTATAGCATGCAGCAGTCGACTTTTAAAAACATTGTTGCCAAAGGTGAAATTGCTCATGATGAGCAATTTCTCCTTTGGCCACAATGTTTTAAAACTTTATTTTTACAATTAAGCTATCTATTATTGAGATTTTTCAGATTTTTGTTACCATGTTTTCAAAGTCGTCTGCGGCAGATTTCTTGTATGTGGGAAATGGTTTAGCGTGTACGTGCCTTTAGTATATAGCTCGTCAGCCAGCGTAACTGCCCCTTTTCAGACCATGCTCTATAATACCTGTAGCTGACAACTCAACACTTTCCTTTTAATTCCGCTGTCGTCTGAAGAACAGTTATGCCATACTAAACACGGACTAAATTACTGGTCACTGGTGTCCCAAAGTATATCACTTTGACTGTTACAAGCCGAAGTCTTAATTCTAACTTATCAGTCTTCTAGAATAAATAACTGGAATATTGCCATTGATTTAAAAAACCTCAAGGTTGGTTTTCATGTGACATGGCCTCATAATTGGATCTTAAATCATGTCTCCATTTTGGATATTTGGATTTCTTTATAAATTAAGAGCAGCAGAATAATTCTTATTTCTGAAAAATATTTCACCAAAGTTTATGTAGCAGATGCAATTTTGATGTGAAAAGATGTATATATCAGGGATTTACGCCATAGTCATATCAGTTATATTTTCTTACTTAGGAAATGTGCTTTGCTTAACCCTTTCCCTCATACGACAATTCTGCAGCGAACGACTTTGAACATATTTTGTCAAAAAATAGAAAATCTCTATAATTGAATGGATAACCTATGACTAAAAGTGGAAACATTGTGGCAAAAGGAGAAATTGCTCATTTTGAGCAATTTCTTCTTTTGTCACTATGTTTTCAAAAAGCTGTCTGCTGCAGAGGCATCAGAAAGCGTCTATATGAGGGAAAGGGTTAAATCACCCTAACATAACCGTGGATCGAAACCGTGAGAAACAAGATGAAACAAGAAGTTTGAACAATTATGATGAACATGTTTGAACTAATGACATTGCATGCCCGTGACAGCTTATTGTTGACCAACACAATCATGTATACACTCAAACCTAATTTGTCATGTGACAGGTCATGTGACTGGCAGGTTGTATGTTCAATTAGCTGCACTTTAAATAACCCTTTTCCAGACACAGATGACATAAGGTGCCTCTGCAGCAGACATATTTTGTAAACATTGTTGGAAATTAGCAGAAACTGATCAAGACGAGCTATGTTCTCCTTTTCCCCCCGTACACAATGCTTACAAATCTGTATCAAAATTTTACCTGCATTTTTTCCGGATATACTTTTTTCTTGCAAGATATCTCAAATCAGATAATGCTCAACATTTCAAGTCAGGTATGGAGTTAATCAACCCTTTCCCAATGCTTACGAATCTGCAGCAGGCGACTTTGAAAAACGTCAGGAAATTATTATGAAATTTCCTATTGCCACATTTATAATGTTTTCAAAGGTTTTATATCTGCTGCAGAATCACCCGTTTCCATTATTGGTCAAATCAGAAGAATCAATTCAATAGTGTTAGGGAAATCAGTACTGTATTACATTTCACAACATTGTAAATGTTGGACATGGTTGACATTTATATAATCGAGCTGCGGCAAATGAAAATGATGTCTTGTGACATTTGTTTCTTGACATGACATAAAGATAATAGGTGCATTGCCTTTAAAGACTAATGTGTGTTACAACAGGTTGTCTTTTTTAACCCTTTCCCACCAATAACCAATCTTCAGCAGATTACTTTGAAAACACCCAGGAAAAATTATAGAAAATCCCTGTATACATACATCCCTTATATATACTGCATAATGGTGAAAACAATTTGGCATCATGACCAATTGCTTCATTTGCCACAATGTTTTCAAAAGTCATTTGCTTCAATTGTGTCTGTATGTGTGAAAAGCTTTAGGCAATCATTATAACTTGACTAAATTAACCCTTTCCCTCATACGACAATTCTGCAGTAGACGACTTGGAACATATTTTGTCAAAAAATAGAAAATCTCTATAACTGAATGGATAACCTATGACTAAAAGTGGAAAACATTGTTTCAAAAGGAGAAATTGCACGTTTTGTGCAATTTCTTCTTTTGTCACTATGTTTTTAAATAGCCGTCCGCTGCAGAGGCGTCAGAAAGCGTCTATATGAGGGAAAGGGTTAACCTGAACATGACCTTCGTGCATAAATACATCTATTATAAGGACGGACCTATATTTCCATCAAGTACAAATCATGCTTTATTTATTTCAGCATGTGCATTTTCATAAAACATACATTTCACAAATTTGATGAAATAAAAACTTATTCAACCTGTTGTGTTGTACATTATAACATTATAATGATATTCGACGTGTTGTGTTGTACATTATATAATGATATTCGACATGTAAATGTGTTGAACATAATGATGATATTCGAATTTACCCAAAGTTCAGGATCAGGTCAATAATGGTTGATCCACAGTAGCTCAGTTATTAGCAATGTGGACTGTCAATCCAGGGTCTGAGTTTGAACCCCAGCTCAGCCAACGTTTTCTCGTTAGTTAGACACAAGTCAATGCAACAAACGTCATTTGTCTTCCACCAATGAGAGAAAGCAGCCAGTTCATTACAGCAAACTGTTGTGTGGAATTCTGGTGTGAAAAATACCAAGAAACACATGGGTAGGTGAACTGGCCGCCGTGATATGACAATTTCTTTTTGAAAATGGTTAGACCAAAATCAATCAATCAAGTAATTCAAGGGCTTGGCGTGAAACAGTTGTAACTAAAAACCTATTTTGGAAACCCTGGTTTAGGGGCAATTTTGACCCCTTTGTAAACAATGCAAAATTATTTAGATGCCATTGCTCATTCTGGCACCTAATTAAATTTCCATTGTTTACCAAGAAAAATGATTTAATGCTTATAAAGACTTAATGGCGAGGTGATTAACCTTGGTAAAAAAATTTTTTTTTTAGTTACAACCGTTTCACGCCAAGCCCTCGAATATGGTTCTCTATATAAATATTGTCAAATATTCCAGGGTACTGTGTAACACATATTAGGAGAAACAGGCCGCTTTCTCGCCGGACATGTCTCATTTGATGTTGCAGATAAGATCATTGATCATTTGTATAATCTGGCTGCCCTGTGACAGGAAGTGTGCAAATTTGCATTTCTACTTGTGTAAATACATATTTTATTATTGGTTTCCTGGGGACCACGTCACCCTGTCAAGTGATTCCCCTTTGATATGCGAGGATTTACGGTCCTTGGAATTGTAGTGTTGTCAAGCTGTTTAATAAACACTATTTGTTCATAATCTAACTTCATAAAAAGAAGTAATTCTTAATCTAAATGTACTGATAATACATGTATTTATGGTTTGATTATTTTATCTTTAACCTTTGACCGTGTGCAGCTGTCAACATTTGAAATATTGCAGCAATAGAGGAAATTGCTCAGATCTAATCTAATCTATTCAATAATTGTATTTTCATTACACTGTGACATACAATGCATGCAAAATCTTTTGATTATGTGATCAGTATTAATTAATGTTTCATATCTAGATCACACTAGAAATGTTTTGCAGTCTGTTATGAATATTTTCTGTTAACTTCGTATTAAGACACAAGCATCTATAGCAAAGAAATCTAAAACAGTTTTTTGTAGACAATTAACACTTTAAAAATGTGCTATTTGATTGCTTTTACATCTTTTAATTTTAGCTCATTCTGTTCATTATAGATGCATTTTTCCCCATCTACAACAGACGACTTTTGAAAACTTTGTACAGGCAATTTTTCCTTTAACCACAATGTTTTTCAACTATATTCGATATTTAAATAGATTGGTATGTGCGTGCTTGCAGCATGGAATCAGGACAGATGTCATTTTTTTAAATATTTTCCATAAATTTGCAAAGATGTTTCAAAGTAATCTGTTGCAGATTTTTTGTATGTGGAAAAGGAATAAAACAAACCTCCGAAGGTCTGCTTTTGTACAGCGAACCTAACAAAATATGCCATAATTATTTTTGGCGCAAATCTGACCATAAAGCTGTATAATGAAATTTCAATAGATTGGTGCCGTGCTTGCAGCATGGAATCAGGACAGATCTCAATCAATGATAATTAGATTATAAATTCATGATTTGTCCTTGGTGCAACTATGCTGGTGATTAAATGTATCCCTCATATTGTAAACCGTGGAGATAATTAATTATCCCCGCCGCATGTAAATTCGTTATGCCATTTAAGTTTGGTTCCATTCCTTTAGTTCCTACATATTTTTTAGAGCCATGATATATTTTTACCAAAAAGCTTAACCCGCTCCATTACATACAACAAATCTGCAGCTGACAACTTTGAAAACATCTTGGGGGAAAATAATGAAACAATCCATAAAGAAAGATAAACTATTGAAAAGATTTGAAAACATTGCAGCAAATAGAGAAACTGCTAATTTTGAGCAATTTATCCTTTTGACACAGATGGTTTGCAAAAGTCGTCTGCTGCGGAGTTGTCAGAATTTAAGCGCCTACATGCGCGAACAGTGTTATCAGCCCTTCCTGAATCTTGACAAATGACCCTGCAATTAAAGACCATCTGTGTACAAAGACCTGATATTGTTATGTTCCCACGGGTGTTCTTTATACTCATGCAGGTTTCACTGTTCCCACGGGTGGTCTTTATACTCAGGTTTCACTGTATATAGAGATTTTCCATACTTTTCCAAACCTAGATGTAATTTCAACATCATCTGTTTCGAATTTATTATATGTGGGAGAGGGTTAACCCTTTCCCTCATATGGCAATTATGCAGCAGACGACTTTGAACGTATTTTGTCAAAAAATAGAAAATCTCCATAATTGAATGGATAACCTTTGGCAAAAAGTGGAAAACATTGTGGCACGTTTTGTGCAATTTCTTCTTTTAATTGTCACTATGTTTTCAAAAAGCCGTCTGCTGCAGAGGCATCAAAAAGCGTTTATATGAGGGAAAGGGTTAATAGTCACAGACAGCATACTGTAATTATCTGCAGAGACAGACCCTGGTGGATCAATGAGGTTTCTGTCCATATGCATCACAATTCACATAAATATTGTCTTAATAACACTTCTCTGATTCTATATGCTATAGTCTCCATATTCTAAACCTTTTACCCACTTTGCAGACTTGCAGACACATTCTTCTGACATATTATATGCAGCAGACAACTTTTGAAAACATTGTGGCAATAGGAGAAGAGATTTTCCATCTTTTTGCCTGAACACTGTCACAGTCAGCTGCTGGATAATTTGTTGTACGTATCGGAAATGGATGAAATCCTTATTTAACCCTTTCCCTCATACAGACACTTTCTGTTGCCTATTTAACCTCTAAACCAAATATATGTAAGGGTACCCAGTACTCAAAAAGTGAATCAATCCGTTTGAGCACCAACATTATTAATTTATAAAGGGTTTCATAGAGTAATATTGAGAGAGATGTAAGGAGTAACAACTTATTTGAGAAAAGGAGAAATTCCGGTATCGACACTTTAATTCCCAAAGTAAAGATGCATTTTGAAACATTAACAGATATCCTTTGAAAACATTGTGCGAAATGTTACAGATACTTAAATTTAGGCAATGATTTCAATGTCACTCTCCGGCAGATTTTTTATGTTTGTTGGTAAGGGTTAATAATCATGAGTTCCGACTTAACCCTTTCCCTCATACGACAATTCTGCAGCCGACGATTTTGAACATATAGAAAATCTCTATAATTGAATGGATAACCTAGCTATAATGATTGAAAGTGGAAAACATTGTGTCAAAAGGAGAAATTGCTCATTTTGTGCAATTTCTTCTTTTGTCACTATGTTTTCAAAAGGTCGTCTGCTGCAGAGGCATCAGGAAGCATCTATATATGGGAAAGGGTTAAGTAATGGGCAAAGGAATACATCATTATCCTTCAAAGGTTACCATATACTTTTAAAGTAACCGATAAAATTTACCAACATAATTTTTCTTTCTGTCTAATTCTAGGTCTAGTTCCAGAAATCAATGATTCCTCTATAAGACAGATCATTCGAAACATTAACCCTTACTGTGGAAGAGACAGCTTAACATTCCTCTACAGCAGACCCTCTCGGTGGTGTAGTGGTAGAGCGTCCGCCTCCGGTGTGGAAGGTCGCAGGTTCCATCCCGGTCGGGTCATACCAAAGACTTTAAAATAGTAGGAATGGCTGCCTGGTCCTTGGCGCTCAGGATTATGGGTTAGCATTACGACTGACTATATAGCTGGTGTCAGGATAAATGGACCAGTTTGTTAGTACTTTAGTAACTATTACCAAGGAAACGCTTTGATCATAACTGAAGTTTTTTTTTAAAGTGACTTAACCCTTTCCCTCATACAACAATTCTGCAGCAGAGGACTTTGAACGTATTTTGTCAAAACATAGAAAATCTCCATAATTGAATGGATAACCTGTGACAAAAAGTGGAAAACATTGTGGCAAAAGGAGAAATTGCACGTTTTGAGCAATTTCTTCTTTTGACACTATGTTTTCCAAAAGCCGTCTGCTGAAGAGGCGTCCGAAAGCGTCTATATGAGGGTGAGAGTTAAAACACCAAATAATCAATCCTCTACAGCAGACAACCTTTCATGTAATCAGTAGATAAATTGGAAATAATAGGTTCATAACAAGTAATTTCAATATTTGCCCATATTAACCCTTTCCCCCATACGACAATTATGCAGCAGACGACGTTGAACATATTTTGTCAAAAAGTAGAAATTCTCTATAATTGAATGGATAATATAATGTTTAAAATTGGAAAACATTGTGGCAAAAGGAGAAATTGCACGTTTTGTGCAATTTCTTCTTTTGTCACTATAATGTTTTCAAATAGCCGTCTGCTGCAGAGGCGTCAGAAAGCGTCTATATGAGGGAAAGGGTTAAATTTGTCATTGTCCTCATTGTTTTCATCACTGCATCAAAATTTGAAATGTTCATAATTGAGGCAAAAGGAGTCAATAATATTGCTGTCATCATCATCTGCAGCAGACAACTTTTGCAAACACCTGGACATCAATATTTTTGAAAATATATATAAATGTAAGTGTAATCATTGAATAAAGTGGAAAACATTCTTGGAAAAGGATATATAAATTATGCTCATTATGAATAATTTCATCTTTGGCTACAATGTTTTCAAAAGTCTTCTAATGCTTTTGCGTCCAAATGCGTCTTGAGCTGGGAAAGGGTTAAATTAAAACAATATTTTTCAAAAGCCTTTTGCTGCAGATGCTTCAAAATCAGTCTGTAAGTGTACGACAAAATCTGCAGCAGACGACTTTGAACATATTTTGTCAAAAAATAGAAAATCCCTACAACTGAATGGATAACCTATGACTAAAAGTGGAAAACATTGTGGAACAAGAGGCCCATGAGGGCCTATGCTCTACTGGTATGGTTCTTTGGTCATTTTCAATCCAGAGCATGTTACTTGTATGTATGGTGAAGATCGGATAGTAAATGGAGGCTCTTTTGTGTTCACAAGCTGTATTATAGCAATTTTTACAATTTCATGGGCCATAATCCAGTCTTGCCGGATCTGGCTGGTTTTCAAAAGGAACCGAGCTCTCATCAATATTTAACTACTATCTAAGTTTGGTGAAGATCAGATAGTAAATAGAGCCTCTATTGTGTTCACATGCTCAATTATAGCAATTTGAACAATTTCAAGGGCCATAATCCAGTCTTGCATGGGCGGATCTGGCTGGTTTACAAAAGGAACCGAGCTCTCATGGATATCTAACTACTGTATAAGTTTGGTTGAGATACAATCAAAAGTGAAGACTGTATCGTGTTAACAAGCTCTTTTATAGCAATTTTGACCATTTCAAAGGGCCATAATCAGGTCATGCATATGCAGATCTGGCTGGTTTTCGAAAGGAATCGAGCTCTCATGAATATCTAACTACTGTATAAGTTTGGTTGAGATACAATCAAAAGTGAAGACTGTATCGTGTTAACAAGCTCTTTTATAGCAATTTTATAGCAATTTTGACCATTTCAAGGGCCATAATCCAGTCATGCATGGGCGGATCTGGCTGGTTTTCGAAAGGAATCGAGCTCTCATGAATATCTAACTACTGTATAAGTTTGGTTGAGATACAATCAAAAGTGAAGACTGTATCGTGTTAACAAGAAATTGTTTACGGACGGACGGACGGACGGACGGACGCACGCACGCACGACGGACAAATCGCCACGACATAAGCCCTTCTGGCCTTTGGCCAGTAGAGCTAAAAAAGGAGAAATTGCTCGTCTTGAGCAATTTCTTCTTTTGTCACTATATTTTTCAAAAGGCTGTCTGCTGCGGAGGCATCAGAAAGCATCTATATGAGGGAAAGGGTTAAAGCGTATCATTATAACAAGTAAACCACCAGTTAAGACATACTTTTTTGATGCTCTCAAGGCACACGTACACACCAATGCTTGCATGCATCTCAAATCCAATAATAACATTTTAAACCTCAAATAACAGCTTCGACATATAACTGAATTTAAACTAATCAATTTTCTCCGACATCACGTTAGGTTTTTTTTTTCGAACTCGAGCCATGACACGAGAGATGTTGGTGATATATTTAGAACAGAATGCAACAATATCCATAGACTGGAAACGGTCCCTGAAAGTCTAAAAGACTTAACCCTTTCCCTGATACGACAGTTCTGCAGCAGACGACTTTGAACGTATTTTGTCAAAACATAGAAAATCTCCATAATTGAATGGATAACCTATGACGAAAAGTGGAAAACATTGTGGCAAAAGGAGAAATTGCATGTTTTTGTGCAATTTCTTCTTTTGTCACTATGTTTTCAAAAAGCCGTCTGCTGCAGAGGCATCCGAAAGCGTTTATATGAGGGAAAGGGTTAAAACAATATCAGAACTATTCAAATCCTCTTTTTCTGTTATAATACAATTGACTCTTTCTGATGCCTCTGCAGCACACATCCTTTGAAAACATTGTGGTTAAAGGAGAAATTGCTAATTATGCCACATTGTGACAATGTTCAACTCTATTCAATAACCATAATTTTAATAAAAGATGATTAATTTATTTTCCATGATTTCAAAGTCATCTGCTGCAAGTAAAAGAAGATAATTTGCTCATTATGAGCAATATCTCATTTTGCCACAATGGTTTCAAGTATGTTCAATAAAATTATATAAAATACATTTTCAATTATAGACATTTTTTTCATATATTTGCCTAATGTTTGCCTAGAAGTTTTTTTATATTTTTGCCTAGATATCTTTTATATTTTTGCCTAGATGCTTTCAAAATTGTCTGCTGCAGATTTGTCGTATGTGGGAAAGTGTTTAATGAATGGATAGTTTCCAGTCTATAACATCCCCGGAGCACTTCCAGAGAGGAATTCTGACCTTGTATGGAGTCATTGAATTGAATACTTGATGGTTCATTCTTAGACTCTTCCAAACACAAAACACTTGTGACAGCTGCTACAGGTGAAAAAGAGGTATTGTGGAGTATCTGAGTAAACCATTCCCATTTCTCCATTGTCACAATGTTATCAAAAGACGCCTGCTGCCGCTGCGACAAAATGTGTCTACGTGTGGGAAGGATTAATGAAAAACTTTAGAAAACATTGTGAAAGAGGGAGAGATTGCTCAAAATAAGAAATATGTCAATAAAACTATTTTTCTGATACACAAAGTTGAAAACAATGTTTGTAAAGGAGAAATTATAAAATATGGCAAAATTCTACTTCTTTAAAAAAAAATCTGCTACATTTAATGTGCCAACTATTGTCTGTGCAGCGATTTTTTTACCTAAATTGTGAATGGGTCCGGTACCAGGGAAATTGTGAAAAATAGTGTTGTTGTTTCCATAAAATTGTGAATTTAAATATTACAGCTATGTAACTTAATAATAAGCCGCTGTCTGTGTTAAGGCTTGCATTACTAGCTACGATCACTTAATCGTCAGTTTGAGTAGCAGGGGATACGGTTTGAGATTCAGATGTAGGCGATACGGACCCTAATTCTAGTTGGGTTTAGACAGTTAAAACTGTTTCCATGCATGGCCCTGGTGAATGTTCTGTACGCTGCTCAGTATCATGGCTAGTGTCCAATTGTGCCTTACCAAATAATTGATCGTTTTATAGCCTTTTCAGGCGCTGATGGTAGTTTTTTCTGATAATATTTATTATATCTCGACATTGTCAAATCGTTTTTATCGTAATCATCTAGACGCTTTAGTTATAAATGCATGCATGCGTCTTCAATAAGTAATTTTGTTTTCATTTATCCGCTGTTAACATCATAGGCAGCTATTGCAACGATTAAATAAATCTTATTTAACATTAAATTGAGTCTAGAAAATATGCAGTTACCATTTAAATACATGAAAATCCAATTCACATCAGCGAAAAAATTCGTCGGACGCCATGTTTTTTTTAAAAACACGTGGTTAAGTCGACAAGATGGAATGGGTAAAAAATAAATAAACGAAATATCACCCAACTCCCAATACTTATTGTACGAATAAGAAATATAATTATTTCGTTAAATATTTGTTTCCGATAAATAATTGCGACACCTGAATGGATATACGGCACAGAGAAATGTTGCGATTTGTTTTAAAATGTAAACAACAGCGACGGGCCGAGAATGTTTTTGATTTTGTCAGAAAAGCTAGTTACAAAGTTAAAATTAGGCTAGTCGGCCAGAATTGTGAATTGACGGACCCTTTTGGCCAGAATTGTGAATGGGTCCGTCGGACCCTTTTGGAAAATTGTGAAGAGCCGTTTGTAATTGTGAATGGGTCCGTTAAACGGTACCAGCTAAAGAAGGAAAAAAATCTTCCAGAGAGGAATTCTGACCTTGTATGGAGTCATTGAATTGAATACTTGATGGTTCATTCTTAGACTCTTCCAAACACAAAACACTTGTGACAGCTGCTACAGGTGAAAAAGAGGTATTGTGGAGTATCTGAGTAAACCATTCCCATTTCTCCATTGTCACAATGTTATCAAAAGACGCCTGCTGCCGCTGCGACAAAATGTGTCTACGTGTGGGAAGGATTAATGAAAAACTTTAGAAAACATTGTGAAAGAGGGAGAGATTGCTCAAAATAAGAAATATGTCAATAAAACTATTTTTCTGATACACAAAGTTGAAAACAATGTTTGTAAAGGAGAAATTATAAAATATGGCAAAATTCTACTTCTTTAAAAAAAAATCTGCTACATTTAATGTGCCAACTATTGTCTGTGTAATCATGGAAAAGAAAATATATATATAAATTGAGTTTCACTATCAGTGAAAATGATAAATACCCCCAAAACGGCACCTTGACTTACACCATAACTTAATAAGTAAAAGGGCCATAACTCTGTAAAGTAACATGCAATTGTAAGACCTTTAGGATATGCACATCTCTTGGTATAGAAGCTTCATGTAAAATTTCATTGAATTCCACCCAGTGGTTTGTAAGAAATAGGCCGGACAAAATATGGCTTCAAATATGGCTTCCGACGACCGACCGACAGACAGCCCGACACAGTGACTCCTATATACCCCCTCTTCTTCGAAAAGAGTATAATTACTATTCAATATTTCATGGAGGGAATATCAGAGTACAATTTTTTTTTGTAATGCCATGACAAACTCCGGAAGTTCTAGAATGTCGTCGCACAAATTAGCGGTAAGAGAGAGTAACTGTAACGAGTTTGTCCGTGTTTCCAATATTTCTACAGAGCTGTAATAACTATCATTATATCCCAAAACAACAAATTACCTGATGTTCGTATTTTGGACTCCAAATTGAAAGCACCTCGAGAGGCCTTAGAGATAAGAATGAGTACATTTGATGTTTGTTCAGTATATCAAATTATCTTCATAATTGCTCAATTAAACATTTCCTGCTTGTAGACATATTTTGGCACCTCTGCAGCAGAAGACTATTGAAGACATTGATGCAAAAGGTTTTCGACTTTATTCAATAACTATATTTTCATTTATGGAGATTTTCTCTATTTAAAGCTTGTTTCAATAAAGGATTGTTTATGAGTATCAGGTTTTTAATGCAACTTTCAACAATTTTATAGCACGGTGTTTCCTGGGTAACTTATCTGTACTCATAATACTCAGGTCCATTATATCCTGCCATCAGCGAGTTGCATTTTCGCCACAATCCTTAAAACACCAAATAGGGTAAAACCATATACTAAAAGTTTTGGAGTTTTATGACACCAATTCATGCATCTAAACCCTCTACCTACAGCTTCCAGATCAACACCCTTCTCTAACACTGATCATCAGGATGGTGGTTATGGCCCCAGGTGTAATTGTTCCTGATTAAAAAATGTCTCATTTGATAAAAGATTTCCAGAGAAAACTTACTGGCTCTAAAATAGTCCTCTTCCTAACGTGAGCTCTAGTTAAGGGGCATTTTTCGCATTCTTATATCGTTATTTGGACTCTTAACCCTATGTTGTTGGTACTCAAAAGAATCGTCTCATTGAGATGATTCTTTAGAGTACCCACAACATTGGGTTTTATGGAGTAATGACGGAGATAGAGTGGAGTAAAGACATATCACTTACTTATCTATAGGCTTCAGTTTAACTCATCATTAATTATGTATACATCAGTGTATTATTCATCCATCAGTCTGTTGAAAAACTCTACTCCAAAATACTGCAGATTTTAACAGCTTTAAGCCCCCTTTCACACATCCAGATGCATTTTTAGACGATATTTGTAAAAATTGGAACAAAAACGAGAAATTGCTCAAAAATAGCTGGTGATTTGTGAATGTGGGAAAGAGTTAATCAGCCAGCACGTACAGCCATTCCTCATTGACAAGAGTCTACAGACAATTAAGTTTTAACATTATTCTCTATATCAGCTGATTTTTCTAATTAAAACAATGAAGAAAAAGGTGAAATTATTCATCTTTAGCAATCTTTCCTTATTACCTACCGTAATAATATAACAGTATCCGAATCTAGCTAGCTAGGTTTCTTTCAAATAGCCGAAGATTTCCAAATATTTCTTAAGAAGTCTCCAAAATAGAAATGTTCACAAAGATTTGGGTAAAGGATTACCAAAGACAAGATAAATGGATGATCCAGAAAGTAATTAAGACCAATTAATGCTTTATGCTGGCACATCATCTATATCATTCCTTCAATAAAGAGAGTTGTATACAATTTACATCAATTTACATCCATTTTCTGAAGCAAAAAAAGGTTTGACATATGCCTTTGGAATAGAAATGCCCTTTTTCACAAACCTAAAATTGGTGCTTGAAATGAGAATAGAGGTCCAGATAAGGAGGGGTATTCAGCTCTCTTTCTCACAATTTCTCTCTTATTATTAAATCAAACCCTGAGTAAGTATGTTGTGGGTTCTCAAAAGAATCGTCTTGGTGAGACATTTCTTTTGAGTACCCACAACATAGGGTTAGAGGATCAAATAAGGATTTTAGAACATGCAAAATGCCCCTTATCTAGAGCTCTAGGAGGATTTCATGTTTTTGTTTGAATTATGATTTGTTTCATGCAGCTTTAAACAGCATTTCAGTTATTTCTTGTCATTTCCTGGTTAAATTACCAGAAGGAATCTGCCATGGCTTAGTGGTTTAAGAGTCGAGGATTAGAAACTGGGTATCCCGGGCTCATGGTGAAATAATGTTTAAAACAGCGTAAAACACCAATAAAACAAACAAAACAAATCAAAGAAGGAGAATAAAACCAAAATCTAAAAAGTTTTAGGCAGTAAAATAGACAGACTTGTTTGTTGTTGACAGGATTATGATATTTGTGAGATTCCCCTTGAGGGTTCATATTTGGACATTCACGTCTATGGTCTGGTGAAATAATTCATATCTCACATTTTGTTGATCATTTCTTGTTCATCAGATAGAATTGTATGCACCGAAATATGAAATAGGAATGTATGTCTGAGCAATGAAGATCTCGGTTATCCTTTTACTTTTTTCCTGATGTGATAAATATTTCTATCTTTCGGAGCTTAGTCTGCTTTGAAAAAACATCTAAGGAAAGATATTACATTGCAAAATGAAGTGCAAGATTTAACCCTTTCCCTCATACAACAACTCTGCAGCAGACAACTTTGAAATCATCTAGGCAAAAGCACGGAAAATCCCTTTAAATGAAAGAACAATAATTGAATAGAATCAGCCTCAGTGCACAACATAAATGTGCTGGTGAAGAAAGATGCTGGTTTTGAGCAATTTCTTTTTTTTTGGCACAAAGGTTGTCTGCAGCAGAATCTGCATCAAAAATGCGTCTGCAAGTGGTTATAATTAAGGGATCTGAGAAACCAAAATATGATTTTTCGCATTTTTTTCAAAAGTCTGCAAAAATGTATCTGCAAGTGAGAAAGGCTTAGCTTCAGTCTACAGGTTTTTGATCATCATAATCAACTTGTTTTTTTCAAATTTAACCCTTTCCCAACTGCAGACGCATTTTGACGCAATAGCAGCAGACGACTTTTGAAAACAAAAACATTGTGGCAAAAGGTGAAATTGCTCATGATGAGCAATTTCTCCTTTGGCCACAATGTTTTCAACTTTATTTTATCATAAATCTATATTTTATGGAGAATTTTATCACTATGTTTTCAAAGTCGTCTGCTGCAGATTTGTTATATGTGGGAAAGGGTTTTAATTCAAATTTCACACTCCATATCCTTGGAAACTGGTCACATGAGCGCAGTCAAATTTGACATTTTATTGAAACTTCCAGTAGGGTCTCCAAGGGGAGGTATACTGCAAAAACATTTCCTCTCCTTTCACATAAATCTCTATAGTGTTTGCCGATGCTACTGGCTTGTATGACCTCTTTACCGCGGATACAATATTTAGAATATTTCATTCACTTTGAAAACGTCTGAGGGCAAAAACTTCTGTACATGTTTGAAATCTGAAAATTCTGTAATATGATTTTGATACAAAGTTAAAAACATTGTGTGAAAAGGAGAAATTGTTTTTTGATATATTTAAGGAACTTTTTCTGCAATATATGCAAAAGTAATCTGCTGCATTGTATTCAATGTTTCAAATATAATTTTGATCAGAGAGGGTTTACTTATCATAAATGGTAGGAATAGGTTATTATAAATATCTACTTTGACAGCTTAATTTTTCATCTCTTTTTTTCTCCCGAAGTTTTTTATGACATTCTTTTAGAGGGTACACAGATGACTTTGGACACATTTGCAGAAGACAACTTTTAAAACATATTAGGAGAAGGAGAAATTCTCTTTTTTCAAAATGTTTTCAGAACTTGTATCAAAAATTATGCTGCCAAATAACCAGATACTGCATCGTTTTTCCCCTAGATATACCCGAGGGGTTGGCGTGAAACGGTTGTAACTAAAATTGGTATTTGTTAACCAAGGATAATCACCTCACCATAAAGTCTTTATAAGCATTAAATCATTTTTCTTGGTAAACAATGGAAATTTAGGTGCCATTGCTCGTTCTGAGCAATGGCATCTAAATTTGCATTATTTACAAAGGGGTCAAAATTGCCCCTAAACCAGGGTTTTCAAAATAGGTTTTTAGTTACAACCTTTTCACGCCACAAGCCCTCGTACCCTTTCCCTTCTATAGACACTTTCTGACGCCTCTGCAGCAGATGGCTTTTTGAAAATTTGTCGACAATGTCTCCTTTTGTCACCATATTTTCAACTCTATTCAATTATTGTACTTTCATTAAAAGTCAGTTTCCAATTTTTTTCGGGTACATTTTGAAAGTCTTCTGCTGCAAGTTTGTTGTCAGTGGGAGAGGGTTAAAAGCAGCTGGTTCCATTAAAATACCATATCAGGCAAAATATTTAAACGGGCAAAAAAGCACATAGCAACAGTACTAGAGAAGAAACACCATTTCCCCATAATTGATCTGAATCTAATTACTCTACAGGGAGAATCATGTAGGCTGGAACCAGTCCTTCTTCTTCTTCTTCTTCTTCTTTTCACCCTTTCCCAGAATCAAAAAGTTTCTGACACATCTGCAGCCGACGACTTTTGAAAAAATTGTGGCAATTAAAAGGAGAGGCAGTATAACTTAAATTATCCACTCTTGAAAGATTTACACATTTGCTGCTGTTCTGCTAGACTTTCCAAATCTACAGCAGACGGATTTAAAAATATCTTAAGACAAAATTAAGGAAAATGTCAATAAATGACCATTTCCTCCTTTTGCCACAATGTTTTCAAAATTTGCCTGATGCAGATGTGTCGGAACATTTCTGCCAGTTGGAAAGGATTAACCCTTTCCCTCATATAGACGCTTTCTGACGCCAGTGTCTGCAGCAGACGGCTTTTTGAAAACAGTGACAAAATTTCTCCTTTTGCCATTATGTTTTCCACTTTTAGTCATAGGTTATCTATTCAATTATAGAGACTTTCTATTTGTTGACAAAATGTGTTCAATTTAGTCGGCTGCTGCAGAATTGTCATATGGGGGAAAGGGTTAACTTTAGAAATCATTCAAGAAATGGTTCTAGTCTAGGAGAATGGCAGCAATTGTGTAAATCTTTCAAGTGAAGAGCATTACCATTCACATTCTATCTACAATGCACTTTAACCATCTGCCTCATATGTAAATTTTAGATTCATCTCCTTTGAAAGCATTGATATATAAGACAAAAATCTGAAAACATTGTTGGAAAAAGGATAAATTATTCATTTTGAGTAATTTCTCCTTTTGTCAAAATTCTTTCCGGACTCATCTTCTGCAAAGGCAATAATTGTCTGCCGAACGTATCAGAGGAATAGATAACCACATTCCCACATACAGCAAATATGCAGCAGATGAATGTGAAAAGATCTAAAAGCAAATCTATGAAAAATATTGTATACATGTAACTTTCATTGTTGAATTATAAAAAACATTGCAGCAAAAGATGAAATTGCTCATTATATATTATACAGACATGAGCAATTGCTCATGTTGTCACAGTATTTTAAAAAGTACGGATTTAAAATTTGTCTACACCTGGGAAAGAGTAGAAGTGGAGATTTCTCTGGTAAAACAGTTACCCTAACCACAAATGATAGTGTTTCCAATAAATCATCTAAACATTTACAACAAGTTCCAACCTGTTGTATAAACAATACATTGTGGGGATGGATAATTAGTACCAGCTCCTGTAATGGCCAACTGGAAAATCTAGACCATACAAAAACATTAATTATAGAACACGGTCACCCAATAGATAATATAATTCCTTATTACATGTACTTGATTAAACCCTTACCCCACGTCCAACAAATCTGAAGCAGCCGGCTTTGAACATATCTCAATAATAATAGGGAAAATCTCTATAAATGAAAGTATTATTATCAAAACAGGCAATATGTAGCGGATCTGCTGCAAATGCATTGAAATGCATCTGCAGGTTGGAAGGGGGTTGGGGTTAAAGCATTAACCCATGATGATAAAGCTGATTATACAGACATCTGTTCTGGAATGCAATTTTACATTTTGACTGGTCACAATACAATAAGATAATTATATATGTACTAAGACATTAACTCTGATGATCCCTGGGTAACCAATCCAGTGCTAGGCTAGGACATGCGCCCAATAATAACCCTTTCCCTCATATAGATGCTTTCTGACGCCTCTGCAGCAAACAGCTTTTTGAAAACATGGGAGACAAAAGAAGAAATTGCTCAATATGAGCAATTTCTCCTTTTGTCACCATGTTTTCAACTCTGTTCAATTATTGTACTTTCATTGAAATGGAGTTTCCAATTTTTTTTTAGTATATTTTCAAAGTCTTCTGTTGCAGATATGTTGTATGTGGGAAAGGGTTAATACCCAACTAATGGCACTCCACAACGACTGCTGCAAACACCAGGGATCAAACCACTTAGCCGCAACCGATTTGACATATATATATGTCTTATATATACATATGTATGTACGTCTTTACAAAATCAAAAGGTTGTATAAACATTTGGATGATTAGTAGGAGTGGAACGGCCAACAATAAATCTGAACCATGTAACAAACTTTGGTTACAGAAATAGGTCACCTAGGTTAATGGTCATCACATGGTTGATCTTATTCCGTAAGGGTTAACAGCAGTATTTTCAGTAATATCATTGAGACACTACACTAGATGATCAGTACTAAACAAATACATGTCTCAAGGGCCTACAACATGTACCATGCAAGCAGCTAGGATTGCAATCCAGAACAACAGCTTCATGGTCAAATCCCATGCAAAGGTATGGATGCAACACATGAAAGCAATTCTTGTATAGGTCATCTGTATCAAACAAAGGGATTGGTTGGATTGCATCTGAATGTGAGAAATAGCTCTGTGACAGCCAATCATTAGTGGTATGTGTCAATATTTCAGAGACAAGAGCCAGGATAACAGAAATAATGAAATCTTCCATTCTATATACAACCTAAGAACATGCAACTGGCAGCAAAGAAATGGCGCTTTAATACATGTACAACCTTTGATCATGAGAAAGATGCAGTTTGAGCTTGCCCTGAGCTGTTTCCAAATTAATCAAATAAACTTTTGACTCGCATATTGAACTTGGTTTTGATCCCATGGATTAATAACCAGTTCATAACGTTTGGTACTACTAGTACCTATTTTGTGAAGCCTAATAATGTCTTAAGTATAGATCCTGGCGAGCTGGCGCATCCACGCCATCTAAAATCAGACCAGACTCTCCTACAATGAGCTTTATAACGAACTCTTCCAAATGAAAACCTGGACAATTTCATTAAAAGAATACACCATTGTTACACCAGATTGGGTGTTTACAGGAGCGAAGCTCATTCAGGAGCCTTTTCAGGTAACATCACTTCGGTACACTAAATCAGTGGTGAATCAATCAAGATTTTGAGTTCGGACCTTTGTGAAACCTCCAATCAGAGAGAACATTTCTGTTATCGGAGACAAGTTTTACAAATGAATCAATCATCACTAGGATAATGAGGTGGGAGAAGCCTGCCCAGCACTCCAGTTTTATATAATTTGAGTTTTAGGATCATTATGTATGACCTTTACACCACAGTCTTAACCCTTTCCAACATACAATAAATCTGAAGCGGACGACTTTGATACATATTTGCACAAATGTAGAAAAATCAGAATATAAAACATTGAGTGAAAAAGTTTCCTCCATTGTCAAAGGACATCTGGCTAAGACAAAGGATTTAGTTATATAATTCCATTCCGATATAATGGCATTCTCAAACAGTTGCTGCCACAAAACAACAAAGCACGTATTGATGATCCTGGAATACAAACCCGCGAGTACTACGCTAGGCCATTGAGATGTGCCTTAGTTATACACTCCACCAGGACCACTGCTACAGGTGAACTGAACAGGGATGACCAGTCCCAAATCCGAATCCCTCACACCCAAGGGAATTCCTGCAAGGGAGAGAGGGGGGTAAAACATCAAATAACCTACCTCTAATTGGTGAACAGCCTGCTTCTCTCTGTCAAATGTTTTACCACTGGTTCTTATAATTCCTGAAAATATAAAATGGAATCCTCTTAACAAAATTTGCTTCATATTTCTCAAAATGATACTTTAACAATCTGCATCTGCTCTGGAAACATCTTCAATGGTATCCATCCTATCTAAACTAGAAATGCCAATAAATGTAGCTTAATTAACCCTTTAAATAACACAAACAATATGTGGCAGACAACCTCTGAAATATGTTGGCAAAACTATAGAATAGTTAATTTTTCTTCTTTATAACTATATATATATAATGGTTTCAAACATCGTCTACTGCAGTTGTATCAAATTGCATCTGCATGTGGGAAGAATTAATACTTGACAATTGATAGTATGAAAAAGTTGAGCTTCAAGGAGAAGTTTAGCCACCAACTGAGAAGTGATAAGAAAGGGGTTTTCGGAAAGAGTCCACCAAATAAGATACAAACTGTCACATTCCCATTTCAATAGTTTTCCATTAACTAGGAACCTTCAGGAAACAAGATATAAATTCTAATCTAGTTGTCTCTTCCCACCCTTGCTTTGCGGGAAACTCTTCAAAGTAATCTAAATCATTTGAATATTTCAAATATTTAACATTATCAATTAGCATAACACAGTGGAGAACATCATTGAGACAAAAAAGAAGCTGTATCTTTGTGGTTTTTTAAAAACATTGCTTCATTTGACACAAAGTTTCTTTTTCCCTATAGTAAAATGGAAGCAACTTCATAGGAAAGGGTTTACAATAACTTCATCTTTCCTATTCCCCAATGGAGTTCCCAGAAAATTGAGGGGAAACCAAGGATAGATGAAATCTTCATTTGATCTCACTGACCCTTTGCAATATCCATGGCAGGAATATTAATATTTCTACAGAGGTTCACAGATCGGAGCCGCATTTAATGGTCTGTAACCCTTTCCAACATATAGAACCTTACCGACGCCTCTGGAGCATGCAGAATACTTGAAATCATTATGACAAAAAGCTCCGAGAAATTGCTCGAAACAAGCAATTTCTCCTTTTGCCACAATGATTTCAGTAATATTATACCTTCATTTATAGAGCTTTTTTATGGATTTCTGCCGAGATGTTTCCAAAGTCTTCTTCAGCAGATTCTTTATATGTAAGAACTTAAGTTGACCCCTATGTTGTGAGAACCGGTACTTAAAAGTTGTAATTATCTTCTTCAATTTATTCTTTTAAGAATCAACAACATTCAGTTGATCGGTGTTGTGGTGCAATTAAAAACCTGTCAAATCTTCAGTCCTAAATCCAGTGTGAAACACAGCATTTACTACCATTATGTAGATGCAGGTCAACAGTTATTTATGCAGATTTGGTTATTCACTATTAAGCAATAATAAAGACTTTGAAAGAAGTCAGTCTTCTTTCTGACACATAAAAGTATGTAAAAGCATCACATTAGGTAAATGGTTAATTACAGGATTTTTGCATGGCTGAGAAGAAAATAAGGTTTTTGATGAACAAAGTAAAAGTAACGGTGGCTGAGATAACGAAATAATGGGCGGTAAGTCATTCATTTCGCCCATACATCAAGGCATGTCCGGGCAGATATTGTCAGCTAAATTAACAATTCTTTTTGTATCAACCATTTACTTGATATTGTTTTTAGAGACATCTTCTCCTAATACATCTGAAGAAAGAACATTTCAGCGGCGGGAAAAATTGCATGGACGATTTTAACACAAAGTTGAAAACATTGTGGTGGAAAACGTGAAACTTCTCATCTCTAGCAATTTCTCCTTTTCCTAAAATGTTTTTAAAACTCATATCAGCTGAAAAGATGTCATTAATATTGTGCAGTCTGTATCAGGAAAAGGGTTAAATAATTCTTTTGTATTAAACCAAGATTGCTCATCTGGATTGGTTTGTAATTGACTGGACTGCCATATTGGTGTGACCATTTGACCCCAGATGACCACTGGTCAACAGCCAGTTCATCTCGGTGCATGTCCATTAGCAAAAAAGCACAATTGTCTAAATATGGCATTTATATTGGTCAATCCAAAGTTGACCGGTACAGTACAATAGGTAAGTAAAAGAACCATTTAATACATGCCTTATGGTGACCATAAACAATCATGGTGAACTATTTTTTTATCGTTCAACCTTTTCCCCTCCATGTTATAATAAGTTCAAAATTTACATGAAATCAATTCAAACTTGGTACAATTAACAAACAATTATGCTCATATTTACTAATCATGACTATTATGGCTACCTTTCAAAACAGTTTTCTACTTTATCATAATGTCCTATTTAAGTGACCCTAATATCGTCTTCAGAATTCTGAAATATAATTTCTGATTTCTATCTGAAATCTATATGCAAAGGGAAAAGTCATTTCCAAAGGCAGTGAAAGTTGAAAGCAATAAAATACTGTCAACCCTTTTCCACATACAACTATTATGTAGCAGCAGACATCCTTTGAAAACATTGTGGCCAAAGGGGAAATTGCTCATGGTGAGCAATTTCTCCTTTGGCCACAATGTTTTCAACTTTATTTAACATTAGGCTATCTTTTATGGAGATTTTTCAGGTTTTTGTCACTATGTTTTCAAAGTCGTATGCTGCTTTTTGATTTGTTGTATGTGGGAGAGGGTTTAAATCAATAGGTATTAAAACACCAGTAGCAGGGGGGTCCAATAAATACCTACAATTTAGTCACCCCTATCAAATATGAACATAAAAGCTTATACAAATCAACCGTTTTATTTAATGCTGTTGCATTAGCATTAGCATTTTGACCCATCTGCAGCAAACTACTTTTTGAATATATATTGAAGCAAAATGGGAATTTACTCATGATGAACTTTTTCTCCTTTAGCCACGGTGCTATTAACTTTATAAACCATCGTCAATTGAGATGTGGGAAAATGTTAACGCGTCCAAAGTGGTCGATATCAGCAAAACAGTCATGCACGTTTATAAATAGAGACTTTATATTTTGCATATAAATCAAGGTTTCCATGCTATCCGATGAAAAGCATCAGTTGACCATGTTTGACCATAAACCAAACCCACTGTACCATGATTGACAGGCCAATCCAATCCAGCATAATAATAGCCATGTCCATTGGGCCGGGTCACGCAAAAAACTGACCTTTGAGGGTATTAAAATCAATAGCACCAAATAAATTCCAATCAATAGCAGTTCCATATGCTTCTATAGTTAGTTTTCGGACATAATCATTATCGCTAGGTTTCTACGATGATTGTTCAACTCTATGGCAAACAGTGAAGACCCTGATCTGACTGTGCCGATTGGCAGGCTTATCTAAGCTCGTCCAATGTCCCACAACCCCCTCAGGTTGCTTTCCGTATGATGAGGCCATATTGGATGCATTCAAACAATCCAGTGTCCAATTTGCAACAGATAATTGGAGAACAATTGTACTTCTGTGTCACCCTTACTGGAATGTGCAGATGCAAATGGTCATCACTCATGATCTCTATATTGTATCTTTCAATACTACTGTAGTTCTTCTACCGCAATACTACCGTAGTTCTTCTACCTCAATACTACCGTAGTTCTTCTATGCCTTATACATAAATTTACATCAGACCTAATATATAAAATGATAGATAAATTTGAAATTAATGTCTGCAAAGAATAAGTTTTGCAACTGTAAAAAACTATCATCCCACCATTTAGTGATAAAAGGAGAATATATATGTTCTATGAAAATAATTAAAATGAAAAATTCATCTATAACAAGAGCCTCAGCCATGATGGCCCTGGATCTCTCACCAGACTTTATTTGTTTTCACTTCAGCCATAATAGCCCCGTCCCTTGCCGGCCATAGTTTTCGACCAATCAACATGGCTTGAAGGAATCTGATAGAGGGTCACCCTAGGAACATTTCTACAAAATTATTTGAAAATCGGCCTGACACTAATTCAGGAGAAGATTTATCACTGTAGCCATATAAGCCAAAATAGCCCACCCTGTGCTGGTCATGTTTTTCGACCAATCAACATGGCTTGAAGGAATATGAGAGGTCATCCAAGGAACATTTCTACAAAATTATTTGAAAATCTGCCAACCAGTTTTGGAGAAGAAGAATTTTGAAGTTTTTTCATTTCGTTGCCATGGAAATCAGAATTCTGCATGGATCCCAAAGATTAGAAAGAATTTTGGTGAGATCATTGAGAGGATGCTTTCTGTGAAGTTTCATTCAAATTGACCCACTAAGTTACTGCATGAGGAGAAAATGCCGACGCACGACGCAAGACGGTCGCCAGACAAAAGGCGATCACAATAACTCACCAAGTTGAGCACTTTGTGCTCAGGTGAGCTAAAAAGCTAATTAAAACCTAACACATGCTTCATGCTACTTTCTTGCAATATTGAGATACTTCATCATCATTATGTTATAATATTCATCAACATCATCATTACATCATAGAAAAAATGCTGAATTTAACTTGAATAGCATTTAAGACAAATGTCTGTACTAAAAAAACACACAAAAAAGGTGATGCGCTAAAAAAAAAAGAACAACTACAAAAAAGCTTGGCTGACAGAAAATGTGTATGTAATTGTCATCTCTGGAAATGGAAACCAATAATAGAAAACAAATATTTTTCACAGCGGGTGACTTATTAATTTTCATATGATTGGTATCTTACAGACGACAGACAGAGAGAGGGATAATAGATTTTATTGCCAAGAAACTGTCCACTTATAACCGGCAGGCATGTTCTTACTTTGTCAAAAAGAAAATAGATATTTCTATCACAATGAGCACTTGTATCCATTAAATTGCTTTTTACTTGCATTATCACAGCAGGTAAATACACAATGTGAGGTCAATCAGGCATTTCAAATTGACCTTATATATCTCGTTAAAATGTAAATGAGCAATTTGTTCCACAATGTTTTCAATTGTTCCATACACTATAGGCTTCAAATGACTTTCCTATCAGGGAAATAGTTAATGTTTTAACATTCAACATTTTCCAATGAAATGCAAAGATTAACGAAGTCCACACAATTTAGGTAACAAAAGAAAGTGACATTCAAAATCGTGCCGAAAGTTAATAAACCAAGGGGGGTCTGCATATACAGGGATTAAAAAACTAAAAAAAGCCATGAGCAAAGCCAACCTGCAAGTCATTGCAAAAGGCCAGGACTCAGATAAGAAGGAGTGAGTCCTATTTAATATCTTCACTGTTCTTTTGTGCATAAAGTAAACCATTCCCTATACAACAAATATGCAGTGGGTATATTTAACTAGAATGGAGTGCTCCGAGGAGTACGTGTGTCACCTGCACCTGCTCATTGAAAGTGTGACGGACGGACAGAGAGACGGACAGACGCCGGACAAAAATAAAAGTAATCCCTAAGTGCCTAAATGTTAATAGAATTGATGCAATTATAGTGATCTGCTGCAAAAAACTTTTAACCCTTTCCCACATACAATAAATCTACGGCAGACAAATTTGAAAATATCAACTGCAAAATAAAGAAAAATCTATTTAAATAATAGTATGATTATTGAATAGAGTTGAATTTATTGTGGCAAATCGAGAAATTGCTCATCATGAGCAATTTCTCCTTTTTCGACAATGATTTCAAAATTCGTCTGCTGGCAGAGGCATCTGAAAGCGTCTGTATGTGTGAAAGCAGGGTTAAATGTTGTGGGGAAAGTTTTAAATATATTCTATAAAAGCGCATTATTTTGTATGTCACAGTTATGACAACAAAAGAAATTTGAATATGAAAGAAAGTTAAATCTTATAGAATTATTATCAATTTCAAAGCATCTGTAGGCTGCTTTTCTTAACGGCGTAGCTCAAAATATAGATCAACAAAGATTACTCTGGAGAATATTGTAGTCGACCATGATTGTTATGACATAAAAGATTATTTTTGTCAAGTCACTTTTTGTGGATGACATAGCAATCTAATTCATCCATGCAGGAGACAGTTTCAACAAAAAGCTTCAAAAGCCAGCGGAGTTGATAAACAATATGAAAACCTAAAATAAATAGATTTCTGTTCAAAGAATTCCCCTCGATGAAAACATACATCCTTAACCCTTTTCCCACATACAACAATTCTGCGGCAGACGACTCTGAAAACATCTAGAAAACAAGAGAAGAATGCTGGCCCTATATCGCTCACCTGATTTAATAGATTAACTTAAACAGTTTTCAAAGTTTTAACTCTATACATATAAGGAAAACAAGAACATTTGTGCCAAATTATTTTTAAATCGGGCAAGAACTTTTGGACAAGAAGATTTTTAACATTTTAACAATGCACATATATTATTATAAGGAAAACAAGCCCCACGACTGGCGGCATTTTCAACGGATCGGATTCATTTGAACAGCTTTGGTAGAGAAGGTCCCGCAAAATCATTTAATAGAGTTGAAATCATGGTGACAAAAGGCGAAATTGCTTGTTTCGAGAAAGTTCCTATTTGTCACCATGTTTTCAAAAAGCTGTCTGCTGCAGAGGCGTCAGAAAGCGACTATATGAGGGAAAGGGGGATTAATGGAACTATTGATAATTGCCTTGGATTATTGTTAACGCTTTCCCACATACAGACGCTTACTGACGTCTGCAGCTGATGACTTTTTAATACATTGTGTCAAAAGAAGAAATTGCTCATCATAAGCATTTTCTCAATTTGCCAAAATGTCTTCAACTTTAATCAATAACGAAAACTATATTTAAAGAGATTATAAACTATTTTTGCCTAGATGTTTACAAGGTGCCTTCTGCAGATTTGATGTATGTGAGAAAGTGTTTAATTAAGATGTCTTGTATGCTGTGATAATTTAAAATACTTTATTTCAAAATCTGACGTCAAAAATGTCCTACTTGACTTTTATCTGGATTCATTCTGACAGACAGACAGACAGACAGACAAGATAACACTTGATGCCCCTGCCAATGCTGGTGGAGCCAGACAAAGTAGAAAGTATTAAATGTTTTGCATGTGACTTGGCCTAGACGCTGTCAAAGTTGTCTTCGACAGATTTGTCGTATTTGGGAAAGGGGTTCTTAGTGTTATACTAGCTGTATTATAAGATATTTCCAAAGGTAGGTTTTTGCATGGTTTGGCCAAAATAAGCAGTTGCATTTAGGTGTTACACTGCGATTAGATTTTTCAGATATGTCACATGAGCTACAAATTAATGGGTTTCCATTTTGACACTTGAATGGTCCGAGATGTTTGGACTACCTTGTAAGATCATGTGACATGGTTTTGTCGGAGGTGACCTCTATTGTTCGGGTTGGTGTGGGGGGAGATTATTACCATGCTTTATTAACCCTTTCCCTCATACGACAATTCTGCAGCAGACGACTTTGAACGTATTTTGTCAAAACATAGAAAATCTCCATAATTGAATGGATAACCTATGACGAAAAGTGGAAAACATTGTGGCAAAAGGAGAAATTGCACGTTTTGTGCAATTTCTTCTTTTGTTACTATGTTTTCAAATAGCCGTCTGCTGCAGAGGCGTCAGAAAGCGTCTATATGAGGGAAAGGGTTAAACATCTTCATCAGTTAACCTCTTCCCATGCACATACAACAAATCACAGCAGCATACAACTTTGAATATATCTGGGTAAAAACAATGGAAGATCTCAATAAATGAAAGTGTAATTATTGAACGGTGTTGAAAACCTTGTGACATTACAATAGAAATTGCTCATGATGAGCAATTTCTATTATTGCCACAATGTTTTCAAAAATTATCCAATGTAGCAAATTCTAGATTGGTCTGCAAGACATAGTGGGAAAGGTTAACCTTTTACCTGATATGATAATTTACTAGAGTAATGTACTCTTTGAAAACTGACAAGGAAAAATATATAATATCCATAAAATTTGCAAGTACTATAATGATTCTTTTAAAATTGAGAAGTTTTAGGGAAATTGTGACCAATTTCTCCTTTTCTCACAAGGTTTAATATAATATTTTCAACCTTTGACCCTGACTTTTATATATAGTATTGAGTGACACAGCTTATTTTTGATGCCACTGCAGCTAAATCATCTTAACCCTTTCCCTCATATAAACGCTTTCTGACGCCTCTGCAGCAGATAGCTTTTTGAAAACAGTGACAAAAGAAGAAATTGCACAAAACGTGCAATTTCTCCTTTTGCCACAATGTTTTCCACTTTTAGTCATAGGTTATCCATTCAATTATGGAGATTTTCTATGTTTTGACAAAATACGTTCAAAGGTCGTCTGCTGCAGAATTGTCGTATGAGGGAAAGGGTTAATGATCACGCAAACGGTCACAAGCATTGGATCAAACCTAAGTCACCAATTATTCAATATTATTAACCCTTTCCCACATATAGACGCTTTTTGACGCCTCACCAGCAGACAGCTTTTTGAAAACATAGTGACAAAAGAAGAAATAGGTCAAAACGAGCAATTTCTCCTTTTGCCACAATGTTTTCCACTTTTAGTCATACTATATATATATCCATTCAATTATAGAGATTTTCTATTTTTTGACAAAATATGTTCAGTCGTCTGCTGCAGAATTGTCGTATTATTGAGGGAAAGGGTTAAGCAAAATGGATCAAGCTAGTCAACAATTATTCAGTATTATTAATATTAATATGGATCCAGGCTTTAACACTTTCCCCCATACAGCAATTCTGCAGCAGACGAATTTGAAATCCTGTTTCAGAGGCGTTAGAAAGCATCTATACCAGGAAATTTTTTAAGAGAAGTTACAACTTCATAGAGCTTGTGATAGAGTCCATGTTCCTTTTATTGCTCCTTATAAACTAGACCTGTGATACCATTATTACAAGCAGCAGAAGTGTTGCAAAGATCTGAGTGGACTGATATCCAAATGATTTATCATTTAATCAAAAATGTCAAAGATTACTTTATCAGCATATCAATATGTCATAATATTTTTTTCTAAATTACCTATTAAATATCTGAACTAAAATCTGGGTCAAAATATATTGACACATTTGGTTATTGTATAGACAGACCCTTCTTTTCCCCTTGGTATATAGCTAGATGACGCTTAATGATATTTGATTTTTCTTTTTGGGAAAAACAGGAAATTGCTCACAACAAGCATGCAACTTCACCCTTCCTCACTATGTTTTCAACTCCATATTACTGGAGAGTAAACTTCTAATTAAGCTTCCCAATATTTCGTTTCAGTCATTTCATTAAACCCTTTCCCTCATATAGACGCTTTCTGACGCCTGTGCAGCAGACAGCTTTTTGAAAACATGGGGACAAAAGAAGAAATTGCTCAAAACGAGCAATTTCTCCTTTTGTGACCATGTTATCAACTCTATTTAATTATTGTTCATTCAATTAAAGGGTATATCTTCTTTGCTTTTGCCTAGATGTCGTCTGCACTGATTCGTTGTATGTGGGAAAGGTTTAATTAAGCAGCTGACTCTGTCATATCATATCAGGGAAACACTGTGCCACAAAGATTGGGCCGGACCAGTGCCATGATGGGCGAGGCTTTTTTGCCAAGAAGTTGAAGGAGAAAGTATGTATTATACCTTTTCCCACAATGCAAAGAATCTTCAGCAAAAGATATTCAAAGACATCTGAGAAAATATGTGGAACATGTCTATAGGAAAAGTGTAATTAACGAAAAGAAATTTATACACATTATGTTTTCAAAATTCCTCTGCTGCAGATGTGACAAATTCACTGTAACAGTGCCTCTGTTTGGGAATAAAATCTGTTTTGAAATGTAAAAAATGTTCAAAACTGAGCAGAAAATATCACGGAAATTGGTAAAATTGCAGTACTATAATGGAGCTGACTCTCAAATTCCCATGTTTTCAAAAATTGTCTGCAAGGATAGGAATTGTTTATAAAGATGGTTTTCTTCAATGAAACAAGCAACATACAGGCATCAAACAAAATTTTGGCTGCATGAATATCATATTTTTTTTATGTAAAACATTGTGGTAAATGTAGAAATTGTGAATTATCTCACAAATTAAATTCTTCTTGAGTCAGAATAATGTATGAATTCTTTCCCTTATGCAATCAAACATTGACTTTTGACGTCTCTGCAGCATAAAACTTTTGTAAACAAAGCAGTCTTCATCATGTAAAGGATTATAACGCATTTCATTTATTTTTTTATTCTAATATTAATGAACTCTGTGTGTGGTAAGACTCAAGGGGGCAAATTCAAATAAGCCCCCGAAGTGTTAACCCTTTCCCACATACAACAAATCTGCAGCAGCTAACTCCGAAAAACATCTATGCAAAAAATATAAAAAAATCTCTTCTAATTAAAAGTATAACTTTTGAATGCAAACTTGGATAACATTATGGCAAAAGAATAAAATTCTCATTGTCTGTTCAAAATGCACCTGCACCATGTTTGTATAACAGGTACTCTTTTCTACCTAGTAAACCTCTCCCTTACTCCTTTCCTTCATATAGAATGCTTTCTGACGCATCTGCAGCACAGCTTTTTTGGAGCAATTTCTCCGTTTGTCAACATGTTTTCAACTCTATTCAATTATTGCACTTTCATTTAAAGGGAGTTTTCATTTTTTTTTTGGGTTTGTTTTCAATGTCGTCAGTGCTGCAGATTTGTTGTATGTGGGAAAGGGTTAAACAGATGACATTAGACACGTCTGCAGTAAAGCAATTTTGAAAATATCGTAGGAAAAGAAGAATTTCTCATCATAACAAGCATTTTTCTCCCTTTACCAACAACGTTTCCAACTTAATTTGTTATCAAAATTGTACTTAAAACTCCGAAAAAAAACCGATTTTCCAAAGGATTTTTCAAGTTTTCTCAATGATTTTATTTGGCTTTTACACCATAAATCAACTGTATTTCATCACCTATCCATGAGATGAGTCCTTGGGACGGGAAAGTTTGCCTTGTAGAAATTAGAGCACTCTGTCATGAAGGCATAAATAAGGGATCAAACCTGGGGCATCCCATCTCAAAATTCTGCACATGACCCACTCAGCCAAGACAGGTTTCTTCAGATATTTTCAGAGCACATGTCACAACTCTAAACACATCTTATCATGCAGTTAATTGGTAAATGAAGGACCGGAAATATTTAATCATGCAAGGAGGAGCTGACACTAGGCTTTCAGGTGCATTATCAAATACATTCAGATGTAATAAACAGGTTTCACTGTGTGAATTACGTAATATAATTAATGTTTATAACTCTAATTATAAACACTATCTGGAAGGCTGTCATTCAACATTTACATGTGGGTTTTCTTCTAACTATAATCTTGAATCTGAACATTATGAAAATGAAGATGCTTGATTTAGGAACAACACAATGTGTTGAATTGCCCGGCTAATACTATTTCCTTAAATTTAACCAAAGTAAAAGAAGAACAAACTGACACAGACAGACGCACGATAGACGATTTACAGGATGAACAATTTACAATGAACAAAGTAACTAATCATTTTGCCTTAGGAAAATGAAATTTCAGCTTTCTTATAGTAAATCAATTTTATGTATGTACTTTTCTTTGAATTAATGAATACAAACAAAATGTTAATTATCCCTCCACAACAAAACATGCACCTCAAAAGAAACAACAAACAGTATAAATGGATAAGTTTCGTTAGATCTTTTGTGATTAATAATAGGATTCATGCATACACCCACAATTCTGCATAACATATTTTTTTAACTTGGCCATTTACCTGAAATATTTTAACCCTTTCCCACATGCAGACACATTACAACATCTAAAGCAGACCAGTTTTGAAATCAATGTCGCAAAAAAAAGAAATTGCTCATGATGAGCAATTTTCATTTTGCCACAATATGATTCCAACTCTGCTCAATATTTAGACTTAAAAAAATCATTTTCAGAGATTTTTGAGACTTTCTTAAAGCGACTTTTGAAAAAACACAAGGTCATGTTGGACATTTCTAAACTGCCGACTACCACTTTAGATTGAATACACTTTTGTGGGTGGCTTATGTTTTATCATTAATCACAACTCAGTTTAAGTCAACGTGTAACAGAGACATCTGGGGACTGTCAGAGGGAAAGACGCTGCATGGCGTAGAAAGTGACCAAGAAGTATCACCCAACCATGGCAAGAAACACAAAGACTTACAACAGAATAATTTTAATGGTAAAAATTGTGGCAATAGGAGAAATACTTCTATAAAAGTAATCTATTGTAGATATGTTAAAATATGTCTGCATGTGGGGTATAGCTCCGTCTGAATAGAAAAGCAACTTAAACATATTAACAATGATGCATGAATATTGCAAATAAATGTGACTTCACCCTTTTCAAGTTCAGTTAAAATAAAGAAAAACAAGAAAATGTGTCCATGGAACACGGATGCCCCGGTTGTTAACTATATTTTAAAACGGACGGACGAACAGTTGGTCCAACCTCAAATTGATACAATTTTTTAAACAATGATATGTTGATTGTCATTTGTGTGAAGTTTCATAATGATAGGACATCAGGTTCACTAAAATCTAACTTGACCAAAAACTTAAACCTGAGAATGGAATGGACGAACAGACAGACGAACAGACGGATGAACAGTTGGTCCAACCTCAAATTGATACAATTTTTTAAACAATGATATGTTGATTGTCATTTGTGTGAAGTTTCATAATGATAGGACATCAGGTTCACTAAAATCTAACTTGACCAAAAACTTTAACCTGAGCGGGACGAACGAACGGACGAACGGACGGACGGACTAACAGACCGGAAAACTATATGCCCCTCATACCTCGTATGCCGGGGCATAAAAAACACCTTTGATAAATGTGATAAAAGAAATATAATACAAATTAAGCTCTTAAGAAAGCAGAAAATTGGAACACCTCAACCATTTACGCAGAGTCGTATGATTTGCTAAAAGTTACAATACTTTCGGAAAACGTAGGTTTATAAATTTAATACGGAATCAAAAGGATTGTTGGTAAAGGTGCATTTGACTTATTTTTAAAATTTCTCCTTTCCCCACAATGTTAACAAACAGTTATATATCTCTGCTATTAAGACATAAAAGGATTTCAGTGTCAGGAAAAGGGTTAACGGAAATTTGTTTTTTCTGTTATTTTTGTTGCCTGTTTTTGCACTCTGAACTGAGATGTAAATGCTTAATTCCCTCTCCACCTGTATCTATATAGTAAACTGAAATCAACCAAATCACATGTCTGCTACATCACTCCTTTCCTCACAGAAAGGCAGATTTGAGAGATCACATGGAAATCTTAAGACTTAAACTTAAAGGACTATGGTAAGCCATTAAAATATTCTTCAGAATAAATTATTCCACATACAACAAATCTGCAGCAGACAATTTTGAAAACATATTGGCAAAATCTTGAAAAATCTGCATAAACCGAGTATAATTATATATTTAAAGAATTTGAAAACAAATTGTGGTAAATGGGAAAATTGCTCATCATGAGCATTTCATCTTTTGCCACAATGTTTTGAAAAGTCGTCCGCTACAGATGCGCCAGAAATCTTCTACAAGGGTTCTAAGCAATGTGACTATATACGTATGATTACTATTTTTATTCAAATTGTGATCTGTCAGTTTGTCTGGAAACAGTGACCATTCGTTTAAGTATTTTATTAGCAATTTCTCCACTTGTCACTTTGATTTCAGAAGTGGTCCTCTGCGGATGCCTCAAAATGAGCTGCAAGTAAGAATTCGGTTAAGGCATAAACTCCAGAAAAAAACCCACCAATAAACAGAATAATGAGCCAACATGCAATAAAACAATCAGAGTAAATATTCCATTATATGACAGGGTAAAATTCTCTCTGAAGGTATATCAGGGACGATATCTCTATGATGCAGGGCTTATCAGTAAAATACTTTTTGCAGACGTTTCTATGGGGTTGAGTGCGAAAGTTAACATTTTTCAAATGACTGTTATTTTCCCCAGAGAGAACAAGGTGATGCAAATAGAATCAACAGATGGAATTTGTTAACCAAGAATAACTTCACCTTTTCCCACATGCAGCCACATGTTGATCGATGCATCTTCAGCAGACGGGTTTTGAAAACATTGTGAGTAAAGGAGAAATTGCTCTTAAGGCTTTCACTTACATACTTGGTTTGACACTTTCCCATAGCAGATGCATTTTGACACATATCTGCATCAAAAAGACAAGCAATGCCACATTATGTTTCCAACTGTACGTATATCTATATATAAATAACTATTCTTTCATTTTCAGAGATTTTCAATATTTTCACCCAAACATTTACAAAGTTGTCTGCTGCAGATCTGTTGTATAATGGGAAAGGATTAACACTATATTTCCAATTCTCCCAGTGTAAATAAACATCTACAGATAATTTGGAAGCAATTTACCGCCATTCACAATATCATTTCAGGAATATGGGGTTTATCTCGATTATTTATTTATTTCCCACATACAACAATTCTGCAGCAGAATCCTTTGAAAACCTCTTTTAAAAAATGTGAAAAATCTTCATTTATGACAGTTTAATTATTAAATAGTGTTGAAAGCGTTTTGACCAATTTCTTCTTTTGTCTAGATGTTTTCAAAACTCGTCTGCTTAAGATGCGTCGACATGCGTCTACAAGTGGGAAAGGATTATTTATCCGATAGATTATTTTCATTTCCTATTAGAAATTATCAGCAGAAAAACCCTACACTGCTTTGTTCTCATGGATGATGAAAGTAATGATAATTATCATCATATAAATCCAAAATTGGGATTTACTGGCAATTGCTGTACGTGTAAATTGACCAGTCACATGATGCATATGTAACAAGGTCAATTGACTATAAATGAGATATATTACGAGAAAACCAACATTGTGGACTACGCGTAAAGTATCGACCCGGATTAGCCTAAGCATGCTGTGGAGGGTAACCCAGACAGACACTTTTCATCATGTGGAATTTCTGTTTCAGGAATCATTGCTCTATAACTCTTTTACCCTGAGACGGACTGCGCAGGCTTAAATGGTTCCATACATTATGCCGAGACCATAAATGTTTGTTTTCTCGTTGAACGGCTCATATTATATTTTCATAACGCGAGTTCAATTCACACAAACAAAAACCTTTATTAGTCATATGCTTATTGTAAATCACCTGATGACACCCGATGACAAAATTTTGGCAAAATTTGAAATATGGAAAAAAGAGAAATTGCTCATAATTATATGTATATAATAGAGGCTTTTTATAGCATGATAAGTTCAATGATTTCTTGCAAATTTAAAAGACACACCTGAAGATATGTGTTTATGGTTCAAGGTAACAAGGGCACCGCAAAGTGGATGCATCCCGTCGGTATTCAAAGCCCAATTTTGACCTTGACCTTTAACCTTTGACCTTGAAAATAAATAAGCTTCTAGACATTTGTATACCAAGTTTGGTTAAGATCGGTCGAAGGATGTTCAGTGTAGAGTGGTCACAAGGACGCACAAACAAACAAACGAATGGACAGTCCCATTACTTTATCCCCATCGCAAACTTGTTAGCCGAGGGGATAATAAAGTTGGAGAAATCACTATACCCTGAATTGCACCAGTAAATTGTTAATGGTTCACCTTTTCCCTGACTGACATACAACAAATCTGCAGCAGATTACATCATCTGGAAAAATATGTTGAAAATCTCAAATTGTAAGTTTAAATATTGGATAGAGTTGAGCACAAATCATTAACAAGTTCTCCCTTAAAATTTGTTGCCACAATGTCTCCAAAAGACATCTGTTGTCGATACATCAAAATGCTTCTGTGCGCTATATATAGCTCATGTGAGCGCGTGTGGCATTAATAGGTTTAAATGAAAACTTATGTTACAATAAAGTTTTGTAATAGAAATGTGTGTATGTTTTGTATGTTACAGTAACTTCGATGCAGGTGTTACAGTTTAATAATCAAGTGATATGGTTTAATTTATTGAATTTTCACACCTAAGTTTCTTATTGATGAATTCAATTCCTTTATACCTGTATATCTCAAGGAATTATTTTACTAAATTCAGCTGTAGCTGGCCTTTGTTGATTGATTGACTGTTAAGTGTTTTAGTCACTGCTTTCAACAAATTTTCAGTTATATCATGGTGCTTCCTTGGTAAGCTACCAGTACTACCGTTCCATTTATCCTGACACCAGCCAGTCAGTATAAATGCTAACCCCGCAACTCTTGAGTGCAAAGGAGGGCAGCCATTGCTACCATTTTGGTATGACCCAAGCACATGAATCCATTTCCATCATTGATTTGCTTGTTTGTATTCTTTTTGACGCCACTTTCAACAATATTTGAGTTATATTACAGTACTATAATACTAGTGCATTTATCCTGACACAATTGTGATAGTCACAGCCCCACAACCCTGAGCCCCAAGGAGACACTTTAAGCCTGATTACCACCATTTTTAAAGTATTTCCGTCATTGAGCCATGAGTGCACTATTAGCTTTTTGGAACCCTTGTACTACATACACCAGACTGCAGCAGTAAACTAACAAAAAAATTCTTCCCCTCTTTCGATCATTGAGCGATGAGTGCACTATTACCTTTTTGGAACCCCGGTTGTACTACATGCACCAGAACTAACAAAAAGAATTTATCCCCTTAAAAGTTCAAACAATCATATGATGTTGAGTTGGTATAAAAATGACATATTGTTGGCCAATAGAAGCTTTTATATTAAGATCTTGTCAATTCAAGTAGCATAAAAAATTCACTCTCGTTTCCATGAATTAAACTCCCTCGTAGAGAAATCTTAAAAACTATTGCAAGAAAAGGTTACATCTAATTGCAAATAGAAAGCTATAATCTTCTTTGCCAATAATTAAGTTCTTTTACTTTTATATTATATCATGAAAATATATACCACCATTTGTGTAGGTATTTCCATAATCTTATGAAAATCTTTTGAATTTGGATGGGTCTAAAGTTTGGCGTATCAGTGTCGGGTTTAGAGAGTCAAATCAATACCGGTCCAAAGAAGGATATATGCTTTCTATTGCCTTTTATAACACTAGCAGACATCACAAGTATTGGAACAGTTACAAGTCAAGAGCTATCCTTTTCTCCTGAAGTATTATACCACCCTAAACCCTTTCCCATTTACAACAAATAAGTGTAGCAGATGACTTTGAAATCTTCCTTGGGAAAAAAATATCTAAATTGAAAGCATATAGAACTGTATTAAACATATAGAGTCTTTTAACCCTTGTCCTCATACGACAATTCTGCAGCAGACGACTTTGAAGATATTTTGTCAAAAAATAGAAAGTCTCTATAATTGAATGGATAACCTATTACTAAAAGTGGAAAACATTGTGTCAAAAGGAGAAATTGCTTGTTTTGAGCAATTTCTTCTTTCGTCACTATGTTTTCAAAAAGCCGTCTGCTGCAGAGGCATCAGAAAGCGTCTATATAAGGGAAAGGGTTAATGGCAAAAGGAGAAATTGCTCATAATGCCAATTACTTCTTCTGCCACAATCTTTTCAACTCTATTCAATAATTTTACATTCATTCATCCAGGAGTTCTTCAAAGACTTTCGCCTATGTCGTCTGCTTCTAATTTGTTGTAATGTAGGATAAAGTTAACTTTAAAACCAGTCTGATATTAGGGTCATTTTCATGGTGACAAAGCTGATTATTTAGAAACAATGTCCAATGATGCTTCAAGCCAATAATTTCCTATTTTAGTCTGCAGTCAGGTCTGTAACAGATGAAGTAAATCTGAGAACAGGAAATTAACATCAACCTTCTAAGACCTACAAGTAATTTATACCTTTGTTACCTTGACAATAATGCCAAGTCCAATTCTATAGATTATTTACCATTTGAAAACATTGTGAGAAAAATAATTACTCCCATTTTTGAGAGGTAACATTTTTTTTCCTGGAAATTTTAAAAGGAGATGAATATGATAGTTTCTGATTTCTAGTAAACGATAAACAGATTTTTTTATTTGGTGCCAATGATATTTTGAATTTAATCCTTTCCCACATATAACAAATCTGCAGCAGTCAATTGTGAAAACATCTGGGCAAAATATAATTATGGAAAAATTGTAAAAATCAAAGTGTTATTTATTATTGAACAGAATTGAAAACATTGAAGCAATTATAAGAAATCAGCAATTTCTTCTTTTGCCACAAAAAATCATCTGCTGCCCATGCATAAGTCTTTGTCACGGTCTGCATGTGGACTAAGAGGAAAGATTAATTTGTGTAACATTATTTCCAAAAAATGACCATGGACTTTGACTTAATATATCAATTCAATTCAAGTTTTATTGTATTAAAGGGCCACCGGCCCATACACAAAAAATATTCATTACATACAATATACAAGTATAGGTACATGTGTAAGAGGTATACATATCCAATGACAATCATTTTTTCTAAAAGTACATACAATTAAAGTAATGTCATTGAAGAAATAGCTAGTCAGTTTTCTTGTTCGTTTATATAGACTTCTCTTATTCGGAAAGCATAAAATAGGTACATAGCTAGATTACGGATAACAGTTTCGTTTTTACTAGACATGATATTGTAAAATGACATTTCATTTGGGATTATAAGTAAGGAATTTCTGATCAATGAATTTATCTCGTATGTCTTTATATAATGGACAGAGAAAAAGAAAATGCAACTCATTTTCTATAATGCATTCGCAATAGACACAAAAGCGATACTCTCTGGGTATTCCATAATGTCTACCCTTTTCAATCATTAACGAATGAGATGCATTTCTAAATCGTGCTAAACAAGATCTAAATTTACTAACATCAATGATATTTAAATATGACTCCTGTCCAAAGAATTGTTTATATCCACAGTAAGATGTTAATTTAGCATTGTCAGAACACCCAGTCCTCCATTCTTGTATATACTGGTCCTTAAGGCGCTGTGTATAATTAAAAATAAAAAGTTTATCATTTTCCACATATTGACTTTCCCAAACTTGCCCAAAACCGTTTCTGTACAAATGTGTTCTTATATAAGTTACCCAATTAATATATCCGAGATTATCAAAATGCAATAACATGTTATACGAAAGCTTAACAAGTCTACATTGTGGTAATTTAAGGATGCGTAACCAATACTTTATTACTCTTTTAGAGGACATGATTTGGACAGGATATCTACCGTATCACCCAAAATGGAAAGATTACATGCTTCTAAACCTACATTTAGCAAACGTTTACATGCATATAGTTGTACTTGCTCGATACAGTTCATATACTGGTTATTACCATATTTCATTATGATTGTAACAAGGAATGTTTCAGGAAGTAAACATATATGTGGGTATTTTTTTATATTACATAATGAGTAAGGAGGAAGCAAGATAATTGTCAACAGGTGACACCTTATACCAATATATTTTTACATGATTTAACATTATATTGACATTTGAATTAAACCCTGCAGGGGGTGGGAGGTTTTTATTTCAATTTTAAATGAGTTGCATATGTCATGCTTGGTTTACAATCTTAGTCATTATAAAAAAATATGTTCAAAGTCAAACACTTTAACGTACCTAGAACTTAATTTGTTGTTTGAACCCTTTCTCACTTGCAGATGCATTTAAATGACTTTTGAAAACATTGAGGCATAAGGAAAATAAAACTCATAATGAGCAATATCCTGCTTTTGATACATAACTCCATTTAATTCCACATAAAGCCCCCTTTACACACACGGAGATCGTTAGGCGACCATTGAGCCATCCAAAATTTGCCAAAATTGGCCCGATCTCCCAACGATCTCTCAAAGCCTCGAAAATGTGTAACTTGTTGGGAGATCCTCTTGTTCCTTCCATGGCCATCTATAGAGATCATCTATGGAGACCATGGCGTTCATTGAGCACTTATCGAGCGCTCACTGAAAGACGCTTGAGATATCACGGTCAGATCTAAAGAGATTGCAGAGAGATCAGGTGCGACAAAGAGAGATCAATGAGAGACCGACGAATTTGCTGTCCATTTAAAAAGCTCTGAGAGATCACTCGAAGATCAATAAGACTGTTGAGCGCTCATTGGGCGCTCCCTGATAGACCGTTTAGAGATTGCTTCCCTCCGCGACGGTTGAGAGATTGTTTTGAACCGAGACAAAACTTTGAGGAGACCGTGGCGACTGTGGAGATCACTGGAAGATCATTGTGAGATCATGGCGATTTCTTGGCGCTCATTGAAAGCTTGTTGAGAGATCTATATTTTCATCGTTCAACAGTCTCTCAATGGACGCCACCTCTGTGTAAAGGGGGTATAAATAAGAGTTAAATTATTTATAAGTGTCATCTGCTGCAGAGGCGTCGGAAAGCTTCTGTTAGTGGGAATGGCCCGGTTAAACAGTATAACATTTGATACAGAGTCGAAAAATTTGCTTGCTCACTGTGAATGTGTTCTCCAATTTCTCTCCAAAAGCTCGCAAAACTGATAGATTGAATAGAAACAGTGTTTATAGTTGTCGACTGTATCCAGTAAAGCCTTTTAATGCATGAGGTAAATAGTACATGGACTTATAATGTTATCCGAATTTGTGAAGAGAGAAAAGCTGTCTGAAAGCTTAAGTCTAGCAGTCAAAAAACATTTTGTAAATGACATGGGAATAAATAAGTAAATGAACTGTGAAGCCTTTTTCCCTTATTTTATAAGGGCGGATACAATGATCAATGTTTGTTTATAATATGCCTGGTAGCTGACTTTCGCTTTAGGCTCTGTCATAATCATAGGGTTCAAAAGAAATAAACTGGAAATGTCAAGACAACATGAATGTTGCTTTCTATAAAACTAGGACTTTTTCAACAGAATTTTGTTGTATTATACAAGCAACCATGAGAAATCATTGAAATATTACCTAGCCTGCAAATGGTAAACAAAAGGAACAAAAATCAGTTATGGCATTTATTAAGACAGACTTACAGAAGGACAGACAGCGGGTGTATTTAACCCTTTCCCACATACAACAATTCTGCAGCAGACGACTTTGAACAAATTTTCTCAATAAGTGGAAAATCTCTTTAACTAAAAGTGGAAAACATTGTGGCAAAAGGAGAAATTGCTCGTTTTGAGCAATTTCTTCTTTTGTCACTATGTTTTCAAAAAGCTGTCTGCTGCAGAGGCATCAGAAAGCGTATATATGAGGGAAAGGGTTAACCTGTATGTCATAGCCAATTTCGGCAGTGCATAAAAAAACTTCTTGTTTATTTTGAACACACAAAATTATGTCATAGGATAAAAAGGGAATGTCACATTTTGTTGTCGCTCTGTAATAAAAGGTAGCTTAAGTTCTTTTCTAAATCCTTTTCCACATACGACAAATCTGCAGCGGACAACTTTAAAAACGTCTTGGCAAAAGCACAGAAAATCCCTTTAAACAAAAGAACATTAATTGAATAGAGTTGAAAACATGGTGACAAAAGGAGGAATTGCTTGTTTTGAGCAACTTCTTCCTCTGTGTGAAAAATGCCATGTTTTCAAAAAATCTGTCTGCTGCAGAGATGTCAGAGAGCGTCTATATAAGGTAAAGGGGGGAAAGGGTTAAATCATATTAATATTAAGATAACTCACATTCAAATGTCAATTAAGAAGAGCCTAGATTTATCAATTCATTAAGAAAATAGGTTTAAATGAATTATACTTTTTGAAGTGGTCCCGACTTAACCCTTTCCTTCATATGACAATTCTGCAGCAGACGACTTTGAACATATTATGTCAAAAAATAGAAAATCTCCAGAATTGAATGGATAACCTATGACTAAAAGTGGAAAACTTTGTGGCAATATGAGAAATTGCTTGTTTTGAGCAATTTCTTCTTTTGTCACTATGTTTCAAAAAGCCATCTGCTGCGGAGGTGTCAGAAATCGTCTATATGAGGGAAAGGGTTAAAATGGATGATGGAGAATAAACCCACAACAAAGTGACTTCGCTGCCCTAGCTATCAATCCAGTATTCAGTTGACTGGACATTAAAACTGACATGGCCCTTCATTTTTGCCGACTAATAACCCTTTTTCTAAATACAAAAAAATCTGCTGCAGACAACTTTGAGAAGCTTATATATGTCATGATAAAAACTATGGTGAACCTCTATGAATTGAATATTATTGAATAGTGTTGAAAATATTGTAGAGAATAAAGAATAAAGAAAAAATGCTCATTAAATATGAGCAATTTCTCCTTTTATATATGATATGTCTTCATAATAGTTGTGTGCTGCATTAACGTACCAAAGTGCATCTTTTTACCCGATGCAGACCATGCCTGAATAATTAAATAGTCACTAAGACTTAAAGTACAACTGGAGACTTGCAAAATGTTTGTGGGAAAGGGAGAAATTGTGACTGTTTTCAGAGTGTGCATGTATTTTAATTGGAGTTCTTAGTAACTATTAAAGGCACAGTTACATAAAACTAGAATGGAGTGCTCCGCGGTGCACTTGTGTAACCTGCACCTGCTCATTGAAAGTGTGACGAAAAAGTGTGACAGACAAACAGACAGACAGATGCCGGACAAAAAAAAAAGTAATCCCTAAGTGCCTACCATGCTACGCAGGGTGACACAACAAAATTATTGTGGAAGAAAAAGGTGAAATTGCTCATCAAAATGTTTTCATTGTGTCATAATGCTGCAACAAGATTAAAATTTGTCTATACCAAGAGGGTGGGGTTAATTAAGCAAAGATGACGTAAAAAAAACCTATCTATTTTCTTGTTTGAGCATTAAATGTTGTCAAAAATATATATCACAGTTACATTAAAAACATTTAAATGTTTCACAAGCTAAGATAGAGCCCTGCTCCATCATGACTTCAAAAGATCGGAGATTCAATGGGCTGTGCTAAATGAAAATAAATGATCTTACATTATAACGTATATAAATCAAATTAATTTCCACAAAAAAAGTGTTCATCAAACATGATAAATGTAATCATAAGTGAACATGTAGCTTCGTTAGAATGAAAGGGGGTCTTGTTAACCATTCCCTCATATAGACGCTTTCTGATGCCTCTGCAGCAGATGGCTTTTTGAAAACATAGTGACAGAAGAAGAAATTGCACAAAACGTGCAATTTCTCCTTTTGCCACAATGTTTTCCACTTTTTGTGTTATCTATTCAATTATGGAGATTTTCTATGTTTTGACAAAATACGTTCAAAGTCGTCTGCTGCAGAACTGTTGTATGAGGGAAAGGGTTAAATTTGAAAACAGTGAAGAATCCACGGTGTCTTTTCTGTTTGCGTTCATTTAGTTGGGCTTTTTAAGTCTCTTTCCCATCATCAAGAAATCTGCAGCAGACGACTTTGAAAACATCTGGACAGAATTATGGAAAACCTTTTGTTAATAATGTAGGTATGATTATTCCATAAGAGCTGGAAACAATTTGCGACAAAAGATTTGTTTGTTTGTTTGGAGTTTAACGCCGCTTTCAACAGCTTTGGTCATATCACGGCGGTCAGTGCACCTACCCATGTTTTCCTGGCTTTCCCACACCAGTACTTACACAACATTCTTTCGAAGCCACTGACTACTTTCTCACATAGATCAGAGGTGAGAGGCAATGGAAAACATCGCCCGAAAGAATGTCGCCGCAACCAGGTATCGAACCCGTTGCGACAAAAGAAGAAATTGCTCAATATGTAAGCCATTTCTTCATTAGTCGCAATGTTTTCAATAGTATAGTGACTGCTGCTGATGTGTCAAAATGCATCGGCAAGTGGGACAGGATTAACCCTTTCCCTCATACAACAATTCTGCAGCAGACGACTTTGAACGTATTTTGTCATAACATAGAAAATCTCCATAATTGAATGGATAACCTATGACAAAAAGTGGAAAACATTGTGGCAAAAGGAGAAATTGCACGTTCTGTGCAATTTCTTCTTTTGTCACTATGTTTTCAAAAAGTCGTCTGCTGCAGAGGCGTCAGAAAGTGTCTATATGAGGGAAAGGGTTAAAATAGAATCTTATATAAGTAGAATTGCAGTTCCATTTTCCCAGATACAACAATTTCTACAGCAGACGACTATAATTTCTAGGCAAAAAATATGGAAAATCTCCATATATGACGAGAATCATTATTGAATCCAGTTGAAAACATTGTGGACCTCCATTATGAAGTACATACAGACAGAGAATCCCCAACGAATCAATACCCTATAAAGTCCCAGACAAATCCATTTTGAGTAGGTCCTTCAGATGGCTATAATGGCCGTCGAATTTCGGAGAATACCAACTTGTCTTTCTATATCACTTATTATTGGTGTCGGTATCAACAAGTCAAGCCCTATATAATATAACAGCTCAGCATGAAAGGGTTATAACTCCATGTAATTTCAGAAAGAGTTACAACTGTTCTGGCCTGAGCCATCAAAAAGGTCATTTTGTAACCACACTAGCTTTACGTAGTGCTTAGTAACAATACAAGAGGATGACTGTGGTGCAGTAGTACTCTCACAGTCTCTGGCTCTCCTACCAAAGGTTCTTGGTTTGGATCTCATGAATTCAAAAGCAGGTTATGCCTTTTGGGCTTAGAAATATTAAAGTTAAACAATAATTGAAGTAAATTGTTGAAATTGGCTATTCCCTTTCCCACATACACAAATATACAGAGGCTTTTGGACGCCCAGTCTGCTGAGCAGACGACTTTTGAAAACATAGTGTCAAAAGGAGAAATTGTTCATTAAATGCACTTTCCCCTATTGCCACAATGTGTTCAACTCTATTAAAACATTATCGTTTAAATCATACATATTTTTTCTATTTTTGCCAAGATATTTTCAAAGTCGTCTGCTGAGCAAATCTTCAGCAGACGACTTTGAAATTAAGCGGGAAAAGGCTATAAGTCAACCTTTCAGGGGTTTCTAAGTTCCCTATCCACTTTGAGGCAATAAATCATGCCACTTGATAAGAACTTGTTTGTTTCTAGGTGCTAAAGTTAAATAAAATCCACACAAAGAGACCATTGGTCAAAATGGTCATATTGAAGGGCCTCTAGTGATAGTAAAATGTGTGCATACATATTAACCCACATGCAGACTCAATCTGGATACATCTGCATTAGACACCCTTTGGAAAACATTGATACAAAAACAGAAATCATGATGCTCATGATGAGCAATCTGTCCTTAGCATGTTATGTGACATTGTTTTGAACTCTTTTAATTAATTATACTTTCCTTCATAGAGATTTTCCATAGTTTTGCCTAGAACTTTTCAAAGTCATCTGCAGATTTGTTTTAATATGGGAAAGGGTCGCATTGCACCCATTTATGGTCCACACACTCATTTACCTTTATCTTAATGATTCATCACAGGGATTGACAAGGAGGTGTCAAGAGGCATTTTTCTCCCCATATCTCCCCCCATTTCTCAATGAAACCCTAGGTTGTTGGTAATCAAAAGAATCATCGCGAACAGAAAATTCTAATAAAAACTCTCAACAAATGGTTCAGCACTGAAACAACTTTTTTAGCTGTTAATTGAACTGCCTCCAGGCACTTATATAGATAATCTGAAATTTGCTTGTAAAGCAAATGAATTAACCCGATAATTTCCCTCATACGACAATTCTGCAGCAGACGACTTTGAACATATTTTGTCATAAAATAGAATCTCTATAATTGAATGGATAACCTATGACTAAAAGTGGAAAACATTGTGGCAAAAAGAGCAATTTCTCCTTTTGACAATATGTTTTAAAAGAGCCGTCTGCTGCAGACGCGTCAGAAAGCATCTATATGAGGGAAAGGGTTAAAGCTATAATGGAGTACTTCATGTTTGTTATCATGTCAATAAATATTATCCCTTGTCAATATTTCAACAGATTTTAACACATATTTGCTTCAAGAGGACTTTACACTTAAAGTTTTGAAATAATAAAGTCTTCCAGCCATGCCACAGGAAAACAGTACCTTTACGGTATTTTCGACTAGCAAACAAGACCCAAACCGTGAATCAAGCCTGCACTTTCATGTCTTGAGAAAATTCATTACACAGAAGAAGAAACAGCTATACATGTAGTAAACTTTGTGAATGTTAATACAGATCTTCCAGAAGAAATAAGTTAACCTGAAGGTTGGTTTACATAGAAAAAACGTTTTAAAGGAACATTCACAAAAATACTGTCTCTAACTATTTGGAGTTTAATGGTCAGAATAATGTATTCAAATTTCAATGCTTATATTAATTATTTCAATAGTTACAAAGTATTAACCCATTTCCAACATACAACAAATCTGCAGCAGACAGCTTTGACAATCATGTGTACCTGAAATGTACCATTATAGTCACATGATGCTTTCAAAAGTTGTTTGCTGCAGACACAGCAAAAAGCATATCTGATTGTGGAAAAGGGAGGGGTTAAAATAAAAAGGTTAAAAGAAATCCGATGCAATTTATATCACCTCTAAAGGTCGATTTTTGTATGGCAATTGGCTCATTTAAAAAGTACCGGATATCATCACCAGGTCATGGGTGCACTCATTCTGACTTTCTCATACGCCAAAGTGTGAGAAAACCATCTAGACTGTCAGCAAATTGATCTGTAAACCATGAAATATTACATAACAACACAAATTACCCATACTTATCAACTTCAATGATGGTACGTTATTAAAGTAACTGTTTTATCACTCAAATCCCCTCAGGAGTTTTCCATGAGTTATATAACTCAAAATACAGATATATTTGCAAAGGTTTATATTATCATGTGGATAAGTGAGTCACTCAGTGCCAGGGCCATTCTTTCCACAATATTTCCCTTACTATTTAACCGAAACCTATGTTGTGGGTAATCAATGATTCTTTAGATTTCTCACAAAAGAGGTTTATAACCCTTTTCCACATACAACAAATCTGAAGCACACAACTTTGAAAACATCAAGGCAAAAACATGGAAAATCTCTATAAATGAAGGTTTAATTACTGAAAAAAGTTGCAAACATTGAGGCAAAAGGAGATATTGCTCGTTCCGAGCAATTTCTCCTCTTGCCGCAATGTTTTCAAAAGCAGTCTGCTGCAGAGGTTTCAGAAAGTGTTTATATGTGGGAAAGGATTAAAGGATCAAATAAGGGTTGTATAACATGACATATAAGCACTTGCACTAGCTGACATTTTCATACTTTGACATTCACATATATTCATGTCAGAGCAACAAGCAAATTCTTGACCATATTTACTTAGTATTTTATTGTAAGTCCTTTGCTTTGAAAACTATCACAAACAAAAATATTTCAACATCTTCAAATTGGAAGAAGGTTTAACCCTTTCCCACATATAGGCGCTTTCCGAACGCCTCTACAGTTGACGGCTTTTGAAACATTGTGACAAAAGCAGAAATTGCTCAAAACAAGCAATTTCTCCTTTTACCAAAATGTTTTCAACTCTTTTCAATAATTAAACTCATTTATTTATAGAGATTTTCCATATGTCTTCAAAGACGTCTGCTGCAGATTTGTTGTATGTGGGAAAGGTTTAAAATGATAAACAACAGCGAATTGTCAACTTGACTGTGGTGATAGGCATGCTCAACAGTTTGCATATTCAACTTAATTATCTTTTTACTTAACCCTTTCCCGGAGAGCCAAAACATTTGACGCCCTCTGTAGGAGACATACCACTTTTAACCCTTTCCCACATACAACAAATCTGCAACAGGCGACTTTGTTAACATCTAGGCAAAACTATAGAAAATATTTGTTAATTTAAATTTATTGATAAAAGTTGATTTCATGCCCATTTCTTTAAAGCCTTTCCCACATACAACAAATCTGCAGCAGACGACTTTGTGAACATTGAGGCCAATATTATGATAAACCAAGTTTAAGAATATAATTAGATTTGTAAACATTGTGCCAAAGTAAGAAAGCTCTTATTATAAAAGTAGACGAATTTAAGAATCACATACTATATGTTTCGGGTAAATAATATCTTGTATGAAGATTGCTATTTAAAAGTCTATTTATCTATTTTAAAAAAATGCACACCTTATTTTAACAGTTTTTTATAAACCAAAGGAAATTATAAAGTTTATTTATCTATTTTAGAAAACCTTACTTGATAACCTATTGCCGCATACAACAAATCTGCAGCACTAGGTGACTTTCAAAACATCCAGGTAAAAATGTGAGAAATCTATATAAATGAAATTATAATTAATGAATAGAATTGAAACCATTGTTGCAAAAAATGAAATTGCTCATCATGAGCAAGTTCTTCTTTTGCCGCAATGTTTTCAAAAGTTGTCTGCTGCAGATGTGCCAAAAAACATCTGCAGTGGGAAAAGTGTTAATGGCATTCCATTCGCCAAATGAATGGAGATTATAATAAAGTGTAATTAAATTATAATTTACATATATTAATGTATGCATGTTCAGAGGATAGTGACATCACCCAAACCGTATTACAAAATGCTAAATATATACACAAACCCATTAAAATGAATGGAATAACTCTCTCATCAGCATAATTTTCTGTTCAAGAGGCCATTTTAAAGTTTTCATTCATCATTTTACGCACCTACAAGCAACAACTTTTAATTGAAAACATTGTAGCACAATTAAGGAGATATATGGCTCATGATAAGCAATTTCTGGTTTTGCCACAAACATTTCAACATTTAAAGTGATTATTACAATTTTCATAAAAGAAATCCATTTGATTTTCCTTTATATATATTTACTAAGTTGTCCCCTGCAGAATTTCTTATGTAGGTAAAGGTTTTGTCCAATCTTAGATTAGCCGTCTACCTCAGATAAAATATTATGTCATTTTCAAATTCTTCCAAAATGGGGATCAATCTTTTCCATTATTATTGTAACACTAGATAAGTTTTAATGCTATCTAAGTCCATTTGTATAATGGTGTAAGAAAGGGATTGATTGTTCAAAACAAGTTATTTCTACTTTTCTTACAATATTTTAAACCTAACATTTACTTTCCAATGTTGTAACATGCATGTTGTACATAGATCTATATATGTTTTCAGAGGAAATAATCAACGCCTCAGTCTCCCTGATGAATATAATGTTGTCAAAGTTGTTTTGACAGAGGCATATTTTATGTTCTTTCATCAGCACTCGACCTCAAAACAAGTCTTCTTTTGAGTTTTGAGTAACACAGTATCGGGTTTGGTTTAGTAATATTAAGAAGAGAGATTTTGGAGTGAAAAAGCTCCCCCGAAACTTCTATGAACACGCTATGAACAAATTTGAGTCGCGTCAAACCATTTTTGGATCTTATTGCAGCGCTCCAGATAAGGGATGTCATTGCATGTTTTAAAAACCTCATTTGACCTCCAAAACCTATGTTGTAGGTACTGACAAAAGAATCGTCTCAGTGAGAGGATTCTTTTGAGTACCCACAACATAGGTTTTAATGAGTGCCAACAGAGATATTGTGGAAGCAACGAAGGCAAATTTACTCCTCTTTATCTTAAAGTCCTGTTATTGCCTCTCTGTTAACCCTTTCCCTCATACAACAATTTTGCAGCAGACGATTTTGAACATATTTTGTAAAATTATGGAAAATCTCAATATTTGAATGGATAACCTATGACTAAAAGTGGAAAACATTGTGGCAAAAAATTGCTTGTTTTGAGCAATTTCTTCTTTCACTATGTTTTCAAAAAGCCGTCTGCTGCAGAGGCGTCACAAAGCGTCTATATGAGGGAAAGGGTTAAGGGATCCAAAACATGGTGTTCAGAGACCAGCGAGGATAACATTCTAGAGAACCCGATAAGGGGAACTTCGGAAGTAAACTGCTCTTTTTCCAACAACATATCTCTCTTATTACTCAACCAAACCCTATGTTGTTGGTACTCAAAAGAATTGTCTTACTGAGAGGATTCTTTTGAGTACCAACAACATAGGGTTTGAGTGTCAAATAAGGAATTAAGGTCATAAAAAATGCCGTATATATATATATATATATATATATATCTGAGAGCTCTGTATTTCTTATTTTCAAAAGAAGTTGCATCTGGGTTTAATGCTATGATGTATTTTGGAAGATTCTGGTGAGATTGTAATGAGTATGAACAGACTCACCTGAGTCTCCACTTTTATGCAGATCATCATCACAGTATTAAGACCCCCAAGTCCATAGATGGTGCAGAGATATTTTCTTAATTTCTGTCGTGATTTGAACGTCGGTTACATTTCCTGATATCATCAGTCATATATCCACATGATAAAAAGGTTGTGTCAAGACGTGATGAGAAATGCTGGTCACATACATATAAATCATATCGAATATTATAATTATTGGCAAGGGTGGAGATTGAACCTTCAATTTGATTGGCAGCAACATCTATATACACCCACACAACATTGGAAATTTTTGTCAGCGGCAAAGCGTGACAAAATTATGGAGCAAATAACTGAGCCACGTCTGTCAATTCTGGGTCTTTAGTACCTCTTCAGTTTGGCATCATCTTGAGGACATTAAGTAACATTGGGGTCCATGAACTACAAAGCTACTTTTCCATCAAATGATGTATTTAGGGGCGCCATTGTAACAGTCCTAAAACAGATGACCGAAGGCAATTGCATGCATGCTCAACCACCTCACTATAAAAGCAAGCTCTAAAGCAAGATTTTCAGTTTTTTTGCATATGTTGTTTCAAAATAAACCATCTGCTGCAGATTTGCTGTATGTCGGAAAGGGGTAAGTGTCCCTTATACACATACCGTGGCTACATAAAATATAGGTGGATGTCTGGTGATGTCACTAAATTGGTAAGACTGCACAAGTCTTCACTGTATATGCAGTTAGATGCATGATAAATGCAAATCGTCAGACGCGGCTCAATTCAAAATTTAATTAAGATATAAAATCATCATTAAAGGCCTTCTTGAATCATGTCAGGTCATTGATTGATTGATTGATTGGTTGTAGTTTCAGGCGCTGACTTTTCCATCTCTTTTTCAGTAAGTATATCACAGCCACCAGGGTCAGTAAACCTTACCATGTGTTTCCTAGCTTTCTATCACTAACCAGTACTTCACACAACATTCTTCCATGGCAACTGACTTCCTTCCCACATCGTGCACCTTATTAGCACATTGCTGGAAGATGAATGACAATCGTTATAATAATTTAATTTGTCAATCATTTAAAAGAGTGAATGAATGAGTCAGTGTGCAAAATCCCTGGACTGATATCTCTCATCGTTACCTACTGAGTTTATAATGTACGGATGAGATGAATGACAATTAATCATTAAAAAGATTTTTGTCAATTATCAAATTGATAGATTGATTGATTGATTGGGGTTTAACGCTGTTTTTAACAATTTCTCAGTTATATCACGGCAGCCAGTTCACCTACTTATGCATTTCCTCACTCAGGTTTTCTCACACCAGTACTCCACACAACAATCTTCCCAAGCAACTGGCTGCTTTCCCACATTGACTTAGCCCATTGATGGAAGACGAATGACGCATGTCGCATTGACTTTTGTCAATCGTCGGAAAGAAAGTTGGCCGAGCCGAGATTCGAACTCACAACCCCTGGATTGACAGCCCGCATCGCTACCGACTGAGCTCGGCTCAAACTGATAGAGTGAATCACTAAGTCACTATAAGTCAGTGTCCAAAATAACAATCCCTGCACCAATAAGTCTCATTGTTACCTATACCGTACTGAGCTATAGATGAGATGAATGACTATCATTATAATGATTTTCGTCAATAAATTTGAAAGAGTGAAAGACTTAACCCTTTCCCTCATACGACAATTCTGCAGCAGACGACTTTGAACGTATTTTGTCAAAACATAGAAAATCTCAATAATTGAATGGATAACCTATGACAAAAAGTGAAAAACATTGTGGCAAAAGGAGAAATTGCACGTTCTGTGCAATTTCTTCTTTTGTCACTATGTTTTCAAAAAGCTGTCTGCTGCAGAGGCGTCAGAAAGCGTCTATATGAGGGAAAGGGTTAATAAGTCAGCATCCCAAATCACAAACCCTAGACTCAGATAGCTCTCTGATGATGATTGTTACCTGCTGAGCTACTGTTGATGGAACAACTCAAGCCTTTAACCATTTTCCACATATAGACGCTTTCTGGCGCTTCTGCAGCAGACGACTTTTAAAAACATATAGGCAAAAGGAAATTAAATTGCTCAGCAAGATAATTCCAAAGCAATTTTCCGCAGATTTGTTATATGTGGGACTGGGGAAATGTACCAAAATGAACTTGATTTGTTACATCTAGTTGTATTAATTCAGGGGTGAAAAAAAATGTTTAAATGTGAGCTGCATGCAACCTATTCTAACTTATTTCTCCTTTTCCCATGATATTTTCAGAATATTATCTACTGCAGAGGTTACAATTATGAGGGCTGTATCAAGGAGTTCATATTGCCGATTAACCCTTTCCAACATATACAGCATATCTGCAGCAGACGACTTTGAAATGTCTACTAAAAATATGGTACATCTCTATGATTGTAGGTAATATTTACTGAAAAAAGTTGAAAACATTGTGGGCAAAGGAGAAAATGCTCGTTTTGAGCAATTTCTCCTTTTATCACGACGTTTTCGAAAGTCGTCTGCTGCGGATTTGACAAAATGTGTCTATAGTTGGGAAAGGGTTAAGCTAGCATTATGCAGTAAATAGATAGCGGAAGTCAGCTCATGTATGTTGTTTTATCTAGACAGGTAAAATGTTGTCACCTAGGGCAATATCTTTACATAATAATCATTCTTGTCCTTATCACCCTTAACCCTTTCCCTCATACGACAATTCTGCAGCAGACGACTTTGAACATATTTTGTAAAAAAACTAGAAAATCTCTATAATTGAATGGATAACCTATGACTAAAAGTGGAAAACATTGTGGCAAAAGAAGAAATTGCACGTTTTGTGCAATTTCTTCTTTTGTCACTATGTTTTCAAATAGCCGTCTGCTGCAGAGGCATCAGAAAGCGTCTATATGAGGGAAAGGGTTAACCTGATGGACCACATTTTGACACACTTCAAGTTAATCAATTTTGAAAACATTTTGGCAAAAGGAGAAATCGCTCATTCTTCTTTTGCCAAAATGTTTTTTAAAACTTTTCAATAATTAAACTTTCTATTATAGAATTGTTAACCCTTTCCCTCATACGACAAGTCTTCAGCAGACGTACGACTTTAAACGTATTTTGTCAACACAAGGAAAATCTCCATAATTGAATGGATAACCAGTATGACAAAAAGTGGAAAGCATTGTGGCAAAAGAAGAAATTGCACGTTTTGTGCAATTTCTTCTTTTGTCACTAGGTTTTCAAAAAGCCGTCTGCTGCAGGCGTCAGAAACCGTCTATATGAGGGAAAGGGTTAATAGAGTATTTTATGAAGATGTTCTTCAAGTCCTCTGCTGCAGATTTAAGTGTTTGCATGATGATTTTTTTTTTTTTATTTAAAACAACAAACCCTGTGCAGCAGCCAACTTTGAAAAAATCTACATAAAATACAGATCTTTATTTATATCATAGGGAATGTCTTTTTACGAACCGATTCATACACTATAGGATTATGGATAAAGTTGTAACTGAAATACCGTTCAAAATAGTGTAAAACCATACTAATCAACATGCGATTTCATTATTCCCTCTGCTATTTAAGGGCTAGTAACCTACCTAATGCACTTACCATTTATCTATATATATAACAGCCGATCTTACACCCTTTCCCATATATACAAAATATCTGCTGCAAACGACTTTTAAAACATCTCAGCAAAAATATGCAATCTTTTCATATAAGGCAGCATATATAAGTAACTCTATTGAAAACATTAAGGCAAAGAAAGAAATTGCTCATAATGAGCAATTTCTCATTTTGCCACTCACTATGTTTTCCAAAGTCATCTGTTGCAATTTTGAGTCAAAATATGTCTTCAAAATGAGAAAGGGTTTAACCATTAACTTTATTACTCCATTATACTGTTATCTGTTAGAAATATTGAATTTTCATTCATACAAAATGTTCAATGAATTAATCTTGACTCAGTCATCCAATTAGAGCAGTAGTATTTCCACTTAGATTTCAGTGTCAAAAAACTTAGATAAGATCTGGACAGTATTCAATTGAAAACTTAACTTCAGTTAAAACATTTGTTTAACCTTCTCCATGATTTACTCTGACAGGATTTATGAAGTCCAACTGGAAAATCATTTTGTTCATGTAACTGTTGCATGCTATCATTAGGTCTACAAAGTGTGTCATTTTAGTCGGAACTTGAACTATTTAACACTAAAGTGTTGTTTAACCCTTTCCCACTGGCAGACACATTTAAAGGCATCAGTAAGCAGCTAGACAAATTTTGCAACAATATTTTCAAATCTTTTCAATAATCATACTTTCATTCATGTTTATTTATTTATTGGGGTTTTACGCCGCTTTCAACATTATTTCAGTTATATCACGGCGACAGTTCACTTATTCATGATCCCTGGGTAAACAAACCCGAGTACTAGGCTAGAAAATGTGCCTTACCCAAGGGCACTCCATAAATCTCTATAATTGAATGAACAATTATTGAATGAAGTTGAATCTTTGTGGCAAAAGGAGAAATTGGTCATCATGAGCAATTTCAATTTTAGCCACAATGTTTTCAAAAGTTACCCTTTGCGGAAGCGTCAGAAAGCGTCGGTATGTGGGAAAGGGTTAACATCTGAACATTGGTTTGACTTCACTAAAATGTTATTAGTCGCCGGGCAGAAGCCCGCGACTTCTATTTTTAATAGCTTTTCGGAAATCACATGGGAGGAGGGATAATTATTGGAAAGAAACACATTAAGATGTTTTGAACATATTACAATTGTGTTTGTTTAAAAACACTAAGTAATGACACATCTAAAATGGAATAAACATTTCGATGTTTTAGGTATTTTTAGTTTCATTTTGTTGACTTGCATTTAAGTGTTTTTGTCTTATTTACGAAGACAAATGTGGTCCCTGCTAGACTTGCAACCAACTGCTATATGTCAATATTGAGATATATTGAAATAAAAATCACGTCAAATTCTACTTTCAATAGTAATGTTAACTTACTGAATGTTATTTTCATGTTCAAAAATATGTCTTGATTTGTGAAGAATTCATTTGATAATGTTAACTCGTGTATATCTAAAATATGAACTGTTTCTAACCTAGAACTGTTGATTACGTCACTACCGAGTACCGCCCGCATAGATTTGTAAATTTTGCACACGCTACTATATACTACTGTACTTACTGTGTGTGCGATAACCAATGAAAAGCTGGATTTGCACGCGATACATTTTACAACAAAAACCTGCGCGCGCACCTGCCTGACTCGCGAATACGGGTCTCGCGCGAATACCAACTGCGTAGATCAATCTCCTTTGCAGAGAGCCGCTCTTTACACTCACTTACAAATAGTAAATTATAGGTGATTTAAAATGTTTATTTCGTTCGAAACAAATGAAGAAAAGAACAAACCGAGATAAAACTGGTTTTAATGGAAAAATGACTTTGAACGAACACTCTCTGCCTATAAAGAGAGTTTCAAGAACGACACCTCTGCGAATAAGAAAGAATCGGGTCTTTCGTACGAAATTATTTCGTCCTTGACAATTTTAAATGTGTCATTTAATTCCCTAAAGGCATATTGCTTCCGATCTGCATATCATTAACACAAGGGCGCTCATCATAATATAATTTTAAAACATGAGTAGTTTGTTGTTTTCATTATAAAAAAGGAAGGAAAGAATTAAAATAAATTAACATGTTGTAGGGCTAAGTTTATGTTCGAAATTCAGTTTAAATTATACAACAATTTCAATGAGATTTAACTGTTTAGTTGATATTATATTTCGAAGGTGGTCTAATTTATAAATATTGGACTACATTTCAACATTTGTTAAAGTATGATATAATTAGGATGCTAAGCTAATATCATTTTGAGAAAAAGTGAAAACTCATGTCTTCAGCGATTTAACCCTTATCTCATTGTTTTAAAAGTAGATTGCTGCAAAGGTGTCCACTGTTGACTTTAAAATAGGAAAGGTAAAATGACGTGCTATTGCATGCAAATCCTAAATTGTCTGTTTTGTGGTTTTATTGAAAAATAATAAAATTCAAATATTCTGACAAACATCTTGAAAAGTGTATGTGGAATTCACAAATCTTATAATTATTCCTTAATGAAAGCACTGTATACATACTAAGACTAATGATTGGCAAGATTACTCATTTCCATTACTGTGTATGATCAATAATTAGTTGGTTGTGTGTATGGTCAACCTACTTTGGAATGGAGATTGATCATAAACAATGAAAGGCTTCAATTATCATTCACTTCGTTGACAAAACAATGACAAAGTTATGATACATTTTAACTTGACCCCACCCCTGATGTTCCAATATGCCCCTCAGTTGATAACTGTTTATTCAACTACTATAATGTTAGTGTTATACATAACTGCACTATGGATATCCGGCGACATTGATGCGTTGCATCAAATTTCTCTTGTCATTCATAATTTAGATAAGCTGCTGAGCGATGAAGCAATTCAAGTCAACATCTTGCCAATCTAGTTGGTAAGGAAAAGTGAGAAAGACTTTAACAAGGTCAGTTATGTGTAACCCTTAACCCTTACCCACATACAGACACTTTTTGACGCCTCTGCAGCTGACAACTTTTGCCACAACATGTTCATCTCCATTAAAAAATTATAGTTTCACTTGAAGAGATTTTCCATATTTTTTGCTTATAGATATTTTCAAAGTCGTCTGCTGCAGATTTCTTGTATGTGAGAAAGGGTTATTTCAATGGATATTGTTCAACGAGTTCTTGACCGCAATCTGTCCCCGGAGTTAACCCTCTCCAAGATGCAGACACTTTCAGACACCTCTGCAGCAGCCGACATTTGAAAACATTGTGGCAAATGGAGAAATTGTTCATAATGAGCTATTTCTCCATTTGTCACAATGTTTTCAACTTTATCTAATAATTATACTTCCTTAAATAATGATTTACTCAATTTTTGTGTGAATGTGTTCAGTCATCTACTGCGGATTTGTTGTATGTGGGAAAGGGTTATAAGTATTATTATATAACAATACCAACATTGAATTGCTTCAATGGCTCTTTCTTTCTTTAGTTACTTTCCATTGATGCCTGAACTTTCATTTCATGCAGGTTATAACCCTTTCCCCCTGTCGATGCTTTCTCACTCGAACACCTCTGTTGAGCAGACGATTATTGAAAACATTGTGACAAAAGAAACAAGAGCTTCGCGTACGGCACAGACGCTTGACTGATAGAAAACAGAAAAAAAGCTGAGCTGAACAAAAAACCTTAACCGGACGATCCCGCCGCCGACAACGAGGCCAGGGTCAATTGATAATAGCTCTCGTTTTTGTGGCGATTGGTTGACAATCGCCACAGTGCTACCAAAACAACAACAACGAAAAAAAATTATATAGTCGTATTTGAACAATCGGTTGGATATTTCTGCAAAGGCAATTTACTCACTTCCGTTAAACCCCATATATATATATAGTTCCATCAGTGATGCAGGCACACGATTAATAATGATAATGTTAGTGCTACTTTGATACCGGATTGGTACTAATATTTGAGATTTATCGAGAAAATATCTAAATAGAGTTAAACTATTTACATATTATCTTTCTTCATGTTTGGGCAGATAATAAATATCATCGGGCGTCTTGGGTACGCTATGCAGAGTATCATGATACTCCTGTGCCTCGTTTTATTTTTACTGTAGTCAACCGTAACCTTTTGACCTTTAACCTGATTCGGCAGGAGTTGGTTGTACTCTGATTATCTTCGTCATGATTTGGCAGATAATAAATATCATTGCGCGTTCTGCCTTGCAAATAACGACAACTCTGGTGATACTCAAATCTGGAAATTCCAAAAGGTTCTATAAATAGCTCGCGAGACCAAAAACCAGAAAAGCTTGTAAATCTCGATATTATAAACGCTTTATTTTGTACTTGTTTAAATATATGAAAGCGTCTAGATAATAAGACTGGTTTACAAAGGTTTTAAAGGACACACGATGGCAGTGTGTACACACGTTATGTATACACGTCTGCACGTTCTAGAGTCAATTAGCAATCAATGCTGACAGTGTAGCCTAATTGAGTTTGAAGATCTAGCATTATAATATATGCCTATATTTTCATAAATTAAACAGTTTGGCAAATAGTGAAATTGTGCTTTTGGAGCATGTTTTGTGTTTGTTTTTGCACTCACATTATTCGAAGCAGTTTAACAACCTCAGAGACATATAAATACACTGTGACAACCCTCAATCATGCAATGTGAAGGGACTAAATTGAACAGACCTGTTTAATATCGGACATAATTGAAACAAACACCAAACTAATGGATACTGTTTTCTCTCCTTTCTTTAGTCATTTCTAAAGTGTAAAATATATTTTATCTTAATATGGCCTAACGACCTGGTGATAAACATGTGATTACCCAAACAATTTAGATTACAAATAGTCATTCTAATGAGCTAAAACGGTAGTCTATCGAATACCAACTAGATTTTTCATAACTTTGGAATGGCCTAATTTTGAACACATCATGACCAATTTCAGAACGTAACTAAATAATCACCAAGACAACATTCTGGCAAACTAACATTATTCTACTGTCAAAAGATGCAGGGTTGATACATTCTCAAATATACCCGCACCAGAGTCATCGCAAGCCCTACACCGATATACTGCTTGTTACTTTGCAGGATTTTCCATACGATCGCCACTACAGTGCCATTGGCGCTTTGATTTCAAAAGTCGAGCTAAAAATTGCTCAAAACGAGCAATTTTTCCTTTTGAAACAATGTTTTTAACTCTATTCAATAAGTATGTCTTCATTTAGGGAGATTTTCCATATTATTGTTGAGATATTTTCAAAGTCGTCTGCTGCAGATTTGTTGTATGTGGGAAAGGATTAAGAGAGATGTCCAGACTTGTGCAGATTTTATCCAATGTCTCACCAGCGCAGTCTTCAATGTTGTGACCTAGTATATGGTAAATAGACCTAAATGCATCTTCTGACAAAAAAGCTAGTAGTGTAGCCCCACAAGTTTTACCCCAAGGCTGCTTCAAATGATGCCCAACAAGAACGTCAATTAAAGACCCACAATCTCTAGATCCACTCACTCACTGGGGCTCTGTAATATTGAAATCGAATGAACACAGTCATGCTAACCTTAATTATTGTCACTGCACTTTAACCCTTTCCCTCATACGACAATTCTGCAGCAGACGACTTTGAACATAGATTGACAAAAAATAGAAAATCTCTCTAATTGAATGGATAACCTATGACAAAAAGTGGAAAACATTGTGGCAAAAGGAGAAATTGCACGTTTTGTGCAATTTTTTCTTTTGTCACTATGTTTTCAAAAAGCCATCTGCTGCAGAGCCATCAGAAAGCGTTTATATGAGGGAAAGGGTTAATTGAGTCAAACTAATTATGGGTGAGTGATTGGGGTTTAACGCAGTTTTAAACAATTGTTCAATCATATCACCGTAAGCGGCCACTTCGCCTACTAACGTGTTTCCTGGCTTTCTCAGACCAGTACTCCACACAACACTCTTTTCAAGCAACTGGCTGCTTTTCCACATGGACTGTAAGCCCGTTAGTTGAAGACGAATGATGCTTATAACACTGTTTGTTTGGAGTTTAACGCCGCTTTCAACAGCTTTGGTCATATCATGGCGGTCAGTGCACCTACCCATGTTTTCCTGGCTTTCCCACACCAGTACTTACACAACATTCTTTCAAAGCCACTGACTACTTTCTCACATAGATCAGAGGTGAGAGGCAATGGAAAACATCGCCCGAAAGAATGTCGCCGCAACCAGGTATCGAATCCGTGACCTCCAGATCACGAGTCAGATACGCTACCAATTGAGCTACCCGGCCGGGTCTTATAACACTGTAACATTTGTCAAACGTTGAAAAGAATGTTGGCCAAGCTGGAGTTCGAACTCACAACCCCTGGATCATCGGGACAGCCCGCGTCGCTACCGACTGAACTACAGGGGCTCTGCCAATTCAATTATGGACAGGCAGAAGAGTGACACAGATTTAGGGACCTTCAATGAACAAACTAGGCATTTGTATCAGTTACACTACAGAGTTATACAATTTCAATGTTTTTATATGGGAAATAAAACCAGAGACTGGAGACCGGAGACTGGAGGGTATAAAATGACTAATAACCCTTTCTCACATACACCAAATCTCCAGCAATGACCCACTTGGAAGCGTCTCACTAAAAATGTGGCAAATCTCTATAAATGAAAGTATGATCATGAAATAGAGTTGACAACATCATGCCACAAAAGTACACATTGCTCATTATGACACACAGTAGACGCATCTGCATCAAATATTTTTGAAAACATTGCGACAAAAGAAGCTCACAACGAGAAATTTCTCCTTTTGTCATGATATTTTCTATATTATATAGATACTTTATATTCATTTATAGAGATTTCTATATTTTTGCCAAGATAAGGTATATATTTTCAAGGTCGTCAGTGGTGCAGATTTGGTGTATCTGGGGAATTGTTAAATAATCACTCAAGTATCATCCAAATTTGTCCTTCCTTCCATATATCACATTTGCTGTCTCAAATATTTTCAAAGCAGAAAACTCAAAAAATATAAATCAGGTACAGCTTATATGAATTACAATAGGAGACTGGAGGGTAAATCTGATCCACTCGTATCGTTATACAAGGAAAAACAAATCGTATTAACCCTTAGTTCCCAATAACAAATCTGCAGCAGACGACGTCAAAGAATAGAAAATCTCTAATTGAATGGAAAACCTATATGACTAAAAGTGGAAAACATATTGTGGCAAAAGGAAAAATTGCTTGTTTTGAGCAATTTCTTCTTTTGTCACAATGTTTTCAAAAAACTGTCTACTGAGAGGCGTCTATATGAGGGAATGGGTTATTAATCCTTTCGCAACAACAAATCTGCAACATGGAGACGACTTTGAAAAAACTAGGCAAAATTATGAAAAGTCTGATTCAATGCAAGAATATAGTAAAGATAAAGTTGAAAACATCATGGCAAAACCAGAAATAGCTAATAATGAGCCCAATAAATGCATGTGGGAAAGAGTCAATTCGTACAAATTACAGAAAAAGTTCTTTCAGTGTCCCATGTAACTATGTCTTTGAGCTGTTTCAGTTGCTAGGAGAAACATCCGGATGTCGACCCTAATTTATCATCGCAAAAGAAAACAGAATTACGGATAAAATCCCAGTGACCTCAGGTTATTAAAACGGCTGAATGTAATAACAACATAACCTAAATAACACGTACGTTATTACCCAGTCCAAGGGTAACATAAGGCCATGTAAGATAATTATCTCTTGCTCAAAACATCAAAAAAATTAGGATGTACCCTTATAAGAATGTATGTCAGACCATGAGGACTTAACATATAGGAGTGAATAGAAGTCCTTGTCAAACAATTACTTTTGGAATTGTCTTTGAAAAAACATTGAAACTCGGAGTATAAATGAAAGAATAATTATTGAATAGAGTTTGTGGGGTACTCACTTTAACCCTTTCCCTCATATAGACGCTTTCTGACGCCTCTGCAGCAGACGGCTTTTTGAAAACATAGTGACAAAAGAAGAAATTGCACAGAACGTGCAATTTCTCCTTTTGCCACACTGTTTTCCACTTTTTTTCATAGGTTATCCATTCAATTATGGAGATTTTCTATGTTTTGACAAAATACGTTCAAAGTCGTCTGCTGCAGAATTGTCGTATGAGGGAAAGGGTTAAAAGAATAATAAACCTTTGGCATCTATTTCTAGTCTTCAGTTTATTATTCTCCATTTCTCGTTAAAACATATTTCAATTTTTTTTATATTTTCTATGGTAATTATATTTTTAAAAATTACATCTGTTTCAAGTCGTCTGCACAGCAGATCGAGGCATCAGAAAGCATCTACAAGTGGGAAACTTTGGGTAAATATTTATCAAGTTGAATACTTTGAAAATTAATCTGAAATAGAAGTTTTGAAAACGGGAATATTGGTATATTTTGCTTGCAGTAGCTGTTATAATTAGTAATTTCTCCTTTTTTTCGCAACACAGTTCTCGATCAACCTAAATTCAATAATTCTACTAATACTCTCTATATATTTTCAAAGTGGTCTGCTGTAGATTTGTTGTATGTGGGAAAGGGTTAAACCAATTTATGGAATCTCCACAGTTCCTAGTGTCCCTGTACAGCAATTATACCAGAAGATTATGGTATTAGAGGTATTAAACCTAGCCATGGTCCCCGAGAAATTCCATTACAGTACCCAACAATAAAATAATTCTATCAACAGATCAAACTAGAAATACTGTGAGCAAAGCTCACTGAAGAATACCCCCCGCTCCCCTCCCAAAGCATCGGATACAATGGTAAAGTTTAAGTTGCGCTTACAAGGTATCACAGGAGTTCCTTGTAACCTCTTAGTTGAATTATCTTTCCTTGAAAGAATCTGAGGAGAAAAATCTTCCTTCATGCATATCTACATATGATGTGTAGCCTTCATATACAGTTTGAATCAAATCAACTGAGCCCTTTAGGAGGAGTAGCGCTTACAAGGTATGTGCACAGGAGTCCTTCGCAGGTAACCTCTAAGTTGAATTATCTCCCCTTAGAAGAATCTGCGGCGTATGATCTTCCTTCATGCATATCTACATATGATGTGTGACCTTCATGTAAAGTTTGAACCAAATGTATTGAGCCGTTTAGGAGGAGTAGTGCTTACAAGAAATGTGGAGGTATGTGCACAGGAGTCCCTCGCAGGTAACCTCTAAGTTGAATTATCTCCCCTTGGGAGAATCCTAGGCGTATGATCTTCCTTCATGCATATCTACATATGATGTGTATCCTTCATGTAAAGTTTGAACCAAATGCATTGAGCCGTTTAGGAGGAGTAGTGCTTACAAGAAATGTGGAGGTATGTGCACAGGAGTCCCTCGCAGGTAACCTCTAAGTTGAATTATCTCCCCTTGGAAGAATCCGAGGCATATGATCTTCCTTCATGCATATCTACATATGATGTGTAACCTTCATGTAAAGTTTGAACCAAATGCATTGAGCCGTTTAGGAGGAGTAGTGCTTACAAGAAATGTGGAGGTATGTGCACAGGAGTCCCTCGCAGGTAACCTCTAAGTCAAATTATCTCCCCTTGGAAGAATCCGAGGCGTATGATCTTCCTTCATGCATATCTACATATGATGTGTAACCTTCATGTAAAGTTTGAACCAAATCCATTGAGCCGTTTAGGAGGAGTAGTGCTTACAAGAAATGTGGAGGAATGTGCACAGGAGTCCCTCGCAGGTAACTTCTAAGTCAAATTATCTCCCCTTGGAAGAATCTGAGGCGTATGATCTTCCTTCATGCATATCTACATATGATGTGTAACCTTCATGTAAAGTTTGAACCAAATGCATTGAGCCGTTTAGGAGGAGTAGTGCTTACAAGAAATGTGGAGGAATGTGCACAGGAGTCCCTCGCAGGTAACTTCTAAGTCGAATTATCTCCCCTTGGAAGAATCCGAGGCGTATGATCTTCCTTCGTGCATATCTACATATGATGTGTAACCTTCATGTAAAGTTTGAACCAAATGCATTGAGCCGTTTAGGAGGAGTAGTGCTTACAAGAAATGTGGAGGAATGTGCACAGGAGTCCCTCGCAGGTAACTTCTAAGTCAAATTATCTCCCCTTGGAATAATCCGAGGCGTATGATCTTCCTTCATGCATATCTACATATGATGTGTAACCTTCATGTAAAGTTTGAACCAAATCCATTGAGCCGTTTAGGAGGAGTAGTGCTTACAAGAAATGTGGAGGTATGTGCACAGGAGTCCCTCGCAGGTAATCTCTAAGTCGAATTATCTCCCCTTGGAAGAATCCGAGGCGTATGATCTTCCTTCATGCATATCTACATATGATGTGTAACCTTCATGTAAAGTTTGAACCAAATGCATTGAGCCGATTAGGAGGAGTAGTGCTTACAAGAAATGTGGACATACGGACAGACAGACGGACGGACGGACGGACGGACAGACAGGGTGATTCCTATATACCCCCCCAAACTTTGTTTGCCGGGGGGTATAACAAGAGCTTTATAAAAAAGAACTTTTATTTTGTTGTATGCTGACAATATGCTAGATACTGAAAGCATGACTGAAAAACAGAAAATTGATTCTTCTGAGTGTTACCTAGTACAACATAGAGTTTGAGGTTGACTATTGATGGAATATGAAATAATTGCCCATTTCAAGAACTCCTGAACTAAAAACCTTTTCCAGCATATATGATAATGTAAATCTGCCACAGACGACTTTAAAAACATCTAGACAATTGAAAATATCGAAATAGGAAGGCATGAAAGCTGAAAAATTTGTGGCAAAAGGAGAAATTGCTCATAAAGTTCTCAAAAGTCGTCTGCGCTGCAGATGTGTCAAAATACTTCTGCATTTGGGAAAGGTTTAGATTCCTGTGGTAGCAGTTTTGAGACCAGGACTAGGACACTAATATGGCTCCATTGGGATCATTATAATGTTAGCAGGAAAATTGGCAATCAGGTTGGGTGTCATCAAAGTATACAGATTCCGATATTTTGATGGGCAATTAACCCTTTCCAACAATTAGATGCATTCTAACACTTTGAAGCAGACTTATTTTGAAATCATTGTTGCAAAAGGAGAAATGATTGCCACAATGATTGCAACACTATTCAATTATAAATGAAACATATTTTCATTAAAAATGTTGAAGCTGAAAATTAAGATATTAATACATCTCTCAACATAAAGAGTTAATAAACGTTTTGGGAAAAGGAGAAGTATGACTTGTTTTGAGCTGTATATTATTGATTGATTGTTTGGTGTTTTAGGCCACTTTCAACATGTTTTCAGTTATATCACAGCGTTTCCTGGGGAAGTTTTTCAGTACTCCAGGTATGTTTAGCCTGACACCAGTGAATCAGTTGTTGAATGCTTACCATGCAACCCTAGGCACCATGCAAGGTGGGCAGCCATTCACTACCATTTTTAAAGTCTGTGTGTTGTATATATTAAGCTCCTCCACTACTTAAATAAGGAATCCTCGCGGCAGTCATGATGGAGTGCTCTTGGGAACAGCACATTTCCTTAGCCTTAGTACTGGTTTGTTTACCAAGGGATCATGAATAAGGGAACAGTTTGCCGTGATAAATGTATAACTGAAATAATGCGTAAAAACCCTATGTCCAAAACTACCTTGATTCTTACCTGTATAATTGTTGTTTTATATCCCTTTATAATGGAAATCTTTATAAATGAAAATAATAATTTTGAATAGAGTTGAAAATATATGCAATTAGAAGAAATTATGAGAACTTTCTCCTTTTGCCACATTTGTTTGCAAAAGCATCAGAATGTGTGTTCATGATTGAAAGGTATAAATAGGAATAGGATGGGAGGGAATGTTATTAACAAGCATAAAAGTTTGATATGCGTTTAATTCCAGGTTTCTATCCATACTAAAATACCTCCTTTGCTTTATTCATTACCAGTTAATGGCAAAACTGTCTTAATTAAGCCCAACTCATTAATGAAAGCTAGTTTCAAGACATTTTTACTTTTTTGTGTGTGTGTGTGTTAATTTCTTATTTGGAGACTCCATGGAGGACCTGATTGTGGTGTCTTATCAAATAGCAACAGATATGTGCAGTGCAAGACACATTTAACTTTGAGAAATGTTGCTGTATTGTTACATTATAAAAATAAATGCCAAGATAATGTTGAAAATGAATTAACCCTTTCCAGCATGCAGACTGTGACATTTAGACGCATCTGTAGGGGACGATTGCAAAACATTGTTGCAAAATGAGAAATTGCTTATAATAAACAACTTCTTCTTTTGCTGTAATGTTTACAACGTTATTCAATACATTAAATTTCATTTGTAAGAGATATTCCATAGTTTTTAATTAATACATGTTAATCAAAGTCGTCTGCTGCTGATCTGTTGCATCTGGAGGGAAAAGTGTTAATCTTAGAAAAGGGATAATACATTTCTTCCGTCCTCTGTTGTCTCCAGAAATAAAAGTAGAAATTCTCATTAGCAAGTGCCACTGTTGCCAGGCTGTGCTGCCTGTATCTAAAGGCAAACACTAATTCCATGAAATATGGTCTCTTTTGATATTGGAAAGCTTGAGTCCACAAAACAACAGGCCTTCTCCAATCAAATGAATAGAAATGCACTTTAATTTTGCATATAACATGCATGCGAACATTCTGGCTGCAGTGTTCCTACACTTTTCTCATTTAGAAATATTGCATTGCTTTTACCTGATTATGCTGTAAATAGTTGCCTGCATGCTTTAACCGTTTCACACATACAACAAATATGCGGCAGTCTACTTTGAAAACCTATAGGCAAGAGTATGGAAACTCTGAAAGTGCTTGATTTGTACAATTTCTAGACAAAATGTCCAAGTGTTTTGTATCAAGGAAAGGTTTTTACCCTTTCCCACTTGCAGAACCCCTTAACCTTTCCCTCACATAGACGCTTTTTGACGCCTCTGCAGCAGACGGCTTTTTGAAAACATAGTGACAAAAGAAGAAATTGCTCAAAACGAGCAATTTCTCCATTTGTCACAATGTTTTCCACTTTTAGTCATAGGTTATCAATTATAGTTGAATTATAGAGATTTTCTATTTTTTGACAAAATATGTTCAAAGTCGCCTGCTGCAGAATTGTCGTATGTTGGAAAGGGTTAATGCAACTGCAGCAGATAACAGTTAGAAACATTGTGGAAAAAGAAGATTTTGAGCAATTATCTTCTTTTGTCTCAATGTTCTCAAAATGCTATATTCGGATATTAATACTTTTAACCATAGAGATTTTCCATAATTTTGCTTAGATGTTAACAAACTCAGATTCTCCAGATTTGTTGTAAGAGGAAACGGTTAACCCTTTCCCTCAAATAGACGCTTTCTAATGCCTCTGCAACAGACGGCTTTTTGAAAAACATAGTGACAAAAGAAGAAATTGCTCAAAACGAGCAATTTCTCCTTTTGCCACAATGTTTTCCACTTTTAGTCATAGGATATATCCATTCAATTATATAGATTTTCTACCTTTTGACAAAATATGTTCAAAGTCGTCTGCTGCAGAATTGTCGTATGAGGGAAAGGGTTAAGGAGCGAAGTTGTAGTGTCATTGACTGTGTTATTATTGTGTTGTAGAAAATGTAATGTATTTTCGGGGTCTGAAATTAATCTGTCTGTTACAGCTGCTGCTGGTCATTTTGTTAAGGCATTATGGTTCCCAGTGGGAGCATCACGGTAGCTGATTTATGGACAAACACTGACCCCTGACCCCCACTTTTAAACCTTCAGTCTCAAGTCCTTTCCCCTGACAACAATTGTTTTTAAGTTTTGGACTTCTGTACAATAAGAAGAGGAGAAATTGCTCACAAACTTTAAATGGTCATGGTTTATCTTTTTCCCTGATTGAGATAAAAATACAAGTCAGCTCAGCAGACAACTTTTGAACATTGTTAGAAAAAGAAAAATTGCTCACCGAATATTAAATTGAAATTTCTTGCTTGCTTTCATACACTTGAGATTTGCTCATAATATATAGCCATTTAGCAGATGCGCAGAATGTTTGAACACTGTTCAAAAAGGAGACACTGCTCACTAATATCTGCATTGACAACCTTTTCCCTGATGGAGATGAAAATTTAACTCTTTCCCACATGTAACAAATCTGCAGCAAATGTCTTTGAAAACATCTTGGCAGAATCTTCTGCCACAATGTTTTCAAAAGACATCTGCTGTAGATACTTCAAAATGCATCCATACAATTGTGCCTATGCAGCAGCTCATTTTTGAAAAGAAATTTCTAAATAACAAAGCAATTGGTCTCCTTTGGCAAGAAGGATTTGACTCACCATAAAAACAATACAGTGGAACCTGTGTATAAAGACCGCCCATGGAAACACAATAATATGGTCTTTATTAACAGGTGGTCTTTAATTGGAGGGTCATATATGCAGAAAATGACAACTTGAGAAACTATATGTGTGGTTGCTATAGTCACAGGGAATTGCTATTAATTCCAAGGTGGTCTTTAGCACATGTTTGACTGTACTTCTTAATTTCTAGATATTTCAATTTATTTTGCAAAACTAATTTCAAAGCAGGCAACTCTAAAAGTATCATACAGGGTAAACAATCAAAAACTTTCTGACAGAAGAAATACACACTCACCAGTTTCTGTATCTATGGAGAAATAGAGCTGCGGGTCAAATCTTGATATGTTGTACGTCAGTGACTGTCCCGGGTTTTTATCCAAATCAAAAGCTTCAATTTGCGTAACGAATATTCCACCTGGTGTATTCCCTTCTGGTACGGACCCATAGTATACAGGGTTCAAGGTCATTGGAATGTGATCATTAGTGTCCTTGACCTCTATGTAAACTTCTATATGAGAGAAGAGGGGGACCAGTCCATGATCCTGTGCATAGACTGTAAGCCAATAATGTGTGGCCGTTTCCCTGTCTAATACTTGACCTGTAGTGATAGAGCCTGTGAAATAGAAATAGAAAATTCATTAAATTGAGAAAAAATATTTGATTCCTCAGCCACAGTGACTGGTTTAAAGTTCTTTGGGGTAAGAAACACCTTTTTTTTTGCCCCTGCAGCAGACATGTTATGTTTACATTGTCAGAAAAGGAGAATTTGTTAAAAATGAGCAATGACTTCTTTTCCCATTTTCATATCTTTAGTGTATAATTTGTTTATAAGAATGCTCACGTAACTATGGATATTCTAGTTTTGACACTTTTGTCCTTCAATGTTTTAAAGAATATTCACTCATTATCAGATAGACTGATAAACCCTTTCCCACATACAGCAATTCTGTAAGCAGATTTCTTTGATGACATCAAGGCAAAAATATAGAAAAGGGGAATTGAAAATGTAATTATTGAATAAAGTTGAAATCATGGTGGCAAATGGAGAAATTGCTCATTTCGTTATATGAGCAATTTTTCCTTTTGTATTATAATTATTTCAAAAGTCATCAGCTGCTCCATGCTGCCATCAGAATGTGGCTGTATCTTATTATAATATATTGGGAAACTTTGTAGACAACATCAAATTTAAAATTTACTTTCAAATTGAATTTTTGTCTTCAGGCATTTTGTTTGAATATACATTATGTACACAGATGGGGTTTGGCACAGTAATTGATGTAATTGACAAAGTTATGCTTTAGTCAGCTGCTTCAACACCAGGTCTTATTTGATTATGAGGTCCAGATAAGGAGGGGTTAACAGCTATTTACCCCACAATATCTCTCTTAGTATCCGACCAAACCCTATGTTGTAGGTACTCAAAATAATCGTCTCATTGAGACGATTCTTTTGAGTACCCACAACATAGGGTTAGCGGATAAAATAAAGATTTTAGAGCTAGCAAAATGCTCCTTATTTATAGAGAGATCTGTTTCTGTTTTTCAAATCAGATCAATTAACCCTATATATTCCCACATAAAGATGCATCTGACTTTTGAAAACTTAGTTTCCAAAGGAGAAATTGCTCATGATGAGAAATTAAGTATTTTATTATGAGCAGGTTCAGTCTCGTTTTGCCACATAGAGACGCATTCTGCATGAAGCCTCTGCAGCAGATGACTGTTGAAAAAAAAAGAAGCGAAAGGATAAATTGCTCATAATCAAATGTAAAAAATTAGCTGGATGAATAAATCCATGTTTTATGGTGCATTGATAGTTTAGGTGCATCAGAATGATACTTGTATGAGGAATTTCACTGATATCTAAAAGGTCACAGATGCTTAATAGAATCTAAATACAAAATGTGATAATCCGAGTTTTCAACAGGAAAAGGGCTTGTAACTTTTAAATGTTAAAACTTTCCCTTTTCCACCCAACATGCAATAAATTTGCAGCAGAAGACTTTGAAAACATCTTTGCATGAATGTAGAAAAATCTCTATCTTTTAATATGAAAGTATATCTTATTGAATAGAGTTTAAAATGTGGCAAAAGGGAAAATTGCTCATTATGCTAAGTTATTTGCTAAATTTATATTAAGCATTAAATTTCATCAGGGGTATTATAGTAAACATGAATATAGCAACACTATAATTATGTCAGATCTAGATCAAAATGATAGCAATTCAAAGGCATCCAATAATCCACAATATACTATTATACAATATATTTTTCTGTTGCAGATAGGCACACTGATAAAATAAACCTTTTGCCACTTGAAGACGCATCTTAAACCCTTTCCGTCATACAACAATTCTGCAGCAGACGACTTGGAACATATTTTGTCAAGAATTAGAAAATCTCTAAAATTGAATGGATAACCTGATGTCTTAAAGTGGAAAACATTGTGTCAAAAGGAGAAATTGCTTGTTTTGAGCAATTTCTTCTTTTGTCACAATGTTTTCAAAAAGCTGTCTGCTGCAGAGGTGTCAGAAAGCGTCTATATGAGGGAAAGGGTTAACGCATCTGCAGCAGACAACATTTGAAAACATTTGAAAACATATATAGCAACTAAAGAAGATATGGCTGTGTCATAATCAAATTTTCATTTTGCTTCAATATTTTCAACTCTTCTCAATTAATTATAACATTTACAGTTGTTTATAATATAATTAATTGTCTCAATGTTTTCAAAATAGTCTGCTGAAGATTTGTTGTAAGTTGAAAAGGGTTATGCCCGCACAGCATGTTTATAAGCCAGCCCCCTCTCTACCAGATCGTTATCACTCCAAACAAAAAACACAACTTTAAATACAAAAATATTTTATTATTCATGAAGAGAAGTAATATCTTGACCTCCATAAATATGCCAAAAGCAAAAAAAGACGCTTAAATACTAAATATGGCAGTTTTTTTCGCAACGCCAGATTTGGAACATCTCCCAAATTTTAATATGGTATATTACTATGAGTCCCTCTTATCTCCACAAGTTGTGGTCTTTAACCCTTTTCCTGGCAGAAATTCATATAACGCCATTACCCAATGTGATATTTACTTCAATACAGAAAATATTCTACGCTGATGACGTTTGAGAACAATGCGGTAAATGAAGGAATGAATCGAAAGGCTTGATGGAGCTTTGGTATCAGAAGCTATCTATCCTTTTCTCATACTGTATTATTAAACCCTTTTATGCCACATACAACAATTCAGCAGCAGATGACTTTGAAAATGTCTCAAGAAAAACATTGAAAATCTCTATTAATGAAGGTAAAAATACTGAAAAAAGTTGTAAACATTGTGGCAAAAGGAGAAATTGCACGTTTTGTGCAATTTCTTCTTTTGTCACTATGTTTTCAAAAAGCCGTCTGCTGCAGAGGCGTCAGAAAGCGTCTATATGTTGAAGAGGGTTAAAAATCGTCTGCTGCAGAGGTAACAAAAGGTGTCTGTGTCAGGATAAGGAGTCGGATGAGATTTGTGTGTGGTAACTAGTTAATAGATTTAATAAGATATAATGAATTTGATTAGACTTACGATAATTTGTGGCGCTGATTTTAAATAGACTGGTTTTGCTGCATTTATACCCTTTCCCACATACACCAAACCTGCAGCTGACGATTTTTTTGAAAACATCTAGGCAAAAATGTGGAAAGTCTTGATGAATGAGAGTGTGTTTATTAAATAGAGTTGAAAGCATTGTGGCAAAAGGAGAAAATTGCTGACTATGAGCGATTTCTACTTATGCCACAATGTTTTCCGAAAGCCGTCTGCTGCGGATGTGTAAAATGTGTCTACATGTGGGAAAGGGTTATATGGCTTAGTTTTCTTCAGTGCAGAGCTTAAGATAAGTCAGTGCATATTTTCTGTACTAAAATCTCAATTTGACCGATAAACCCTATATAATAATAATAAATTAAAAAAATAAAATAATAAAATAATTGTTGGTACTGCCTATAATATGACATACAGACAAATCTGCACATCTCGGCAAAAATATGGTTAACCAGTTTTTAAATGATACATTAATTGTTGTAGAGTTGAAAACATTGTGTCAAAAGCAGAAATTTCTCGTTTTGAGCAATTTCTTCCCTTGCCACAATGTTTTTAAAAATCTTCTGCAGCAGGTGTCAGAATACGTCTATATGTAGGAAAGGGTTAATATCATCTTACCATCTGCCTCTTTGAAAACATAGGGTGAAAGATGAACAGGAGAACTGGTAAAATTTCAGACCATGGCAGGTCATGAAAGGTGAATTGTGCAGTGCAAAGTGGATTGAACACAGTAAAACACTATAATTGAGCCTGTCGAATGAAAATTTCAGGTACATTCAGTCAACTGTTGAGAACAGTGCAGATCCAGATTTACAACTGTTAAAATATATCTTACATATAATCTTGTCTATAGAGAAGAATCAGTCAACTTTGAGGTAGATATTCTGTTAAAACTGATAAGATGGGCAGGCTGATCTGAACCAGCCTACACTGTTCCTAAATGCCAATGTGTATGGAACAGTCCTAAAAGATCCGACCTGATCAGGGCTCGAACCTTGGACCTTTAGATCCGAAGGCGAACGCTCTACCACGTCTCTATAAAAGCTAGCTCTATAGCAAGGCAGTATAAGTGTCCCCTGCTACATGTACCTTTTCTCATGCAAAGGCTCATATTATTTCTACAAGAATGTTCAACTGCTGGATACTAACATAAATCTATAATAAATTCAAATCAAAGTGTTACAAGCAGACTATGGAAAAGCGAATCCCTGTCGCACAGGCCTGCGACACAAAAAGTAACCTTCTAATAAGTACACAACATGTGACTGACAGTAAGGTGTTCAATGGGGGGTATTTATAAACGTCATGATAAGGTGTATTTGTGATAGAGGGAGCCAGTAGCCCAGTCTTGTTGCACAATATGTAGATGTTTATAACCCTTTCCCCCATATGACAATTCTGCAGCAGACGACTTTGAACATATTTTGACAACAAATAGAAAATCTATATAATTGAATGGATAACCTATGACAAAAAGTGGAAAACATTGTGTCAAAAGGAGAAATTGCATGTTTTGTGCAATTTCTTCTTTTGTCACTATGTTTTCAAAAAGCTGTCTGCTGCAGAGGCGTCCGAAAGTGTCTATATGAGGGAAAGGGTTAAATTCAAAATGGTTATTTACACCTGTAATCAATCCAGAGGTCCAGATAAGGAGGGGTTTACAGCTCTTTTCCCCCACAATATCTCTCTTATTATCCAACCAAACCTCATGTTGTGAGAACTCAAAAGAATCGTCTCATTGAGACGATTCTTTTAAGTACCCACAACATAGGGTTAGCGGATAAAATAAGGATTTTAGAACAAGCAAAATGCTCCTTATCTAGAGCTCAGAATTCAATCCCACCATTAATTTTGTACACCAGCCAAGTTTGTTTCCACTTTGATAACAGTCCTATAGATAGCTTTTATGAAATTAATTCACCCTTTTCCTTCATCTGCATGTTTAAATTTTCCAAAATACAGATGCTTCCTCAGCAGTTGATGATTGGCAAATCGAGAAATTGCGCATGACGAGCAATTTCTCCCTTTGCCACAATGTTTTCAACTCTTTTCTATAATTATTCTTTCATTTAAAGAGATTTTCCATATTTATGCTTGCAGGTATGTATCCAGTCGCCTGCAGCAAATTTGTTGTATGTGGGAAAGGGTTAATATTCATTTTCATTTCCCTCTTAAATAACAATTTCCAACTCCTGTGCTAGATTTATTAATTATTGCCATATTAATGTGTAGCAATATTATCAAATACTGAATGGAATATTTTAACCCTAAATCGATTCTAAAACTGATGACTGATTTGTGAAGCCTCAGCTCCACCAGAATAGTTCAAGTCAGTACATTAATTTGGTGCACTGTTAATTAGTTCTTAATATTACCAAGTTTATTATAATTTTAGTATAAAATATATGGATATATATATATATATATTAGATATTATATCTGTTTTGATGCACAGAATGCATGTTAACCCTTTCCCTCATATAGATGCTTTCTGACGCCTTTGCAGCAGACGGCTTTTTGAAAATGAAGTTTTTAAAGTAAAACATATTTTTATTAGAAAATACTTACCAGTCATTTATTACCTGATATATACATCTCCTAACCCTTAATTCATCCAGAAAAAGAACTCGCCTAGCGTATCCCTCACGCCTGTGTGATATACACGGTCACCGGTAAATACCGGCGCACGAGGTCAACGTGTCACTTTTAGTTTTCAAGTAAGTGTTGGTTGACGACGCGGGGTTGGGAGGCGGGAATATGAAATGACTGGTAAGTATTTTCTAATAAAAATATGTTTTACTTTAAAAACTTCATTTTTATGTCAAAAATACATTACCAGTCATTTATTACCTGATGACTTTTCAGCATCGGTCGGGAGGCATCTGCCAACACTTCTAGTCCTACAGGTAATGCAGCACATTGTAGTTATTTTTATTTAATTTATTTACTTAGTACTGAGACACAACAGCCTGTGAAAGTAGGAGAATGGATTGATAAATTTCAATCGTTAAGTACTTTATTGTTGTGTCTAATATGTAATTTAGCATATAACTCGCTGAGACGCCACCAGTGGCCCCAGAGAGTGAAGATTTTCAGTTTGCTTAGACATAGATCGCAGGTAGAAATTTGAAAAAGTCGATTGAGATTTCCATACCGCGGCACGAAGAATATCCTCTAAAGGCACATTGTTGGAAAAGGCCCAACTAGCGGAGAGTGCTCTAATTTCATGTGGACGAATCCGTAAAAACGAAAGATCGCGAACTGAAAGATTAGTGTAGGCTAATTTAATTGTACAGGATATCCAGCGGGAAATAGAAGCCGCTGATATATCCTTACATCCTATCAGAGGGAGAAACAACCTCTTCCTACGGCCCCTTGTCCCTTTAACTCTCTTAAGGTAAAGCTTAAGAGCTCTAACGGGACATAGAAGTCTGTCGGCATCCAACGGACCACAGCTCGCAGAAAGACTGGGAACCGTGATTGGTTTAGGAAGGACCGAAGGTAACTGGTTCTTGGCTAAAAAACCTGACTGACAAAGCAGAGTGAACGAGCCATCAGATTCATTGAATCTGATAAAGCCGGTTTCTACTGAAAGCGCATGTAACTCACTTCTACGACGCGCGGTCGCAAAGGCAAGAAGAAAGACAGTTTTGTAAGTTAAAAATTTTAACGAAGCAGAAGACAGAGGTTCGTACGGTGCCTTTGTAAGAGACCAAAGAACGCAAGATAAATCCCATTTTGGAGTTAAACTCCTACAAACGGGTTTATCTAGTTCGAATGATCGCATAAGTTCCGAGAGAAATGGATTAGCACCAATACTCTCTCCCCCTTTGAACTTAAGCGTATTCGAAAGCATTGAACGATAACCTTTTATTGTGCTAACAGCTAGATCTTTATCTTCAAAAAGAAAAAGAAAGAAATCGGCAATCCTAGCTACAGAGGGACACTCAGGATTGATCGACCTAGCATGACACCAATCTGAGAAGACTGTCCACTTGGAATCATAGACGATTCTAGTGGATCGTCTTCTGGATTGAGCGATGCGAGAGGCAACTTTTTGAGAAAAGTTTCTCTCTCGGATCGATCGCTTGATAATGTCCAAGCGTGAAGATGAAGCATTGCCGGGTTGGTATGAAGATGCCGCCCCGGTTGCTGAAACAGAAGGTCGTCTTGAAGAGGAAGACGTACTGGTTGTGCCGACAGGCAGGCCAGGAGGTCGTTGAACCAAGACCTCTGGGGCCAAAATGGCGCTATCAACAGGATTCTGCACTGTTGAGAACGAAGAACCTTTTGTAGTACGATCGGGACCAGAATGAACGGGGGAAACGCGTACCCGAATAGACGGTCCCAATCGAGGGTCAGTGCGTCCACTGCCCAGGCTGCAGGATCGTACATCGGTGACACATAAAGTGGCAGCCGATGGTTGACTCTGGTGGCGAAAAGATCCACCAGTGGTGTCCCGATCCGCATGAATACAGAGTTTACTACACTCTGATTCAGTGTCCATTCCGCCGGAAGAACTTTGTTTTGGCGGGATAGACTGTCCGCTAAGACATTCAAATGGCCGGGGACGTGTTTTACTAAGACTACTAACGACGTCGCCTGGCACCAAAGGAGTAACTTCCATGTCTCCAGAAAGAGTAGATGGGAGTGCGTTCCTCCTTGCCTGCGAATGTAGGACACAACAGTAGTATTGTCCGTCGACAATAAAACAGTTGTGTTCGCAACGGAGGCAGAGAACTGTTTGAGAGCTAGCAGGACTGCTCTCAATTCTAAGTTGTTTATGTGCAAACAACGTTCCTCCGCTGTCCACATGCCCTGGGCTGTTAGGCCCTGTGGCTCTAAATGAGCTCCCCAACCCACAGCACTGGCATCTGTAAAAAGGTACAGATCCGGAGGTGATGTGATCAAGGGCACCCCTTGTAGATAGATTAACGGATCCAGCCACCACCGAAGGTGTGACTTGAAGAAATCCGTCAGAGCTATCTCCTGTTCCAGTGAGTCCACAGACGGACGCCACCGGGACAGAAAAAGATACTGAAGGGGCCGCATGTGGAGCCTGCCTAGACTGACTAGGTCGGCTGCTGCACTCAGGGACCCCAGAAGTGACAGCATGGACCGGGCTGTTACCATAGCCTGGTCCAGAGTGAGTCTGATCTTCCGGAAAAGAGAATCGACTCTGTCCGAAGGGACCCGAATCACCGCTAGGTCGGTGAGAAAGGTCATCCCTACGAATGTAAACCTCTTTGACGGAACTAAGTCCGACTTCTGCGTATTGGGAATAAGGCCCAATCGCAGAATGGTCCGCCAGGCTAGAGACAGATCGTGAAGGAGAATTAAACGATCTGCTCTGTGGAGTAGCCAGTCGTCGAAGTATTGAAGAAGCTGGGGCCCGTTCATTCGTAGAAAGGCTCCCACAGCATTTATAATCTTCGTGAATACTCGAGGTGCGGACTTGAGGCCGAAGGGAAGTGCCCTGAATTGGTACACTTCTCCATTTACCACAAACCGAAGGTATTTCCTCGACGAGGAAGCGATCGGAATGTGGTAATAGGCGTCTTGTAGGTCTAACGAGACCGCCCAGTCGTCCTTCCGAATAGCCATTCTGATGGAGCGGGCCGACTCCATCTTGAATTTCTCGACCGGTATTAATAGATTCAGGGCTGACAAATCTATCACCGGTCTCCACCGACCGTCTTTTTTCGGAACGAGAAAAAGACGGCTGTAGAAACCCCGAGTATTGGGGTTGAGAACCCTCTCTATGGCTTTCTTTTTCAGAAGTGATGTAATCACTTCTGACATGGTCGGATGGCGTGACGACAGATCGATGGGCACGCTTGTCATGGGAGGGGGGGAAACGAAGGGAATTAGATACCCTTCTTGTATCACGGATAAAATCCAACGATCCTCCGTGATACTCCCCCATTCTTCCCTGAAAAATGACAGGCGGCCCCCTACTGCAATCTCCGGCCTCGGGATAGTCATAGAGAGGTGCGTACCCCTAGGGCTGCGGCCTAGGAGCCGTACCATACCTGGAAGTATGCTTCGGCTTAGCTCCCGTGAAACGGGGCTTCGGTTTAGCATAATTCCGGCCCGTGGAAGGAGGTTGTTTAGGCGGTACAGCCTTCACTTCCTGTTTCTGCTTTTTCGCCGGGGGCTTCCTAGTATTAGTCCATTTAGCCGCCGGTGCAGAGTATTTACGACTCTGTGACAAAGCATTTACTGCACTCGCCGAAAGGCGTCTGGATTGTTCTGACGAATCAGTAACAGTCACTGCAGCAATCCTTCCACCAAAGAGAAGATTGGAGGATAAGGGGGCGGCTCTTAAGCTGTCCTTGCTATTTTGTAGCAGAGAAGAGGATTTGACAAGTGTCGCATCTCTCCTCGCGGACAGCATTTCCGTGGCGTTCTGCAAATTTAGAGCCATCAGGTGCCGATTCCCCGTATCGAAAGCCTCCAGAATTCTGCTAGCCCCTCTGCTAGAGACATTCTCCTCTTTAAGTAGCAGTGCCAGAGCTATGGCGAAATGATCGTCATGTGAAGCCACCATGACTCCCAGACGCGCTCTGGCCTCCCATCTCTCAACCAGTTTAGCACTAACTGTGATTGAGGTGGGTGCAGTTAATCCCAAAGTGGACGCATCTCCGTCTAAGGCCGGCACTTTAACGGGAAAGAACTCCTTCGAAGCTACATAAGCCTTAGGAGACACCCATTCCTTAGAGATGGCCAGTGGGACCGACCAGGCTGACTCAACAGTGTCTAATGACCTGGTGGACTGCAGTTGGTCCAATAACCTTCCCAAGTTATTCGCCTGCGGAAGTAACTGTAATGGAGTTGTAGACCCTCCTATCTCCGCATTATGTTCTTCCAAACTTGAAAGGTTTTTACGACGTGGGGGAGCGTCGATCTTAGGGCAGAGCGTACTAGGCACTACCCTAAAAACTTCTTCAATAGCCTGCTGCAGGGACCAACGATCCGCAGCCGGCTCGTCTTCTATAGGTAATAGACTTTCCGTTTCTTCGTCAGACGAAGAAGTGGAGGATTGTCTAGGCCTACGACGAGAAGTATTGTGCTTAACCGGACTTCCCACCGGTTGACCAATTTCCGATCCAGAAATGGATTCATTCTCTGATAAATCCATAAGCTGGTGACGATCATGTGAACTCAACCTTCTATCCGCAGCAGAGAAAGGTTGCGCAGAGTCAATCATCGGAGCCGAACTCACTGTATGTGATCTTTTCGACTTCCCCTTAACGGAACAAGCAATATTCCGATCGGGGGATTGCCTTTCAAAGGACTGCCTCTTGGAGAGGTGTCCTTCCGGGAGTCGTAAATTCCTATAATCAGGAATTTGACGATCACGGTAGGCATCACTAACCTGTCTGTCATAGAACCGATCACTCCTTCGAAACGAAGGTTGGTAACGTGGAGGAGTAATATCTCTTGAATAATACACTGTTCCCCTAGGAGAACGGAATGATTTTCTCGATATGTACTCTCCGTAATCTATGTCAGCAGGTTGGTTATTAAAACCTGGTAAACCAGTGTTCTGAATATCCAAATAATCAGGCTGTGCTGCGAAAGAATGATAACGTGTATCTATCCGATCGAGACGCACTGATCCCGGTTGCCTGGTACCGGGTTGCCCGGTACCTGGTTGACCGGTGGCAGGTCGAGTCATGTATGAATGACTGCCTTGCTGATTCTCCCATTCATCTTGAAATGAATCACCCATGTCCTCATTTCCGGTGTATGGATTAGTCATGCTGAATTGACTGACAGAATGCCCGGTCGCTTCATGCAGCCCGGTGCCCGGTCTAGTCATTTCAGAATGACTGCCTGGTTGCCCGGTGACTGGTCGTATCATTCTAGAATGATTGCCCGGTTGCCCGGTGACCGGTCTCGTCATTTCAAAATGACTGCCTGGTTGCCCGGTGCCCGGTTGCCCGGTGCCCGATTTAACCAAGGTAATATGACTGTCCAGTTTCCCGGAACCCGGTTGCCCGGTACCCGGTCGCCCGGAGTCATAAGGGTTTTGCCCGGAAGCATCACCCTGTGGACCAATGATAGGCAATTGTAATGCTCCATCACCGGTCCCCAAATTCTGCCCGCCGACCGGGTAATTTGGAACTCTGCTGTAGGCTTCCGAAGAATGCCTATCAACTGAGTGTGGTGAAAGAGGGGGCCATTCTGTTAGGTTTCCCTGAGAATGCCCCATTGCCTCACCCGAAGGTTCAGCACTAACACCAATCGTCTGTTTTTGACCAGACGATATCATACGTTCCTCCGAACTTCGAGACGGTCCCGTCGTGGCTGTTACAGAGGCGTATGTCTTGACTGAAGATTGAAAAGCTCTGTCCTTCCGTCTAATCAACCCAGTCGTGGAGTCTGTTGGGGAAAAACCCTCGAATTCCCCTTCGCTCGTAGAGCTAATACTTACCTTCTTCTTCAAAGGAACAGTTTTACTCTTACGGCTTTTGTGAGTCCTCCTCGATATGGCCTGTTTCCAAACGGAAGCCGACCATAACGAACAGAACTCACATGGTGAATCCTTTGTGCACTTAGTGCACGCAATGCAGGAAGAGTGCGTGTCCCACAAGGCCACTAAATGACCGCATGAGCCACGCCTCTGTTCACCATTATGTGACATAGTATAATTACGAAATCAAATTACGAAGTTCAAAAACAAAAAATAATATTTTCTATTCTTTTATTTCACTACTCGTTTTTACGGACGTAATTCAATGAAAAAATATTTTTTAAATATTCTCCAAATGTCTATGTAATTATACAAAACAACAACAAAGGCGATAAATAATATTATCGCTACCGGATCGGGAAATCTCACCGTTGAAAATTAATTGAAAAATTAATGCACGGTCATTCAAGACCCGACTCGTAACTGAAATAGTGGGTGGGGTAACCACCCGCGGCTCTCAGCTAGTTGTTACTACAAAAAAACACAACTTAAACACAAACAATAAATAAACAAAGTTCAAGTTCAAGAAGTAAATGTACAGTTTAACTGAATGAATTGACCCGTTAAAGCGAAAGCTTTAACTAGACAACGAAAATAAATTTAGAAAAATGAAAATAAATTCAAGCCTGTAGGTCGGTGTGTCCAGGAAACTAAAAGTGACACGTTGACCTCGTGCGCCGGTATTTACCGGTGACCGTGTATATCACACAGGCGTGAGGGATACGCTAGGCGAGTTCTTTTTCTGGATGAATTAAGGGTTAGGAGATGTATATATCAGGTAATAAATGACTGGTAATGTATTTTTGACATAAAAACATAGTGACAAAAGAAGAAATTGCTCAAAACAACCAATTTCTCCTTTTGCCACAATGTGGTATGAGGGACAGGGTTAACCCTTTCCCTCATACGACAATTCTGCAGCAGACGACTTTGAACGTATTTTGTCAAAACATAGAAAATCTCCATAATTGAATGGATAACCTATGACAAAAAGTGGGAAACATTGTGGCAAAAGGAGAAATTGCACGTTTTGTGCAATTTCTTCTTTTGTCACTATGTTTTCAAAAAGCTGTCTGCTGCAGAGGCGTCAGAAAGCGTCTATATGTGGGAAAGGGTTAAATGCACAGACTCAAATGCATATCCTACAGTGCCTTGCCACCTACTATATATTAGAGGCCGATTTAACTTCAACTGGCTACTTCACAATTAATAGGAAAAGCAATCATTTTTCACAATGATGTGAAGAAAATTAATGAAAGACAAAATTCACATGGCAAACAAATGAAGTGTATTGTTTGCATAATCCAGTAGGATTGAGTGCATATTAAGTCATAAAGCAAAAAAAATGGAATATACCATTTTCTGACATAAGATTTCATAATTCTTCATTTATACATGTATAACATATAATTTTCGTCACAATTTTGCAATTTTGGTAATATGTCATTGTTTTCACAATTTAGCAATTTCACAAAATCAAAAGGCTAGGGAGTCTTCACAAAATTGGATGGAAAGGGGTCGCTGTCCTAAGGGCAAGGTGATTTTGTATGTCTGAAAGGTTTTTACGCTTCAATACTTGTTAGTTAATACTTCAGTGTGGTATGGTTGAACCTCTTCCCACATACAACATAATTAAGTCTCACCGAGTTTGCAGCAGACGAATTTGAAACATCTAGCTTAACCCTTTCCCTCATATAGACGCTTTCTGGTGCCTCTTCAGCAGACGGCTTTTTTAAAACATAGTGACAAAAGAAGAAATTGCTCAAGACGAGTAATTTCTCCTTTTGCCACAATGTTTTCCACTTTTAGTCATAGGTTATCCATTCAATTATAGAGATTTTCCAATTTTTTACAAAATATGTTCAAAGTCGTCTGCTGCAGAATTTTCGTATGAGGGAAAGGGTTAAATATGGAGACACATTATAAATTAATGCATCATTATTTGATAGGGTTATAAACTTTGAAATTAAAAGTAAAGTTGCCAATTTTGAAAGATTTCTCCTTTTGACACAACATTGGTATCTGAAGTTGTCTGCTGCAGATGTATAAACAGTGCATGTGGGCAACATGAGAGTAAGGTAAAATAACTACCAGTTAGTTTATCTTGATAATAACACCTCATTCATAACTCTTAGCCAGTATATGATGACTGCATGAAACCAGTCCACTTTTAGGTCTGATATGAGGCACATGAACCTGCTAGTCCTACCACTCTCAAGACAGCCGCTAGTAACAAGCCATATTGGGAGACAAGGTCAAATGTTCCATGATATGAAGGACAAGTGGGACAGATAGGTAAACCTGTTACACTTCTAGTTTTAGATGTCAGAAGTACCGTCCCATCAACTGACTATGTGAACTCAGGCAGGCAGCAGTCAGTACAGGCGCTGATGAGAATGTGCATTATGCATTAGGCTGCTCGCCCGAGTTTTCCCTAGCCCTTTCCTACAATAACTCAATAATTCCACCAAAGCAGGGACAGGATGAGTTCAAAAGATATATAAGTTATACATTGTAATCAGGTTAGGACATTTAGACATCCATTCAATTTCAGTTCATTGACCTCTATAAACTACCGGCCAATTATAATCAATCTAAATCATCATAAGTCAAGGTTGTTCTACCTATTTATCGCAACAACTCAATGGTATACTTATCGAATGTTGTAAATTTATCTGATAACAATTATTATTATAACACAACCTTATAAGGGACGGTCAATGAAAATTTTAAATCAAAATATTGAATCAAAATATTCATTTCACCCATTGAAACAGATAGTATCTCGGCAAACTTTATAATTAAAAGGTCTGGTTCAAGGGTAATCATTTTCAAACGTCAAATACTACGTAACTCTTGAAACTTTAAGTGATAACTATATTATAAGCAAAATAATACCGATTTGATTCTGTTTGACTAGCATTTGAACAATGTAAGTAGCTTATTTTGTAAATCTGAAAATGTGCAAATTATTATTGACTTACTGAGTGTCAAAACCCTATATCTGAAATAAAATAAATCTGCAGCAGACATTGAACTTGAAAGAAATTTAAGTAAAATTAATGAATGTCTATGGAATAGCGATGGGTATAATGTGGCAAACATAATGTTGTCTGCTGCTGCACAGACGCGTCAAAATTAGAGACAATTCCTTTCTGAGTGCCCACATGACAAGGATGATTCATAGGGTTTGGTTGGATAATATTAGGGAGACATTGTGGGGAAAGGAGCTGTGTATACCCCTACTTATCTGGAGCCCGGCATCTCCACCAAACTATGAGATATACAACCCATTCTTAACCCTTTCCCTGATACAACAAATCTGCAGCAGACGACTTTAAACATATTTTGTCAAAAAATAGTAAATCTAGCTCTTTAATTGAATGGTTATACCTATGACTAAAAGTGGAAAACATTGTAGAAAAAGGAGAAATTGCTCGTTTTGAGCAATTTCTTCTTTTGTCACTATGTTTTAAAAAAGCTGTCTGCTGCAGAGGCGTCAGAAAGCATCTATTACGGAAAGGGTTAAAGCTAATATTAATTTCGAGTTTGGAGAAAAATTGATTCTTTCATAAAAATTTGACAAAAAACTTTACCACAGAAAATGGAGCCAGATGGATGCTATGATATATGATTAATGGGCCCCAATGCATCAAAACCTTTACCCCCATTTTAACAAAGCCAAATATATACAGCAGATTATCTCTTGAAAAATACTACAGCAAGACTACAAATTGCTCAAGTTGAGCAATTTATAAATTCACCTCATTCCACAATGTGTTCAATTAAGTCTATTCAATATTCAATAATTAAAATTTCATTGATAAAGATTTTCAACATTTTTGCCTTTTTTACGTCATAATATAATCTGCTGCATCCAGATTTCTTGTATTTACCAAACATTTGTTTAAATCAAAATGTTAGGGTAATAATTAAGTTTAACCCTTTCTCCTTCATTCAGACGCTTTCTGACGCCTCTACAGCAGACGGCTTTTAGAAAACATTATAGTGTCAAAAGAAGAAATTGCTCAAACAAGCAATTTCTCCTTTTGCCACAATGTTTTCCACTTTAAGTCATTATAGGTTATCCATTCAATTATAAAGATTTACTATTTTTTGACAAATATGTTCAAAGTCGTCTGCTGCAGAATTGTTGTATGAGGGAATGGGTTAACACAGTAACAAATTAACTATTGACCCTTTCCCACTTGCAGAAAGATCTGCAGCAGACAACTTTATATATATTTTAGCAAAAAAGCTGATCATTTCAAAATATATCTGCTGCAGATTTGTTGTAAGTTAACCCTTTCCCTCATACAACAATTATACCTCTACTCATTAGAAATAGAGAAGCTCTAATTCAGTACACACAATACTTTAAAATCTATTTGGTCGGATTTCACGCATCACCGCAGGTTCGAGTGACCAACACATGACAAACACAATAACAGCGGCAAGACCCATTAATCTTCAAATTGGTGATTCAGCAAACTCAGGGTTCTGTATTTGGCTTTGTTCGTCATATTCGGAGAAACAATTGAATAGAATTTTGCTTTGTTCACTTCTGTTCAAATGCAAAATGAACATCTTTTCGTCTTCAGTATAAACACATGAAAGCCATTTAACATCAAATAGCAAGTCAACCATGTTACTAGTAATAAATACAAGCATCTTTTGATGCTGTTTTACGTGCATTTTGTAATCAATGTCACTAAACATGATTCAATAGTTAAATGATATATGCCTTTTCTAATTTACCTTTCCCACAATTACAACAAATCTGCAGCAGACAACTTCGAATTAATCTGGTAAGAAATATGGTAAACCTCTATAAATCAAAGTTTTAACAATTTGAATAGAGTTGAAAATATTGTGGCTTAAAAGGAGAAATAGCTCATCATGAGCAATTTCTCCTTTTGTCGCAATGTTTTCAAAAGTCGTCTGCTGCCAAGGCGTAAAAAAAGCATATCTATGGGGGAAAAGGTTAAAACAATTATAAACATTATTTATAAAAGCATTTTGCAATCACTTCATTTTCACTCTTAATTTACTCAAGCGTTACAACGCAAAATTGTCATTTATCTTTTCCCACATACAACAATTCTGCAGAAGAGGACTTTGAATACATATATATATGCAAAAACATGGAAAGTGAGACTCTTTAACCCGTTCCCTCATATAGACGCCTTCTGACGCCTCTGCAGCAGACGGCTTTTTGGAAACATAGTGACAAAAGAAGAAATTGCACAAAACGTGCAATTTCTCCTTTTGCCACAATGTTTTCCACTTTTTGTCATAGGTTATCCATTCAGTTATGAAGATTTTCTATGTTTTGACAAAATATGTTCAGTCGTCTGCTGCAGAATTGTTGTATGAGGGAAAGGGTTAAAGAAAAGTTTAGTCAATGGAAACAATTGAAAAAATTGTGACAAAAGCCATCTGCTGCTTATAGATCAAAATGTGTCTGTAAGTGGGAAAGGGTTAATTAATTTGTAAACCTTTTCTTAACAGTTTTAAACATTATTTCTAAATGCATAAGCACAATTATAGCTTCTTTCCAACTCTCAGTAACTCATGCAAGACTTCTTGTTTACTGCAAATTTCTCATTAAATGGGAAAGGACAATTGTACCAACACTTTTTTATGTTCTGTTAACCCTTTCCCACCTGCAGACACATTTTGACGCAATAGCAGCAGACAACTTTTGAAAACATTGTGGCCAAAGGTGAAATTACTCATGAATTGCCCTTTGGCCACAATGTCTTCAACTGTATGTAACAATTAAGCTATCTTTTATAGAGATTTTTCAAGTTTTTGTCCCCATGTTTTCAAAGTCGTCTGCTGCAGATTTGCTGTATGTTGGAACGGGTTAACCCAAGCAATTGCTTGATTTTCAACTCTTGTAACTCAAGATATATGTTAATCACTATTTGTCTTTAAATGGTAAAAGACATTAATTGTTAATGTTCTGGTAGCATTTAGTTGGTAGCAAAAAGCGACTCCAACAAAGGCACATGACCATGTTTTCTTTATTTCGCACTCACTTGAACATGCTTAATTGTATCACTGGTAAAGAACAATCATGAAACAATAAACACCCAGATGTGGTGGGGGCCCCTCCCCCAAACTTTATTGATTTATACCTGATTGTTGGCTCGCCCATTCATGATAAACACACACAGACTTTATTGTTCGCCAAAACATGTGTAACTCTAACCCAAACAATCTTACACTTCCCGTAAAAAATATGACAGAAATTGTAAGAATAGCTCGAGTTAATTGTCTGCTTTTAGAACAAGGAAAATGTTTTGATATTGTAAGCCTTGTCTGCTTTAAAAATGATTGAGAATGAATATGTTAAACCTCGAAAATTTAAAAAAGTAATCCTTTTCCTACGACTATCTGCGGCAGAGGGCTTTCAAAACACTTTGGCAAAAATATGCGACTCTCATATTCTATAAAAGACAGTACAGTAGTACAATCATTGAAAAGCTAGCTCTAAGAGTTGAAATCATTGTGGCTCAGTAGGAGAATTTTTTTCAAAACTTGTTAAGCTGCAGCAGAGATGCATTAAAATGCCTCTTAACCCTTTCCCTCATATAGACGCTTTCTGACGCCTCTGCAGCAGACGGCTTTTTGAAAACATAGTGACAAAAGAAGAAATTGCACAAAACGTGCAATTTCTCCTTTTGCCACAATGTTTTCCTCTTTTAGTCATAGGTTATCCATTCAATTATAGAGATTTTCCATTAGTTGACAAAATATGTTCAAAGTCGTCTGCTGCAGAATTGTCGTATGAGGGAAAGGGTTAACGTCAATTCGATTTCTTAAAGTACCAACAACAAAAGAGCTAAATCTAAATCTAGAGAATCATTTAATTAACAGAAGTTACTAGCAAAATTTATCAGATGCAAGTTTAACTTATCATCAATATGTTTGGAACAATCTACTGTTAATACAACTATGACTCTTTATGTTGAAGGCGCCACAATTGGAAATGAATGTAGAATCATATAACAGCTAGTAGTTACAAAGTAGCATCAAAAGCATTTAGTTTAAATTTCCTACCTCTCATCCCAAATGTCTGTAACAATTGGAAATACAATTTTGATACATTTTCTTTAAGTTGAAGGTGCCATAATTGGAAATAAATGTTTTTCCGACATTAGCAGGATTATAAAACAGTAGTAGTAGTAGCAGCAGCATGAAAAGCATTTAATTTGCCTTATCCCCAACGTCTGGAACAATCAGAAATACAACTTTGATACAAGGTCATGGAAGGTGCCATATATAGTCAGAACTAAATTATTTTTCTCACAACATTTTCAAAGTGTCTCTCTTGCAGAGACTTTTAAAAATCATCTGTATCAGGGGAAGGGTTCAACTTGGCATAATGATTCCATCTTGATGATGTTTGACAATACCTTTCAACATCGGGTGCAATAATGCCTGTGCACATCTGAAGACAATATGTAATCACGGTAATTAACAAATCTTTAAAATCCGGGAGAACAAAGCCACAGTATTGGCAGCCTTTCAGACATTACTGCTCTTGTTATGTTTATTATGCCTGAATAGAAAACATCATAACTTCAATTATTTTTTTTCTTTGCCCTCATTATTAAGATAATACAAGCCATGCCAAGGTGAAAAGGGTTCATTTTGAACATGCAAACATTAAAGATTTAAATGAGCCCCCTGCGCCTAATGCTCTGAGTCTATCCAGTCTTTGCTTTCGGCATAATATTATGTTAATGCTGATTTTTTTAAATGGACTTGTCAATCTCTTTATACCGACTCTTTGGAATATATACATCAAGATGGGCACCAAACAGTATAGAGTCTGGTCAGCATCCAAGCCAGCTGATCTGGCTCTATACTGGTGGCACAGGCTTTAGAAAAATCAGTTCAAGCAGTCCCATTAAGTATATTCTGACATAAGTGAAATTAGTGGCATTTCTATTGGTGTCTTTAACAAGGAGCAAAGAGGGAATAAAATACTTATTTTTTGTCAGACCAAACAGAGACTGAATTCTGTGGGCATAATTGATGGTAAATATGTGCTTGTAGAATGTCTAGGAAAAATTCACTGCTTTGTTTCTAATTAAGTAAGAGAATATACTAATAAGTATTATAATTAATGATTCCTATAAAAGTTCTGACGCCTGTGCAGCAGACGACTTTTAAAGACATTGTGACAAAAAAAAGTCCTCTTGTCACAATGTTTTCAACTCTTTAATTAAACCCTTATTTATGGAGATTTTCATGTCTTTGCCAATATGTTTTGGAAGTCATTTGCTGAGGATTTTTTGTATGTTGGAAAGGGTTAATTCACTGCAAAAGTGATAGTGTCATATGAAAGATGTGCATTATAGAATATTGCTGAAGATTTACATTAACCATTATTAAACACCTTGCCAAATAAACCTGAGAAATTACGGTATTGAATTAATGATTTTTGGTAACCTTTGCTGTCAAATGTAATACCCAAGGTGAGAGTGACATTATAAACCTGATAATAACTGACAGACTGGTTGACAAGTTTGTGGCCGAACATAATAGACTGGTTTATCAAAATATTACATAGAATTAGGTCATAGACTGTCATAACCATACAGTGGCCATCTTGTTGAATGATTGGGTAATAAGGATTGTCAGTTATTGACTTCTTGCTGGCTTTAGAATAAACATTAGTGAACGGCCACTCTCTAATATGTACCCTTTATTAACTAACCTTTTCCCACATACCACAAATCTGCAGCAGACGACTGTGAACACTTACCTACAAATAATATGTGAAACTATTGAAAAAAATGTCCATTTTACTGTCTCTTACGTTTTTACTTTACTTATAGATATGAGTTTTTGGCAAGTAATACATTGTTTTCAATCAAATATTGTGATCAAAGTCAAAGTTGTAAAAGAGTACTTATACTTAAATAATTTAAAAGGATAATACTTTAAACCTTTTACAACATAAAAACAAATATGAGGCAGACATCTTAAAAAAACAACTAGACCAAAATGATGAAAATCTCTTTAAAGTTTAATAATTGAACAAGAATTGAAAAAATTATGGCAATTAATGAGAAAGTGTTCATTCATGAGCAATTTCTCCTTTTACCACAATGTTTTCAAAAAACTTCTGCTGTTTCTTAAGTTTTAAAATGTGTCTGCAAGTGGGAAAGGGGGTTAAATTAAGCTGGTCTGAGAGAGGTGCTTGACTCAGGTGTTTTAAACTTTAATCTTTAGGATTTAGTTTTTTACGGTAAAAAGTTTTAACCCTTTCCCACATAGAGACAATTTCTGATGCCTCTGCAGCAGAAGGCTTTTTGAAAACATAGTGACAAAAGAAGAAATTGCACAGAACGTGCAATTTCTCCTTTTGCCACAATGTTTTCCTCTTTTTGGCCAATTATGGAGATTTTCTATGTTTCGACAAAGTACGTTCAAAGTCGTCTGCTGCAGAATTGTCGTATGAGGGAAAGGGTTAAAATTGTTTTCAACATCCCACGTACTAGTTACCTGTAACCAGGGTTACACATCATTTCTGCTTCTCCTTCGATTGATTGGGGTTTAACGCCGTTTTTAACAATTTCTCAGATATATCACGGCGGCCAGTTACCTAACTCATGCATTTCCTGGTTTTCTCACACCAGTCAAGTACTCCACACAACAATCTTCCCAAGCAACTGGCTGCTTTTCCACATAGACTTAGCCCATTGGTGGAAGACAAATAACGCATGTCACATTGACTTTTGTCAATCGTCAGAAAGAAACAATTTGTTTGTTTGGAGTTTAACGCCGCTTTCAACAGCTTTGGTCATATCACGGCGGTCAGTGCACCTACCCCTGTTTTCCTGGCTTTCCTACACCAGTACTTACACAACATTCTTTCGAAGCCACTGACTACTTTCTCACATAGATCAGAGGTGAGAGGCGATGGAAAAATCGCCCGAAAGAATGTCGCCGCAACCGGGCATCGAACCCGTGACCTCCAGATCACGAGTCAGATACGCCACCAACCGAGCTACCCGGCTCAGAAAGAAACAAAACAAACAAAACAAAAGTGACCTGATCCTGAGCTTTGTCCAATCCTGTGTTTTATCATGGTCCACATTACATAACTAAGGTGAGAAAACTGGTCTTTCCCCCAATGTCTCTCTTATTACTCCACCAAATCTTATGTTGTAGGTACTCAAATGGTTTCTACTCACTTAAATTACACTTTCATTTTTACAGAATTTCCATATTTTTGTCTAAACGTTTCCAAAGTCGATCATCTGCTTCAGATTTGTTGTATGTGAAAAAGGGTTGAAAACATTTGAAAAGCAATTGAATATCAGTTACATATGTACTAGAAATCAAACAATTTTCTGTACACCTGATTTAATTGATTCAAAATGATTACATTATTCACTAAATCGATCAGCACAGCTCCAGTGATTTGATGCGTTATTCACATTCTAAAGTCCTTATTTGACCTTTAACCCAATGTTGTGGTACTCCAAATAATTGTCTCAATAGGGTCATTGAGTAACCTTTACCCTTTCCAACATATAGACACTTTTTGACACCTCTGCAGCAGACGACCTTTGAAAACATTGTGACAAAAGCATAAATTGCTCAAAACGAACAATTTCTACTTTTGCCACAATGTTTTAAACAAATTACACTAACAAGCCGGTGACTTTTGAGAACATGGTGGCATGCAAATGTCTCCTTTTGTCACAATGGTTTTAATTCAAATTAATTATCACACTCTCAATAATAGCAATTTCATATATTTTGTTTTGAATTTCACCTAGATGTTCTCAAAATCTTCTGCTGCAGATTTGTTGTATGTGGGAAAGGGTTAACTATCCTATCAGGATCACACTGAGTCAACGCTGATCCGAATCTACACTGATAACGAAACAGAGCAGTGTCATTTAAGTTTAGTTCACTTACAATCTGAGAGGTTTTGAAAGAGTCTTATAAGGACTGGTATTGTATTTCATTACTGGGCCTATTTCGATATAATCACGTCTGAACGCTTCAAGTGACCCTACGTATATATATACCTGTTATTATGAAACATTATTGTAATGTCAACAAAATGCTTCGTTGACGATTTGTTCAGATGCCTCGATCGGTGTTTAAGTGCAAATTAATAAACCTCTCTCCATTTATCTATTTGGCACGATTCAAATTTGTTCCATTAGGGTTTTTATTTTAATTATGAACCTAACCAATTTGGGAATTGCAAAGGATCTTCAAAAACAGATTTCTAACAATCAAACGTAATGGCTATCATTTAGAATGATTGATTGGGGTTAATCGACTAAACGTTACCCTATAGTTGATATTTGGAGGCTTTCCTAATTTCAAATGAATGATGTGCCTGAAAAAAGCTTATATTTTAGATTGATTGTTTGTATTGTATTTAGTTTAACGGCATTTTCAACAGTTTTTCATTTATATCATAAATACCACTGTCCCATAATGTATCCTGACACCAGCGATCAGTCATGTAATGGTCACCCCACAAGCCTGAGTGCCAAGGAGGATATTTTGCCATTACTACCATTTTTAAAGTCTTTGGATTGACCCGACCTAGGATTTAATCTGAGATCTTCCGCACCCGAGACTGACGCTCCACCACTTTACACCATCTACAGGGACTGGTAAAATTGAATATACAGCTCTCAGGTTGTTATGCTTCACAGAATAGGTGCAGTTATGATTTATCAATCATTATAATGTAAACCTCTAGTTCACCTGAGCATGTCAATTTTAGCAAGCCCTTAAAATGAGCTTCTCTGTGGTAAACTTGTGTATTTGAAACAGCCACTTAAATTGTCCTCCATAAGAAATTAATTGAAAAGAAAAATCAAGTTAAATGCATCGATCGTTATATGTGAATAAAATTTTAATGACCTAATATTCAAGTATTCAGTTTTGAGCCATGAATTTAGGATGATGTTCTCATTCTGAAGGCTCTAAAAATATCATAAATGTATTTGAATTTGTGCTCAAGTATCTGATTGGTCAGAATCAAGTTAATTCTCGAAACTGAACGATCAAATTAGGTTTATTAAGTTAGTATAAGAATAAAGTTCCTTTCTGAGCACAGAGACCAGACCGTCTTCAGAGTTTTATAGTTGCGGGGACCAGGAGTTTTATTGAGCAAATAGTGAAGTAATTGATCTATGCTTAAATTATATTTGTTCCTACTGTTGCTGCCACATGACACAGAGGTTATAACAAATATTTTTCTATGTAAGCTAACCTTGTTGTAAATGTGACAGTTAAAATGACCTTGAGTAGGTTGAACATGTATGCACGAATACATTCCATGCAACAGTTCAATTTGCAATTTGCAGGACTGGTGGAATATAAGTTTGAAAGATTTATTAAAAGGGAAAAGTAACAAAAAGGAAAAGAATAATATTTGCTAAAAACATGTAAACAATTTGTCTTTTCAATGGCCCTTGTACTGATGTGTTATTTACTCAAGCAAATGTATTCACTGCTGACAGGTACTTGTTTATTAACCCATTCCCACATTATGAGAAATCTGAAGCAGATGACTTTGAATATTTGAATAAACTATGGAAAATCTTTAAGCACTGTCTCACCAGAGTCTTTACTGAGTGTCTATATTTTATATAGATCTTACCACTTTCCATGATATAGACTCTTTCTGAAGCCTCTGCAGGAGACGGCTTTTTGAAACACGGTGACAAAATTTAAGCAGAAATTGCTAAAAACGGATCAATTTTTCCTTTTGTCACCATGTTTTCAACTCTATTCAAATATTGTACTTTCATTTGAAGGGAGTTTTCAATCGTCTGCTGCAGAGTTGTCCTAAGTGGGAAATGGTTAATTCAATTATTCCAATAAAATAGAGAAGTCTTAGTCAGTTGTACAATAACATACAATTTTTTTGCCGCAGACAAATTTGAATTCATATTGACAAAAACATGAACAAAATTCAATAGAGTTGAAAACCTTGTGGCAAAAGGAGAAATATCTGCAGCAGGCAACTTTGAGGTAACCATTTATATGGAAAACCTGTAGATAAATAAAATTAGAACTTTTGATTGAAATTCTAAATTATGTTGTTAGTGGAGTCAAATTGCTCAATATGAGCAATTTATCTTTTTACCACACAGTTTTAAAAAGTCATATTACTGCAGATATATATGGCAACATGGCATTGCATTTCAAGGGCTTCATGCACAACAGTTGTAACTACATATTGTTCAAGATGCAGACACAAACGTTTTGCATAAAACCATCGATATGTATGAAGGAAAGGGATAAACTTAACCCTTTCCCTCATATAGACGCTTTCTGACGCCTCTGCAGCAGATGGCTTTTTGAAAACATAGTGACAAAAGAAGAAATAGCTCAAAACTTTTAGTCATTATTATTACTCACTCACTCAGGTTACCCATTCAATTATAGAGATTTTCTATGTTTTGACAAAACATGTTCAAAGTCGTCTGCTGCAGAATTGTCGTATGAGGGAAAGGGTTACAAACCATATATCAAGTTTTTTGTAGGTAATACAATTCATGAATTAAAACGATCTGTGTGAGTCAGACGTTTGAGACCCCAAGATTTCCTCTCCCTGTAACAATAACTGTTTACTTAAGCGAGAAGATAAACACACATAGGGAACGTCTTCTAAGCTATTGAACACTTTATAAATAAAGGCTGAAACAAATCCATAAAGGTTTTTATTTTTCATTTGACCGAAATCAACTCAATTCAAGACCTCCCTTGACGACCTTTCAATGGCCTTTTCGGCTATCACTGTAGGGATCCAGTCAGGTTTTTTTTATCTGACCCTTCAATCAAAGCACCCAGTACAATACAACGTAGCTTTCAGAGACCCTTTATTCGACATGGACACCTGCAACTTAACTGGGTCACAGTTTGATTGATTGAGTGTGGTTTATATCATAAAATTGTTTTCAACAGTTTTTCAGTTATATTATTGCAGCCAATTAAACTTGATAACACCATGAGGTTTGTCAGAAGTGTATTCAGAAGGACAATTTGTCATGAAAAAGAATAGATACGAAAAACAATTTTATTATATTGACGCGTTGGATTGCACTTTCAGATTTTACTATGAAAATGGAGTATAATGTATTATGTTTCACTCTTTATGTGATTCATGATATTTGGAGGAAGACACCTTGTCAGTCTTCAGGCGATACTTCAAATATTTAAAACTTATAGCTATCAATAATGAAGATTAATTGATTGATTGATTGGGGTTTAACGCCGTTTTTTAACAATTTCTCAGTTATATCACGGCGGCCAGTTCACCTACTCATGCATTTCCTGGTTTTCTCACACCAGTACTCCACACAACAATCTTCCCAAGCAACTGGCTGCTTTTCCACATAGACTTAGCCCATTGGTGGAAGACGAATGATGCATGTCGCATTGACTTTTGTCAATCTTCAAAAGAAAGTTGGCCGAGCCGGGATTCGAACTCACAATAATGAAGAACATAGTACAAAATAAGAAAGTTTGATAAAAACGAATGAATACTCCACAAATTGCCTGCAACAGTATACACGACGATGAAAAGATGTGGAATCTGTAAAGGCTGATTCCAGTCCCATCACCTCTAAGGGCATCCAAAGCTTTTCATAAAGTTTCACTGAAACCCTGGAGTCAGCTACTGAGAAAAAGCACAGACACAGAAACAAGAGCTGCTTCCTAGGAATTTTTGGTAGAGTATAAAAATGTTCAAGTTTGAATGTTCAGTCATGTAGTAAAATTACCATCATGCAGTACAAGTACAATAAGGACAAAGTGAGAATTAAATTTCAAATTTCCTGTATTAAGTTACAGTCTGCCCCTTACAAGATCTGATATCCATTTTACAATGGAAAGCCAAGGCCACCTATAACTGAACCATATTTGTAACACAGCCCTTTTTCAACAAATCTTAAAAGTAGAGCAATTATTTCAGTTTCTCCATTTCACCCTTTTGCACTTGCAGATGCATACTTTCATGTCTTTAACCCTTTCCCTCATATAGACGCTTTCTGACGCCTCTGCAGAAAATGGCCTTTTGAAAACATTGTGACAAAAGAAGAAATTGCACAAAACGTGCAATTTCTCCTTTTGCCACAATGTTTTCCACTTTTTGTCATAGGTTATCCATTCAATTATAAGAGATTTTCCATTTTTTGACAAAATATGTTCAAAGTCGTCTGCTGCAGAATTGTCGTATGAGGGAAAGGGTTAACTCTTTTCAATAACTACATGTACATTCATTTCGAGGGCTTAGCGTGAAACGGTTGTAACTAAAATCGGTATTTTTTTACCAAGGTTAATCACCTCGCCATAAAGTCTTTATAAGCGTTAAATCATTTTTCTTGGTAAACAATGGAAATTTAGGTGCCATTGCTTGTTCTGAGCAATGGCACCTTAATTTGCATTGTTTACAAAGGGGTCAAAATAGCCCCTAAACTAGGGTTTTCAAAATAGGTTTTTAGTTACAACCGTTTCACACCAAGCCCTCGATTTATAGACATGTTACATATTCTTATGCAGATGTTTTTACATTTTGTCTGCTGCAGATTTGTTGTATCTGGGAAAGGGCTAAATCATTGTTTGCCATCCAAACCTGACTGAGGCAAATCTTTTGAATAGCATATTAGCACAGACTTTATTTGTGTAATAAGAAAGAAATTGGGAGGCACAGACAGGTTCATAATTAGTTTCTGTTATCATCTGCTTTATGTATCATAAAATACAATATTTTGATCTATGTTTTAGGTGACCCCACATGGCACCTATACATCACATTACTTTCCAATCTGAATAAGGTCTGTAACTTAAATGTTGGTCAAAACTATGATTGTAACAAACAATAGACTTGTGTCTCATGTCAGCGGTCACTCAACCGACAACCTCAGATGTAATATATATTACTCAAATATCTTTTCACAGCTACAAATACAGGAGAGAGGTATATTTCATGTGTTAAATTCTTATCTTACCCCAAAACCATATGTTGTGGGTATTGAAAAAAATTGTCTCGCTGGGACAGTATCCTTTTGAGTACCACCATGAGACATTTATTGAAAATAAGAAAGATATCATGAGGCAATTCATAGATTCGATATGCAAATTAGATGCATTAGTTTATCCAATCTAAACAATTAATATGTTCTGTCGGGTACACTCAATTGTGGTTCCTGCATCACAATCAAAAGCCATGTGATGCATGAGAATCGGGTAGTTTTTTTAAAGGATTTATTGTTGGTTTGTTTGTGATGCATGATGATAGGCGTGGCTTGAAATACGATTTCGGATCTATGAATTGTTTGTTTTCTCCTTGTTATGTAGGCCTCTTTTATATGTATAGAATTAATTATAAACAAGTCGAATTGATTGACCAATATTTGTGCATAAACTCAAGAATTACCTAGGGACACACAGTGTTATTGAAAGGTTTTTTTGCAGCGGGGACAAAAGCAGTTTTAATGGAAGAATCTAGAAGCATTTACAGCTCATTGCTATATAAACTAGGGTCTTATTTTAGCTTAAGGTAAGTTATTTTGGAAGTTTTTATAAAATGCTAATGATGTATAATTTCTACTTTAAAACTTATAGATCATGCTGACATTTTTAAAGCAATTTGACCCCCGTCGTCTCCTGTCGAAGTGTCAAAAATTACCTGTTTGAGACAAACAGTTGAACTACAAAGTACAAGAGGCATAATCAACCCTTTGCCATAATATTTTCACTTGTTGTCTGCTGCAGACGTTTCAAGAATTTGTCTGCAAGTGGGAAAGTGTTGAAGGAGAAACTAAGATTTTAGAATATGAAATACACACCTCATAAAAAGCTCTAAAATTTATGATTTCTTAAGGGGCTCATAAGGAGAAAAGGTATTAATAAAGTCCCTTATCAGATTTCCGCAATTGAAAATTCTGCAATTTCACGGGTCTACTCATTTATCTTTCTGTGTTAAGCCCCGTTCTGACAAAACAGTTTATCTCTTTATCGTACCCCCTTAGTTTGTTGCATGCATGTCAATGTCACATTTATTTATACAGATTTAACTGTCAGCTCAAGACAAATTAGTGAATAATTATTATATCAAATATGAGAGATTGGTTTCTGGAAAATGTATACACATGTCAGAAACCTGGCTTCTTTCAAATTTTCAATGACTTCGGCTATATTTCCATTGTATTAGAACACGAAAAGTAAAAAAATGAAAAATGTTTTTTGTCAAAGAAGCAGGAAAAAGAGAAAAAGACAATCACATCACATACAGAAGCCTTAATTGAGAAGAAATATTGTACGAAAAAGAGTATCAGCTCATTATTCAGCAACAATATTTTCAAATCAACTGTGACTTTGCAGCGAAAAGTCTTTATAAACCAAGACAAAAAGGCTTATTCAATCGTTTGTTTGTAAATTTGTTTGAGTGATATTGTAGACATAACTTTCAACAGTAAGTAATACAAAACTTTCCAGGTTTGAGCTGTGTTTAACACCGCTGACAACCACAAGTGCCAGTCTCGTTTAAAATCTAAAAATAGCATTTGACTACTTGTGCTTACAACACCAATTTAGTCATATCAATGCATTTCCTAAGTTATTTGCCAGTTACTAAAGCTATTATTTATCCTGGCACTGGTTTGTCAGTCATCATAAATGCTGTTGATCGACCTTCAACCCTGATTGCATTTCCTAGGTTATTTGCCAGTACTAAAGCTATTATTTATCCTGACACTGGTTTGTCAGTCATAATGCTTTCGACCTTCAGTCCTGAGAGCCAAATAGGAAAGCCACAATCTACCAGATTTATTACTTTTAAATTCTTACATTGTATCCTTTTGCCACAATGTTTTCAGAAGTCGGCTGCCTGTGGGAAAGGAATAAGCCATCTGTATCAGGGAAAGGGTTCCTGTAAAGGTAACATTACCCCCAAAGGGATCAAAGGCCAAGTGGGGCAGGTTGTAAAATAGTAATGATTACTTTTGTATGGTCTTCTTAAACTAATTATTGCTTCTTTAATAAGCAATCTGACACTACTTTGTCTGTCGCATGTGTTAATAATACACACTAATAACACCCATGGGCTCTCTTAGTCTTACTGAAGCAAAAAGTGTCCTCAAAGTGTCTTCCGTAGACTAGAAATAGTCCATTTAACCCTTTCACTTGTGTAGAAGTTTTTGACGCCTCTGCAGCAGATGGCTTTTTGAAAACATAGTGACAAAAGAAGAAATTGCACAAAACGTGCGTCTATATGAGGGAAAGGGTTGATATTTTAGAGATACGTTTATCTCATTGAGACAATTCTTTTGATCACCCCAACATACCTCTAGATAAGGTGAGTTTTTCAAATTCAAAAAAACCTTATGTTTTGGGTATTCAAAAAAATCACTGAGACGATTCTTTTAAGTAACCACAACATTAGGTTTGGTTGAGTCATAAGAGAATATAGGTGCGGAAGTGACAATCAACCGCCTTAGAAGGTGTGGGTACTCAAAAGAATCGTCTCTTTCGAGTAAGTACCATGCATAACATGGGGTTAAACCAAATCATAAGAGAAATACTAGTTTGTTTGTTTATTTAATTGGGGTTTTACGCCACCTTCAACATCATTTCAGTTAAATCTAGGCGACAGTTCATTTATTCATGATCCCTGGGTAAACAAACCAGTACTAGGCTAGAAAAGGTGCCTTGCCCTGAAGGTGTAGTGCCACGACTGGGGATCGAATCTGTGACACCCGGTTTCAAATCCCTGACGCTAACCACTCAACCACAGCGGATTCCTAGAGAGAAATACTAGTAAGACTAGTCAACTCTTTCTGACGTAGTCCTCTGCCCACAAAATAGGGTTTGATTGGGTAATACAAGTGTTATTTTGGGGGAAACAACTCTTTCAAACCTCATGAAGGCTCTGCTCAGTTTGCATGTATATCTCCAGTGTATAAGTCTTAACGTGAAACAATCCAGATATGATTACACCTATCCAACGTTAAATGATTGACAAGGTTATTTTTACCATTTCTCATTCAGATGATCGCGGACTTGTAGTTTATGACAAGAAATCAATATAACACCTATTATCTGTTTACCTGATATCATGTTTTTAAAGTCTTTTGCTGTGAAATCATCTGAGTTGAGATTAACAAAATTTAAGTGTTATAAACTAAGCAAAATTTTGAAGGTACACTATTATTTAATAAAAGATTTGAAAATATTGAAGGAAATCAGAAAAAATTCCCATTTTGTCTGAGCCATTTCTCTTTTTTCAACAATATTTTTAACCATTAGCTGAATTGAGAAAAGATTTAAAATAATTCAAGTTTAAAAATACAGCACAGGTGTGTAGTGTCAAAGGTCAAACAAGAAGAAATACACATGAAATTCAAATCTGTTTGTCAACCGAAAGTCACAATTCCGTGATTTATGTGAAATGTTATTGGTTATATATGTTGCTCAATATTAAGGCCTCCTATTCTTTCAATTGATTGATTGTTTGTTGTTTTAAGCAGATTTCAACACTTTTCAGTTATATTACCTAGCTGGGCAAGTTACCAGTACTACTGATTCAATTATCCAGACACCAGTCAGTCAGGTGTAATACTAACCCCACAACCCTGAGCGCCAAGGAGGGCAGCCATTACTACAATTTTTAGTCTTTAGCATGACCTGACCTGAGGTATCTAACCAAGGACTTTCCAGACAATGATGGACACTCTACCACTACACCACTGAGGCTGTCCCTATTCTTTCAAACAACAAATTTAGGACTTTGGCAATTTACAAAGCTGAGATATCTGCACCACTCATCTCAAAAACTTTTAAAGAAGGCAGACTTAAATTTTAGGTAATTTTTGACCTTGGCATGTCATATATGTCAATTTTTTGCTGAGCTAAGAAAGTTTAACAAAATTTTACCTTTGAGGAGCCCGAGTCAGATATTCAAGTGTAACGCATTATGTCTCATGTCTTTAGATATTATAAAGCCTCCGGACAATAGTTCATGTTGGTTATAAGGTATGCATGGTCTTTTACTTTTTCTTTAATCCCTTCCGACATGCAGACAAATTTTGATGGAGCAGACTTTTAAAAACACTATGACAAAAAAAGAGAACTTATATAATAATGCTTCTTTTGAGGAAGTTCTCTACTTGCTACAACAGTTTTTTAATCATTTATAAAATTATGCTTTCATTGATCATAAGGGTTTCAACAGTTTTGCCAAATCGTTTTCAAAATCACCTGCTGCAAATTATTGTTTGGGTGAAAGGGTTAAATCATAGGCCGTTTTGTCTATGATTAAATGATTTATAACTTTCCTTGATACATAAACATTTTGAAACATTATATAATTATGTAAAAACTCCTATTTTCACAATGTTTTCAACTATCGCTTGCTGCAGTGCTGTCAAAACGTGTCTGGTGTCCAACCTGCATGAGATGTAAAGAGTAAACAAACATCATAGAATAGGACTTCATGCCCTATTAACTTCAAAATCAACTTTCATCACAGGCCCAGAGCTCTAGATAAGGGGAGGTGTTCTTGTTCTAGAATCCTTATTTGACACTCAAACCCTATGTTGTTGTTATGCAAAAGAATCCTCTCACTGAAACGATTATTTTGAGTACCAACAACACAAGGTTTCGTTTAGAAATAAGAGATATATTGTGGGGGGAAAGGCAAGTTTTACTACCACTTATCCTATTGTACTCTGCAGGACTGACAGTATCATCTCATTTCAAATTCAGCTTTATGATATAAATCTGGTCTAAACACTCCCTTTCCCGCATGCAGACACATTTCAATACATATGCTTTAGAACACTTCAGCAAACATTGTAGCAAAAGGGGGGGGGGGAAGTCTCAATATGAGAAATTTCTCCTTTTTCAAATTATTGTCAACAGTTGTATTCAATAATTATAAACTTTCAATTTTATTCATAGATTTTCCTAGTTTTGCTAAGATGTTATTAAAGTCACCTGATAATGATTTGTTGTATGTTAAGATTTAAGGAAAGGGTGAACTTGAATGAGAATAGTTGATATAACACATATCTGCAGGTTGTTACAGGTAAATTTTTAACCCTGGCTATATGACTCACCCCTGTGAAATGAACGCGGTCAAAACATGGTCGACCATGTTTTAAACAAGGTCGACCATGTTTTAAAAACATGGTTGACCACGAAATGACCATGTATAATCCATGGTCGACCATGTTTCATGCCGTGGTATATGGCCACCCTGGGGACCATGGTCAACCATGTTCTTTTAAAGACCATGGTTAACCTTGGTCCATGGTCATAAAAAAATACCATGGTAAAACATGATTCATAGGCCACGTGGTATATGGCCGCCCTAGTACCATGGTCAACCATGGTTTGACCATGATCTTAAGACCAGGATAAATCAGGTTTCGTGGTCCTTTATATTACCATGGTCAAACATGTTTCATAGTCCACTTCAATGCAGCCTTGTGGCAAGTTCAACCATGGTTTGACCATGTTCTTTAAAAGATCATGATAAATCATGTTTCATTGCATTTCAAAATAACATTGCCTAAGACTGACATGTTTTATAGAATTAGTCATCTGTTGCTGCCCTGATTACCACGATTCATGTTTCATAATACCAAATTAATTCAGTAGCCCTTTTACAGGTCTTTATTGAACAAAACATGGTATTTTGTTTCATTAAATAACATGTACACAAAATTAAAACCTTGTTCATGGCAATTAAATCTTTTTTTTTTAAGTCGTAAAAAGGGTTATCCGAGACTTTGTAGTAAATTACAAAATTATTTGAAAATGCCAGGGCCTGGAACTGCCTAGGTCTAAAAGTGTTCTAGAAAATAATCATATTACAAGAGTAAAATATCACTAAAGATGATAACACTGAATAAACATTCATTAATATAAGTTTTACCTGTCAAGTGTTTCCAAATCAAATTGAATACATTGCCATTTCTGAATCCATTCTGTGCTTGTAAATCTTCATTTTATGTTTTTTCTATCTGCTTCTATCATTAGAATGAGAACAAAAGTTATTTACAAATCACTATGTACATAATATTTGATGAAAATCCATTATAACAGAGTGTTTTGTGAAAACATTGCCAGAATTTTAACATGTCACATTGTCATCCATTTTGAAAATTTAAAATCTCAACTTCCTGTTGTTGTTGTTGCAATTATTAAAAAAAATGGTTCTAGAAGTGTTCTATAAGTGTCCTTAATAAATGTTGTAGTGATATATTTGTTTAACTTGGCAATTTATCAAAACTTTGTTTAGTCCAAATAAAACCATTAATATTTAAAACAAATTGTTATAAAGTTCTTGCAGTGTAACAGCAGATACAGAACACATTAAGAATATTAAATGTCGTTCTGACATCTCTTTATTCTTTGCAATGCACATTAAGTATGTGAAATATTTATGCTTGACTGTGATTCAGGGTCTAGTAATTACTGTTGACCATGAATCATATTCAAACAAAGACTCTTGATCATGAATCATAGTCAGTCATGGACAATACATAAGGTGTACACCGTACTCACGGTGTTGCATGCTAAACTGCTTAGAGTTTCAAATTGTTGTATTTTAAGTAAGAAACAGACACTATTTGTGCAATGCAACATTTATTACCAAATGTGTTTTTACTGTTTAAGATTGACCTTGTTTCATGGTCTGGAAAACATGGTCATTTACCACAGTCAGACCATAGTCAAATCATGGTCAATCATGGTTATAATCGACCAGAGTCAAAGTCTGAACGAACAACATAGACAACCATGTTTTGACCATGTTTAACCATGGTCAAACTTGATTCAAGGTTCACATTTCACAGGGGTGTAAAGGTCAATTTTACATTGAGCTTTAAAGAGTGAAATCGCTGACCTTTGACATATTATTGTCAGGCTCAGCATTTTTGTTACATCTAGTTAGCACTTTCCCACTTGCATTCTCAGATGCATTGAAAGCAGACGGTTTTTGAAAACACTGTGGCAAAAGGAGAAATTGCATGCTATGAGAAATTTCTTAACTTTTGCAATAATGTTTTCAACTCTATCCAATAATTAAACTTACATATACAGAAGTTTTCAATATTTTGTTTGTTTGTTTGTTTGGAGTTTAACGCCGCTTTCAACAGCTTTGGTCATATCACGGCGGTCAGTGCACCTACCCATGTTTTCCTGGCTTTCCCACACCAGTACTTACACAACATTCTTTCGAAGCCACTGACTACTTTCTCACATAGATCAGAGGTGAGATGCAATGGAAAACATCGCCCGAAAGAATGTCGCCGCAACCGGGTATCGAACCCGTGACCTCCAGATCACGAGTCAGATACGCTACCAATTTCAATATTTTGTAGATTTGTTCTATGTCAGGGGAACTGACAGGTTAATCATTCACCTGCTACTTTTAACCCTTTCCCACATACAACACATTTTTAGATATTCTGGGCAAAGAAATGGCAATGAAAAGAGCTGAAAACATTGTGACAAAGGGAGAAAACGCCCTCAGTGAGCAATTACTCTTTTTGCCACAATGTTTACAAAAGATGTCTGCTTTAGATGCTTCAGAATGAGATTGTACGAAAGAAAGTGTAAAGGGAATGGATATGTGAGGCAAAGACATCATAAATTGTAGATATTTATTTAGGATATTACAGGTTTTTGATATTACAGTTTTAAAACAATCACAAATCAATTATTCAGTGTCAGTCTGTCAGTCCCAAAGAGAGAGTCAATATTTAAATAACAGATCCATCCTCAATTTAAACTTTTAAGTTATATACATATTTAACAGATGATCAACTTAAGATAAGGAGGAGTAAACTGGTCTTTTCCCAACACTATTTCTCTTACGACTAAATCAAACCCTGTGTTGTGTCACTCAAAAGATTAAATCCTTTTGCTGAGACCATTCTTTTGAGTACTCACAACATGGGGTTTGTTTGTCAAACAAGAATTTTTCGAATGTGATATAAGAACTTTATCTATACCTCACTATAATGTGAACATAAGCATTTACCTGATGGTATATTTGAAGTGCCATCAGTACTTTGATTGGAAACAAGACTTTTTGGAAGACATAACAGAGCTTTCTGAACAGAGGAAAATCAGAGCTTAAACCTTTCCCACATTAAGACACGACTTTTGAACTCTTTTCAATAATTAAAGCTCCCCTTGCCAAGATTTTTTATATTTTACCCTAGATATATTTACAATTATAGGTTGCTGCCAATTTGTTGTACGATACAAAGGTTTAATTAGCCGAGCCCCGGTAGCTCAGTTGGTAGCGACGCGGGCTGTCAATCCAGGGGTTGTGAGTTCAAATCCCGGCTCGGCGAACTTTCTTTCCGACGATTGACAAAAGTCAATGCGACATGCGTCATTCGTCTTCCACCAATGGGCTAAGTCTATGTGGAAAAGCAGCCAGTTGCTTGGGAAGATTGTTGTGTGGAGTACTGGTGTGAGAAAAACCAGGAAATGCACGAGTAGGTGAACTGGCCGCCCTGATAATATTAACTGAGAAATTGTTAAAAACGGCGTTAAACCCCAATCAATCAATCAATCAATCAATCAACAAAGGTTTAATTAACACTTTCCCACACATAGATGCTTTATGACAGCCTATGAAGCAGATTACTTTTGATCAGATTGAAGCAACTTAAGGAGAAATTGTGCAAATATGAAATACAAGCAAATTTCTTCTTTTGCCACAATGTTTTTAACTTTTTTTTTAGTAATTACAAACTTTGGTTTATAGATAGTCTTTGTGTCTTTTCCTAGATATTTTCATCAGTCGTCTGCTGCTGATTTGTTGTATGTTAGAAAGGTTTAAATGTTGGCAACACTGCCAAGAATGACACACCACTTGCTGTGATTATGACAGGGTGACAACATATATGTTTCCCTTCTTCGAATTCGAAACTACTCCTTCAACACAAATTAGGAAGATATTCATTGCCTTGTGGGAGATTTGTTTACCTTATCATCCTTTTTTGATTTTTTGATAATCCCAGCTAAATGAGATCCGGGTTTCAAACACTGTTCAAATATTAACCTCAGAAATTGCTGCATTCAGATACATATTGATTCATCTGCAGCAGATGACTATTTAAACATTATGAGAAAAGAAGAAATTGCTCACAACTTTATAAAAATACTTTTTTTTATGAAGATTTATCATTTACCATATATTTGCCTAGATGTTTTCCAAAGTCTTTTTTGTGTAAATTTGCTTAAAGAAGAGAAAGGTTAAAACCTCATCAAATATGTTTCAATTATTCAGAGTGAAGTCATACTTTTAATTACTTATATCTTAGTCAGCTTACCCCATTCCCAATAAATATCATGATAAATTTAATAATCAACAGAAAGGAGATAAAATCGTCAACATTTTTATATTTTTACTATACCTTACAGCAGTCAGGTATACAAATGCATTGAAAGTTTTAATTAATTAATTTTAGTGACAGACGAAAAATGAGATGATTTTCATCTTTTCAATTCTCTTAACATCATTTCATTACCAACATTTACTTCAGTTTTATATATGTAACCCTTTCCCACCTTGTTGAGAATTGCAAATTCTTGAGTAAACTCTTCAAATACAATTTACTATATGTATATATATATATTGCATTTTCATGTGAACTATTCCTTAAAGTTGACAAAGGCTGGCATTAGACATTTTAATGACCAACTACATACAATTGGCTGACTCGTGAGCCAGGGATGTCAATGTACCAACACACTCGAAATATGTAAATTGACTCTTTGCTCGGATACATTCATCCTTGCCCACATATAACTCTAGAGGCCTATTGACGCCTCTTGACAACTTTGTGGCAAATGGAAAAAAAAATCATTTAATGAGCAATTTTTCCATTTACCACAATGTTTTCAACTTTTTTCAATAATTATACTCACCTTTTTATATCATTTTGATGCTTCTGCAGCAGACGACTTTTGAAAACAATGTGGGAAATGGAGAAACTCCAGGGCACAATATTGGCTGAGTGAAATAAAGATTTAAAAAGATGAAAGTATACTTTGGTAATATCCCTATCTAAAGCCTTGATTATAACATGATCTGTAAGTGAAAGGGTTAGTTGGGATTTACTGTCAAAACTTGTGGCTTCTTTTACATCAAATCCATTGAAGGCTAACCACAATTATCATCTTGGATTATATAAACAGATAATAGGTCTCCGATGTCAGTCGACTATAGAATAGCTTACTCAGCCAAGTTAACCCTTTCCCTAATATAGACACTTTCTGACAACTAAATTGAACTATGCATCAGACGGTCGGGGTGCTGTCAGAATTCCTGATCTAGGTCTTTTTAACCCTTTCCCTCATGTATACGCTTTCCAACGCCTCTGCAGCCGACGGATCGGCTTTTGAATACTTTGAGACAACAGAAGAAATTGCTCAAAACAAGGAATATCTCCTTTTGACACCATGTTTTCAACTCTATTCAATAAGTATGATTTCAATAAGAGATGACATTATCATTGAGATTTTTCATATTATCGTTGAGATGTTTTCAAAGTCGTCGGCTGCAGATGTGTCGTATGTGGGTAAGGGTTAACCCTTTCCCTCATATAGACGCTTTCTGACGCCTCTGCAGCAGAAGGCTGTTTGAAAACCTAGAAGAAATTGCTCAGAACGAGCAATTTCTCCTTTTGCCACAATGTTTTCCTCTTTTAGTCATAGGTTATCCATTCAATTTTAGAGATTTTCTATTTTTTGACAAAATATGTTCAAAGTCGTCTGCTGCAGATTTATCGTATGAGGGAAAGGGTTAACATATAGCTGGGCATATGTCTAATGAACTCATACACAGCAGGACCATTTTTGGCTGACTTGACTTATTTATGAAGCTCTCAGATACTATCTGAATATTCACTTAGTAATAAGTGTCAAAAAAGTCCTAACCCTACATAATTATAACTTGGTTTATTGAAAAGTTATGAGATACATGTATGGTAGTTATTTCTAGCTTATTATTGAAAAAAAAAATCCCGGGATTTCATTTTGTTTTCCTAACATATTTCGAAATTGAAATACAACTTACAAGAATTACAGTTCTTAAGCACAAATTAGTTCTACTATTTCAATGAAAGTTTCAATCTAAAAGAGGTTTGCAAAAACTATAACAGTGCAGGTATTAATAATTGTTCATGTTTCACTGGTAAGTTTTGTTATATGTAATTAACTTTAGCAATATTGGGCTTGTCAAGATCAAAGAGATTAATTTTAAATGAAACAGATCTATAATTAACCATTTGTATAATTCTATTCCAATTTCAAATAATTCAAATCTAAATTATAGATATTTTTCATATTTGCAAAGTAGTCTGCTGCAGATTGTTCATTGTATGTGGGAAAGGGTTAAGATCATGAAGTTTGGGTTACTGGTATAAAAATATAAGCTTACCATTACTGTTGATAAAGAATCTGCCCAAACCAGTGCCGTCTCTGATAGAGTAGATCACGCCGTCTCCATCAGGATCGTAGGCGGTCAACGTCATCACCGTACTACCGACTGGCTCATTCTCGTTGATATATCCATGTGCAAAGAAATTCTCAAACACAGGAGCTTTCAGATTTTCGTTCACATCCACTACTTCTATATTGATAAAACACACCGATATAAGAGGAGGAATACCTCCATCTTTAGCCCTTACACTGATATTATGAACTTGTCGAGCTTCGTAATCCAAACTCTGAATCACTCTCATCACACCCGTTTCCAAGTCGATCTCAAAATAATCCTCCCCATACACTAGCTCATAAGACACCTCTCCGTTTTTCCCTTCATCCGTATCGGCAGCTGTAACTACTGTTACAACGGTTCCAACAGGAAGGTCTTCTCTGATTTTAACACTGTAGACATCTGGTGTAAACTTTGGAACGACATCGTTTACATCTGTTAGCGTTACCTCAAGAGTTGCTGTTGAACTGAGACTTATTGGACCTGATCCTTTATCAGCTGCTCTAATGAGGACCGTATAGATAGGATGACGTTCTCTGTCGAGAGGTCGATTCACCGTTATTATTCCACTAGTTGGGTTGATGGAGAAATGATTATTGTCAGACACTATTGTATACGTAATTTGGGCATTGTCACCTAAATCCCTATCCATAGCAGACATTTGCGTCACTGTGGCATTATTTACAATGTTTTCAGAAATTTCTCTCTTGTACAGGTCTTGCTCAAACTTAGGTGCATTATCGTTTTCATCTAAAATTGTTATAGAGACGGTCACATTTGAAGACAAACTTGGTGATCCTAAATCAGACACCTCAATTAAAAGTGTGTATGCATCTTTCATTTCTCTATCCAATTTGGAGGCAACCGTTAATGTTCCAGAGTACATATCTATTTTAAAATGTCCATTCACGTCTCCAGTCTTGATAACATAGACAAGGATACCATTATAACCTATATCTTTGTCTATAGCAGTAAAAGATGTGATAATACTTCCAACCTCAAGTGATTCTGACATATCCATTCTTAAGGGTACAGTGTTGTTGAACATGGGCTGAGAGTTTACAACTTCCACAGACTTAGGTGGAATTCCGTAATCGGTTGGGGCATTGTTTTCTCGAGATTCTGTAACAAGTTCTTGCAGACGCTGGAAAATGTTAGTTGTTTGGCATTTGATGTTCACAAGACTGTTTGCAAGCTGGCTATTCTGTTTGGAGTTAACCAACATCATTTCTATGGAAACAGGTTCAGAGACGTGTTTGCCATCTCTTGCTGTTATTTCAATCACTCTTTTCTCTTGATTTATGTTCATTAATGAGCAGTTAAGGTAGAGTTTTGCAGTGTCCTTGTTCAAATTAAAACAGAGATCATCATTCCCAGTATCGATATGGTATTGTATAACATCATTAATGTCAAAGTCAATGGCCGGCACAATCAGTACCTCAGTACCTATTGGGGAATCCCTGGATAAATAACCTTGACATTGAACTTTTTCAAAATGAGGCTCATTGTCATTGACGTCTTGCAGGTTAATAGTAAAGATCATGTCATCTTCTCTGGCATATGGCGTTCCCCAGTCTGAGACTCGGAGATTTAACTTATATGAATGTCTCATAGTCTCGTAATCTAAATACTTAGTTGTTTTTATAACACCTGTCAGGGGTTCAATGTCAAATGGCACATTTTTCACATTTGTAATGGAATAGCTAATTCTACCATTCTCGTTACTGTCTTTATCAGTGGCACTGATCTTGAAGACACTCGTCCCAACAGGGAGATTCTCTTGAATGTAAATTTCCGATACATTGTCAGTTATATCAAACTTTGGGGCATTATCATTATTATCAATAATTGTAATGTTTACATAAGCAGTGTCAGCTTCACTTTTTCTCCTTCTTAGTGGATCATACGCTTTCACTTTCAGATTAACATGAGAGACTTTTTCAGCATCAAGACTAGAAGAGGTAGACAACAGACCCGAGTTTTTGCTAATTTTAAACAAATCTTTTTTATTGCCGTCAATTATTTCAAATTTTGCATCCACCAAGTTTACTTGTTTTACTAGTGGTAGCTTTAATAATGGGGAATTCCATGGCGCATTCTCTTCCACACTGATATTGTAAAACTTGCGAGTGAATTTAGGCGGGTCTTTAGCATCTAAAATGTCAATGTAAAATGAAAGCTCTCTAGACAGTGGAGGCTGACCCATATCTGTAGCTCTTATAGTTATATTTATACCAGGTTTGTTAAAATGCCTGTCTGGGCTTTGAGATAGTTTAACCCTATATTCCTCCTTTTTCCCACCTTTTTCAAGGACGACAGCATCACCAATATTGTCTAAGAGTTCAACAGACAGTATCTTACCATTGATACCAATGTCCCTATCTTCTACATTGACAAAGGCAAGAACAAGGTCACTTTGGTCTGGTTCTAAAATATTTGGTATTTCTTTTACAAATATATCTGGTGCAAAAAAATTCACCTGTATCACATGCACTGTTAACTTGGCTGGTCTCTTGGATGAATGCTGGAATGCCTGTGGCCCTCTGTCCTGGGCAAGTATGTCTATCTGATAGTGTTTCTGTAGGATGTAGTTCAATGGCCGTGTTAATGTTACAACACCACTTGTAGGATGCACAGAAAAAACATTTGTGTGTTCAGTAAAGCTGTAATAGATTTGCGCGTTTATTCCAACATCACCATCGTAAGCTGAAACTTGAGCAATGCTGGTGTGTAACTGTGTGTCCTCTTTTACACTCACATTGTATAAACTGTAATCAAACAGTGGCTGCAGATCATTCATATCCTCAACAAATATCGTCAGATCTGCCATCGTCTGAAAAGTAACTTTATCTTTATCCTCTACTTGGGCTTGAATTGTTAGGTGATACTCCGCTTGAAGTTCACGATTAATTCTTCCATAACTACTTGTGTGAGTTCTCACCAAAAGAAAGCAGAAATCGCCCAGTAAATATTCCTCGACCTTGAAGAGGTCATCTTGAGCATCTAGTATATGGTATGTTATTTTTAGAGAATGGTCCTCTGGAACGTAAATGCCCATTTTTGATACAGGAGTAACGAAAGTTCTCCCAACTGAATTTTCTGGAATAGTAGCATTGTAGTGCTCCTGAGTAAATTTTATTTCTTCCATTGAAAGTCTGGATGACCTTGGTACTGCGAGGACAGCTGTTGCTATGGAAAATGCAGCTATCCATATCAGCCATTTGGTTACCATTGTCCTTGGTGATCCCACCATGTTGGCTGCTATAGTCAGCATGGTTCATCTCCTGTAATGATAAAAATAGACTGGAATCAATTCCTAATGTTATATGTTAATCTCATCCCGTCTTTCAATCATTCTACCTAAATTAAATTTCTATTTGACCAATAAGATGGTCTTTTTCAGTTTTATTGACTCATTTTGACCAATAAGGTGGTCCGTTTCAGCATTGTACTCAGATCTCCAGATATTAAAGGGGCGTATTTCATTTTCTAAAGTTGTCTATCCTTTTTTAATTAACCTCCTAACCTTATATTGTGGGTACTGAAATGGGTCTCAGTGAGACAACTCTTTGAATACCTACAATATAGGGTTTAATTGCATTGATTAACAAAGCTATTTCTCCCCTTATAAAGAGACCTCTGGCAGGTTATTACAAACAAGAGATAGTGGATAATGAACATAGTGATGTATGCTTTTGTGAGGAGAGTTCAGGAGACCCAGACATCACCCTTGTAACCAATCATCTCAACCCTTTCCCACATATAGACGCTTTCTGACGCCTCTGCAGCAGACGATTTTTTAAAACATTGTGACAAACAATTGCTCAAGACAAGCAATTTTTTCTTTTGTCACAAAGTTTTCAACTCTTAAAAAAAACTATCCTTCCATTTAAAGAGATTATTGCGATTTTTATCTAGATATTTGCAAAGTCGTCTGCTGCAATGTGTCGTATTTGAGAAAGGGTTAAATCCACCACCATCTTATGAATATCGCTTTCCAACATACAACAAATCTGCGGCAGACGACTTTGAAAACATCTAGGCAAAAATGTCAAACATCTCTTTCAAAGAAAGTGTTATCATTGAATAGAGTTGAAAACAGTGTGGCAAACGAAGAAATTGATCATTATGAGCAATTTCTCTTTTTGCCATAATGGTTTCAAAGTAGTCTGCTGCATGTACATCAAAATGCATTTGCATATGGAAAAGGGATATTTCACTTGTATCCATTACAGTTAAAAACATCTTTGGTTTAAATGCCTGCCAAATTTCTGGATTTAAATCACCGCAAGATGTTCCCTCGGAAAACCGCTTATCCCCTTCCCACTAGTAGAAGCATTTTGATGATCATCATGTATTTCTCATGGATTCATGGGTTTTTACTTCGAATCATACATTTATTCATGAAAAAGTGTCAATACTGAACAGTCAGTCAGCTAGAAGATCTTTCGAGACGATCATAAATTTGACATCACCTTTGAGCTGTCAATTTTACATAACAGAACCATCATATTTTATGTCATCATAACATCATTAATCATTAGGTTTAACCTTCTTCCTTAGGCAGACGACATTTGACACCTTTGCAGCCGACGACTTTTGAAAACAACATGCAAAATAGTGAAAAATGCACAGACTGAGCAATTTCCTCATTATTCCTGTTACTTAAATTGTTTGCAGATCCTTTTGAAAATACACCATTCATTTTTAAAGATGTGACATACTTTTTCTTAATACAATTTCAAAGCAGATGACTGAAACTAACAAATCAGGTAAAGGGTTATTACACAGGTATGTCAAACATTAATGATACTTTTGACTAAATACCTGACAATACTAGCTCATAAATGCATTCTCTGAGTGTACATCTGCACTAATCATTACAAGGTAATCATTACTAAGGAGAAGGTACTTCTTCATTTAATTTTATCAATCAACTAGGCATAAACATTGCCTGGTATATTTAATGATGTATATCTCTTTACCTGAGATGCAGACTTCTAAAATTGCCTCTGCAACAGACAGACCTGAAAGTTTAAAAACATTTTGGAAAAAGAAAATATGGCCAAAACTGAGCAATTTCTCCACATTCCACAATATTTTCAACTCTGTTAAAAAATTATTAGTCGCCGGGCAGATATATATTATATACTTCCAATTTTCCAGATCATAATAATTATTTATCATCTAGCAGTTTTCTACAGATGTTTTCACAGCAGCTGACCTTTTGAAGTATCTTATCAGGTAAACTGTTCACCCTTTCCCATATAAAGACTCTTTTTGAAGCATTTGCAGCAGACTACTTTTGAAAACAGTATGGCAAAAGGAGAAATTGCTCAAATTTCTCCTTTTGCCACAAAGTTTTCAATTCTACCCTTAGTATGATTTATTTATAGAGTTTTTCAAAATGTTTTCAAAAGCGCCTGTTTCAGATTTGTTGTGTGTGGGGAAAGGGTTAACTGATTTATGAACAGTTAATTCCTTTGTAATGGAGCTCCAGTGACAGCCAACTTATCATTCATGTTTTTGTAATTGTTCACCTGAATGTTATACTAGGGTATCGGCTACATGGTGGAGTAAAATGCTCTTTTTCCGCATTATAATAAATCTTGTGTGTACTCAAAAAAATAATCTGAGAGACAATTCTTAACCTCAAGTCACAACATAGAATTTAACCCTTTCTCACATACAAATGCTTTCTGATGCCTCAGCAGCAGAAGACTTTAGAAAACAGTGTAGCACATTTAAGTAGTGATTGCTCATTATATAAATCATAAATGAGCAATTTCTCATTTTGCTACAATATTTTCATATTTATTCCATAACAAGAATTTGCAATAATATAAAGAATTTTATATATTTTTGCTTCCAATTTTGTTTTTAAAGTCTGCGATCTGCAGCAGATTTGTTGTATGTATGTGGGAAAGTGTTAGAAAGTGATCAGATTTCTTTATCAGGGAAAAAGAAGAATAGAAGACTGATGGGTATTTAGTTTATAGGTTAGAAAGTTTTTGGAGAAGCAGCAGCTAGGGTTAATAGTTGGTGTTACCATCTGTTCTTTCAAGTCACAGACTGTCATCATCCCACAGTGAGGGTCTCCATTCACTGTAATTTTAACAGGCTGGGTCATTGTTAAAGGTACCAGAGGGGTAAATTAGGAAGGGACAAGTCTTTGCCCAACATTTTCTCTCATAGTATTCAATTTAGCCTATAAATTACATGTAAAAAGGTACTAAACAAAAATGCTACCTGAATCTTTAGAGCAGCATGGCAAGAACATATACATAGTTTTTGGATTCATAATTATAATCATTAAAGGATTTTAAGGCTATGAAATATTAACTATCAATGGTTCAGTGGTACTAGAATTTAGACCCCAGATTAGTCTAAACCCTTTCCCGGCAGCTGCAGACACAATTTGATATAGAACAATATCCAGCGAATGGCTTTTCATCACATTGTGACTAAAGCAGAACTAGCTAATAATGAGCAATTACTCCTTTTGCCACAATGTTTCCAACTCTATTCCATAAAACAACTACAGTAAGATCTCAATCATTTATTTTCAAGTGCTTGAAGAGGTTTATAAGATACAAAAATACTCTGTGCAAGTGTATTTTGATTTGTCAGGATTTTTTAAAATCTTCTAAGGTTTGTTCTTGAATGGCCTGGCTCATTTGTCCCTAATGGACCTTTATTATAGGTCATAATGGTGTGAATATCTCCTCATGTCTCCTACATTTGTGTCTGAGACTTACTGAAAACATGCTGAAAGAATTTTGAGAGAGAGAAATGTTATCTCCCCCACCCACACATGTGCACATTATGGTGACATACACTTAGACAGACGGATTAGGGAAGAGAAAGCAAAATAGTGAGGTCAGACAGATATTGTAATGTACATGATTTTCAGCCATATCAGACAAACAAGAGGGCCATGTTTATCATGGCCCTATATCGCTCACCTGATTTTATTTTTTTTCACTTTAGCCATATAAGCCACATCAGGCGGCCATAGTTTTCGACAATGTGTCAAATTATTGCCAATGTAAAGGACATGTGACAAATAAATTAAGTTTTTATCGTGTTCACAAAGACAATTATAACAATTTTGCCAATTTTAAAAAAGGAACCGAGCTCTAATGTATATCTAGCTACTGTTTAAGTTTGATAAACATCGGATAATAAATGATGACTTTATCGTGTTCACAAGGTCAATTATAACAATTTTGCCAATTTTAAAGGGCCATAATCCAGTCATGCATGACGGATCTGGCTGGTTTTCAAAGGGAACCAAGCTCTCATGCATATCTAGCCACTGAAAAAGTTTGGTAAACATCGGATAATAAATGATGATGACTTTATCGTGTTCACAAGGTCAATTATATAGGAATTTTGTCAATTTTAAAGGGCCATAATCCCGTCATGCATGGATGGATATAGCTGGTTTTCGAAAGGAACCGAGCTCTCATGTATATCTAGCTACTGAAAAGGTTTGGTAAACATCCGATAATAAATGAAGACTCTATTTGGTTATCACAAGAAATTGTGGACAAGCAACGATCACAAAAGATAATGTGCACCTTAATTGTCACTTGTAACGTGACAGGTGAGCTAAAAAGGGGTTGCATCTCTATGCATTGTCAGTTCTCTGATGACACAAATGGTTTTTTTAGTTTTTAGACAGCAACATAAAGGAGCTCCAATGACTGAAAGAGACCTGGGTAAGAAATTATAAAACTTAAAAAACTTTCTCAGTGCTGAGAAATTAACTCCATGCTCCAAGTTAAAGGCTTCTGGTCAATTTGGAGAACGAGTTTGCTTCTGACCAATCAGATACTTGAGCACACATTCTTAGCACAGATTAAACATGTATCATAGTTCTGGGGCATGTTTTTATATTAATCCAGTTTATGTATCAAAGTTGTGCATTGATAATTATACAATAGATTTAAGGTTTATTTTATGATGACCCAGTCCAAATATAGGCCATGTTTAAGGTGCTTATAAATGATATTATCATGCACCCTTTCCCTTAATAACAATTGTTATGTGCAGCAAAAATATATATCAAATTATAAGAGAAAAGGATGATCTTTTCATGGCTATATAATAAATGCACTTATAAGTCACAAAGACAACTTCAGCAAAAATATGGTAATTTCTAATATATCGTACATTTCATATCCTATACATGTGATGGCTGTCTGCTTAACCCTTTCCCTCATACTGCAATTCTGCAGCAGACGTACGACTTTGAACATATTTTGTCAAAAAATGGAAAATCTCATTAATTGAATGGATAACTTTTGACTAAAAGTGGAAAACAATGTGGCAAAAGGAGAAATTGCTCGTTTTTTAGAAACTTCTTCTGTTGTCACTATGTTTTCAAAAATCCGTCTGCTGCAGAGGCGTCAGAAAGTGTCTATATGAGGGAAAGGGTTAATTTAACCCTGTCCAACTTGCTGATGCACCAAAGGAGAAATTGCTCCAACGACCATCATGAGCAATTGCTTTTTTTCCACAAAAAATATACTTTGATTTATAGAGATATTGTATACCATGTTTTTGACAATATGTTTTATATAAAGTTGTCTGCTGTAGATTTGTTGTAAGTGGGAAGGGGACTCTAAACTACAGTCCATGATGAATTAGGCTAATGGCGGGCTGTTTAATTTCCCTTTGATCTGGCAGATTAGCATTTCAAATTGTGACCAGATATATATAACTACCCTTTCCCTTTTGAAACAGCACCTGAGCTGTCCGTAAACAGTGTGGGGGGAAAAGGAGGAATTGCTCACCATGTCGTAATGAGCAAATTCCTCTTTTTCCCCACATTATTCTTTACAACCCATCTCAATAGAAACTTCCATTTGACCAGATTATTCTTCATTCCAAGTTTATTTTAACCGCCCCTTTAACAATTAAGAGTCCAAAAATGTTATTTCACGGAAAGGGTTGTGGGACAACACCAAATACTACTGTTGAATAGATCCGAGGGTTATGTGCCGGTCAAGTGGGCTCAACGTTGACTGGTCAGGCAGCTTTCAACTATTTTGTCTTAACCCTCCCTTTCAGACATACAGGAAATCTGCAGCCGACGACTTTGAAACCATCAGGGCTAAAGTATGGAAAGATCTCTATAAATGAAAGTTTAAATATTGAATAGAGTTGAAAATACTGTGGCAAAACGAGTAATTTCTTCTTTATAGTCACAATGTTTTCAAAAAGTTGTCTGTTCCAGAGGCATCAGAAAGGCTTTTTATGTTGGAAAAGGTTAAATAGGGACCTTAGGTCACTCATAAAATGCATTGATGATTATAATTCAGTGGTATACTTTAATAGAGGCGTTTAAATATTTGAGAGTGCATGATATTTTTCACTCAGAAATTGTTCTAAATATATTCTTTTACCAGTGATACAGGTGACCTCTGTTGTGACACAGTGCAGATGACCATGTTTTATGAAGCAAGCAATTTCTCCTTTTCCCATGAGTGTCACCTGAGCTTCGTTTAAAAATTATCATAATATACTACTAAAATATTCAGAGATGAGAGATTTTTTGTCACAATGTTTTAAAAATTATTCAATAATTATACCTTCATTTATAAATATTTTCTATAGTATCAATAATAATGTTTCGAAAGTCGTCAACTTCAGATATATTGTATGTGGGTACGGACGGGTTAACCTACATGGCAGCACTTTGTGATGATATATAATTTGTTCCTGATCAGCATAAATCATCTCCATAATAATACAGCAAATTCATAAAAAAGTATCAATATTGGTGTTTAATTATTATAGACCTTTGTATCGCAAAATAGACTTTAATCATAGAGTAAACATAACAACGTGCTAGTCGAGGTCATTCAAATATATTTGTATGTTTAACTCTCCCTTTACGATCAATCATTTATATATTCTTTAAAAGTGTGTCCCTTTCACAAAAGAAAGCATATATATCTGAAGAAAACAATATAATCAACACCGATAAATTAAGACAGTGAGGGTTATAATTTAAAAGGAGAAATTGTTCATCAGGAAGACCTTCTTTTCCCAAAATGTTTTCAAAAACTGCCAGCAAGAGGCATCAAATGGCTGCATAATATCAGCATATCCTGGTAAAGCATTTAGCAACCTTCCCACTATCGAAAATGAAAGAAGCAAATCTACAATATTTATGCTTATAGTTTAAACCATTCAAAGTTTTAGCCACCAAACATGTGTTCAAATGTTACCTTGAAACAGTTACCGGTAGATGCAACAAAGCAAGTTCACAATAAAATATTTTTCTTTTAAAATAGATATAAAAATAATTTTCTGTGTAGAGCAAATTCACGTTTCAATATGCGAACCTACATTTGTAAAGGATTTTATTGAATGGTCCTGTATTAAATGACATATTGTGGATGGCTGATTATTCAGACCAACTCGAAGATGAGATAATATGACGTTACAATCTTTAAAGCTAAATTTAGCTTAAAACATCACAAAATTTCACTCTTTAGTGAAACATAAATAATATCTGTCACATAAAATTTATATTCCTTTACGCTTTCCCACATGTATTATATAACATATCTGCACGAGAACACTTCCTTACGCAAACATATGAAAAATCTCTATAAATGAAAGTATATATAATTATAAAATACAGTTTAAAACATTATGGCTAAAGGAGAAATTGCTCATGGCTCTCCTTTTGCCATCATGTTTTCAAAAGTCATCTGCTGTAAATGCATTAAAATGCAGGTGGGAAAGGGTTATTTCATCCTTTACATGAAACAGACAATATTTGAATTATATTTACAGCAGAAGACATTTGAATTGATTAATAGTTCATTATGACTGCAATTTCACCTATAGATATCAAGATTAATTTGATATAAAAAGGTAAACTGTGACAAAGATATTTTTTATGCCTCTTCATCATTTTCTATTAGCATATGTTTGATTCCACTCAAAGAAGGGCCATCTATCATACCAGTAACCCCATTTTAAACATTGACCCTTTTCACTCATATAGACGATTTCTGACGTACGTCTGCATACAGCAGACAGCTTTTTGAAAACATGGCGACAAAAGAAGAAATTGTTCTTTAATTCATTTAAAGGGATTTTTCTGTGCTTTTACCTAGAAGTTTTCAAAGTTGTCTGCTGCAGATTTGTTGTCCCCTTTCCCTGATACAGATGACACTAAACATTTTTTTATAAACTGACTTTTGAAAACATTATGGGAAGAGAAAAAATTTACCAAACTGAGCAATTTCTTCTTTTCCCTCCATTTTTTCAATTCTGTATGATATATATATATATATATAAATGAAAAATATACTTCAAATTTTTCAATAAATAACACCTTTTCCCTCAGATGTTTTCAAAGCTGATACGTACTTCTAAAAGAATCCTATCAGGTAAACCGTTAAACCTTTCCCACCCATAAGACAATTCTGCAGCAGACGACTTTGAACATATTTTGTCAAAAATTAGAAAGTCTTAATTAGTTTACAATTGAATGGATAACCTTGACTAAAAGTGGAAAACAATGTGACAAAATGAGAAATTGCTTGTTTTGAGCAATTTCTCCTTTTGTCACAAAGCGTCTAATATGAGGGGAAGCGTTAACTCAATTGACCCACTTTCAATTTTTTTAAGAAAAAAAACTTCTACAGACCTGCGTACATAAAGAGTTGGAAATGTAAATAGCCATTCACAATTACCATTGAACAATCTTGACACCCAATTTCAAAACATAATGTAACCTCCTTATCAGTATAATAATGGCCTTTTCTTATGTTTTCTGTATTTCATATATGAATGGCTTTTTAATTTTACCATTTCCCTCGATACAGACCTGCACACCTAATGTCTTAACCCTTCCCACATACAATGTGGAAAAGCAGCCAGTTGCATGGGAAGATTGTTGTGTGGAGTACTGGTGTTAGAAAACCAGGAAATGCATGAGTAGGTGAACTGGCCGCCGTGATATAACTGAATTTTTTTTTAAAAACGGCGTTAAACCCCAATCAATCAATCCTAACATACAATAAACCTGCAGCATTATTATCAAGTACAATTAAAATATAGAAAATCTCTATAAATGATAGAATGATTATTAAATAGAGATTATAGTGAAAATCTTTGTGGAAATTGTGGAAAATGGAGAAATTGCTCATTATGAGCAATATCTCCTTTTGCCACGATGATTTACAATATCAGCTGCTGCCAAGTTGTCAAAAGCGTCTGTCATACTGTGCGAAAGGGTTAAAGCAGCAGACAAAAAACATCTTCTTTTGCCACACTGTTTTGAACTTGATTCATGTATTAACCCTTTCCCTCATATAGACCCTTTCTGACACCTCTGCAGCAGACAGCTTTTTGAAAACATAGTGACAAAAGAAGAAATTGCACAAAACGTGCAATTTCTCCTTTTGCCACAATGTTTTCCACTGTAAGTCCTATGTTTCCATTCAATTATTGAGTTATTGTTTGTGTTTCATCAGACAATACATTTTTCAGAGTCAATCTGCTTTGGGTGAAAAACTTACCAAAAATCATCTCCATAGATCTCTAATTTGTGGAAAATTGATTATTTTTTATATATATATGAAAATAAAATAATTACAGAAACGAAGAGAAATTGTTCAATTGTTTTTCAAAAGTCATCAGCTGCAAAGGCGTCAGAAATTAGTGTCTTTGTAAGAAGCAAATTAGGACAACGGAGAGTTGTGTAGGTAAGCAATTCGTCTTTGTTTGACATTTTCATTTTCTTTCTTCAATGATTTATGGCCTTGGGAGTGACAGTGTGATGTTTAAAAAAGGATCAATCACCTTAAACTCACTAAATTATTTCACCATACTCAATATCAACTTTTAAAGAATTGACTTTTAAACAGAACCCTACATACTAGAATCACTCCCATCTATCTGTTTTATGAAGTGAAAAAGATCTGTCCATGCAGATCTCGAAGCTTAGAAAAAACAACGGATTATACGTTTTTAACAGTATATTTCAAGGGATTCATACAAAACTTATTCAAGATGTAGTTACAACCGTTTTGCATGAAACCATCGATTTTGGTTCAATTTCAGCAACATTAACCGTTTCCCACATACATCAAATCTGCAGTAGACGACTTTGAAATAATATAGGTAAAAACAAGGAAAATCCTCATAAATGAAGGTATAATTACTGAAAAAATGTCTTGTTTTGAGCAAATTCTTCATTTGTCACATCGTTTTCAAAAGTTATCTGCTGCAAAGGTGTCAGAAAGTGTCTATAATGTGGGAAAGGTTTAACAGAACACTTCATTTGTATGACGAAACATGAGTTAAACAGTAGGACATTAATTCAATAAGGGATCTAAAACTTGACTCTTTTCACCCAATTTGTTCCATCATCTGACTTAATGTCCATTTTAAACAAACCTGTCACAATTGTTTAACTTTTTCCCACATGCAGACACATTTTAACTCATCTGCAGCAGATGACTCCCCTTTTGTCACAATGTTTTAAACACTATTAAATAAATTTACTTAAATTTATAAAGATTTTACACATTTCTGAGATATTTCCAAAGTTGTCAGTAGATTTATTGAACATGGGTAAGGTTTATGATCTCCTATCATATGTTTTGGTTTTCTACTGTTTTCTTAAGATATTTTGAATATGACAAAACAGAGAATGGATTAAGTCTGAATCTATTCATCCAACCATAAACCTCTCAACATTTTGTTGAATGTGTCTGACCACATAAACATTTTTCTGGCATCTGATAAAAAGCAATCCGATGAACGACTCAATGACCAGTGCAATTTGACCGCTTCAGGCCACTGGCCACCTAAACAAATTCAAACAAACATCCATTTATAAAAGTGACCTTGCAATGACAAGCAGTGAATAACTCCTTGGTAACATGAATGACCCACAGCGCTAGATGAAGGACGTATTTTATATGTATGTGTGTTTGATGCATAATTATTATATGTTTCAGAATCAGTATAACCCTTTCCCACATACATACGTTGATGCTTCTGCTGCAGACGACTTTTAAGACGTATTTAGAATATCAACCTGCTGGAGCAGTTCACTTTTATAAAGTTTAAGTTTTAATTAACCCTTTCAAACTTATGTAGTTGATTGTTGTTTGGTGTATTACATTGCTTTCAACAATTTTTCAGTTATATCATGGCATTTCCTGGGTAAGTTACCAGTACAGTCCCATACTACTAAGTACTGGTTCATTAATCCTAAAACCAGCCAGTCAGGCGTAATGCAACATCTTAACCCTTTTACCTCATACGGCAATTCTGCAGCAGACGACTTTGAATTTAATTGAATGGATAACCTATAACTAAAAGTGGAAAACATTGTGGCAAAAGGAGAAATTGCACGTTTTGTGCAATTTCTTCTTTTGTCACTATGTTTTCAAAAAGCCGTCTGCTGCAGAGGCGTCAGAAAGTGTCTATATGAGGGAAAGGGTTAAGCAAGAACATGACAAATCTCTATAAATGATAATTTATTTTAATCTTTTTTAAAAAGATGTCTGCAACAGCTCTATTATGTGTCTCCAAGTGGGAAAGGGCTAAATGTTAATGGCTGCAGTGCCTAGAACTAGAAGGGACTACCACCACTGCGCAAGCATGATGATTTATGCACATCAACAAAATAAATCCTGACGATCTGCAGTTTGGTTTGACTTTATACACTTTATATTAAATATTTAGTTTTGGATTTCATTTCTGTCTCATTTGAAAACATCAAAGGCGAAATATATTGGGAAATTAAGAAGAAAAAAATGAGAAGAAATTAGCCAAGCAGAAGAAATTCTTACTTTGTTTCACACTTAACCCTTTCCCACATACGACAATTCTGCAGCAGACAACGTGGCAAAAGGAGTGATTGCTTGTTTTGAGCAATTTCTTCATGTTTTCAAAAAGCCTTCTGCTGCAGAGGTATCAGAAAGCGTCTATATGAGGGAAAAGGATTATAAAAACCCTTTTACAAATGCAGAGGCATTTTGAATCTTTGATGCAATTCTGCAGCTGGAGCCAGACGTGTACGAAACATTCATGATTATGGGTAAACTATGAACTGCCTGTCAGTCTTTCCCACCTACGGACACATTTTGATGCAAACAGTTAAGTACACCCTTAACCCTTTCCCTCATATAGACGCTTTCTGACGCCTCTGCAGCAGACGGCTTTTTGAAAACAAAGTGACAAAAGAAGAAATTGCACAAAACGTGCAATTTCTCCTTTTGCCACAATGTTTTCCACTTTTTGTCATAGGTTGTCCATTCAATTATGGAGATTTTCTATGTTTTGACTAAATACGTTCAAAGTCGTCTGCTGCAGAATTGTCGTATGATAATGAGGGAAAGGGTTAACCATTTTGCAAATGCAGAGGCAATTTGAAGCATCTGTTGCAGATGAAAATATGTGCTGAAGCTTAGAAATTGTGTCTTTTACCCCTTCCACCTACGGACACATTTTGATGCATACAGATTTGTACACACATAACCCTTTTACATTATACAGAGGCATTTTGATGCATCTAATCTATAAGAGGAAGAATATGAAACAATGTGCGGAAAGTAGAAATTTGTCCCTTATCCTTTCCCATCTACACACACATGTTGAGGCTTCAGCAGACATACTCTGCTATAGATTTATTGTGTGTAGGAGCGGGTGAACAATGTTTTTACTCTATTCTTAACCCTTTCCCTCATACGACAATTATGCAGCAGACGACTTTGAACATATTTTGTCAAAATTTTAGAAAATCTCTATAATTGAATGAATAACCTATGACTAAAAGTGGAAAACATTGTGGCAAAAGGAGAAATTGCTTGTTTTGAGCAATTTCTTCTTTTGTCACTATGTTTACAAAAAGCCGTCTGCTTCGAAAGCGTCTATATGAGGGAAAGGGTTAATCTAAACTATCAATTAGATAGATTTACCATAGTTTTGACTGTGAATGTTTTTCAAAGTCGTCCGTTGAATTGATCCACAACAAGAAACATTGCTGGTTGAAAAAAAAGGGAAGTTTTCATAAACAATTAAATAGAATCTATATATGAGTTACGTTGTACTCAATCAATTCAATAATCATACCATATCGTCCAGCACGTGTAAGATCGTTTCTTGTCTCCAACTATGAAGATAACACGAATTAAACAACTTACCTGTAAACACCTGTAATTTACCCCACCCACTTCAATTAACACAATAAAACTTTTTAAACTAACTTTTAAATCCGTTACATATCACAAATAATCCAGATATTTCGTTTTTATATAATCCGGTATATCCTTACCTATCTGTGTGACATATTAAAACAAAGGATTCCGCAAATACTTCCAAATAAATCACAATTTTATGGGAAATCATATAGTTCCATACCGCTACACAGCTGATATACAAACACACTGTTATCAATGAATGAACGCTTCGTCGACTAGTCAAACGTAAAGCGGTCTATTCGGTCACAAAAAGTAGTTCCTTATCAATGGCGCTCAAAAATTAGATATTGGAATTTTAAACTTGAATTAATCTCTGATTTTCATAACCTTTGTCGATAGTTTAAATTGGATTGACATGTGATCACCAGGGAAAATTATACATTAATTGCGAAGTAAAGATTTTGACACAGTTTTACCTTCCGTGTATGTTCGCTGACTCCGCCCAGTGGGCAGGCCAAATATGATGCAGGTGTTTTAAAATTAGGGCGCGCGCGCTCGAAATAGAAACCACCGTCTACTTTCTATTTGCACAGGTTTATATTGCAGTGCTTTATATGAAGATTGCATAAATATTGGCCCTCTTCTCTCATAAATTAAAAAAAAAATGTACAAAGAAAAAACGATGGGAAAAACTCGTGCAAAAATGTGAGAATCCATCAGAAAGACATATTTTAGCATTTGCTCTTTCGTCCGTCCAGGGTCTAATTAAACCAAACTAGGTAATACTTAAAAACACTTTAAAGCATATTTCATCATATTTATTTCCCTAATATTTTGGAAAATATGAATGGTGGAATGTATTTTAGTAAATGACGAAGTTGACATAAATAGTTACATTGCTGACTAACAATACTTGTTCAGAAATGAAGTTTTATTGCATTTTCATTATGGAAGAAAAGAATATGAAAATATGCTTTGCTTATCACACAGTTAGACTGAGTAATTGACCCAGGGTTTCAAGTTTTTTAAAATATTAGGAAAACAAAACTGATGAAATATGATTTTACGTATTACCAACCCTGGTATTACCTAGCGCTATCGGGGTCGTAGCTCCCTTTAGGCACTGTAGACACGTGCCTACACATTTTTTTCTAAAAATGCCCCAAAATGCAGCTGCGGCGATACACATCTGCGTAATGTATCGACCATATCAGCCTGCGCTGTCCGCGCAGACTGATCCGGCCGAAACATTCCGTCTAAGGGGGGATAGATAGAGTAGTACTTTACGCAGAGTCCACAATGTTGATTTTCTCACGAGACGGCCTACACATTGATTATTGCCAAGCTACGCCCCTGAGCCTAAGTAGGGTTGATGGAATTTGACTCTGTGTTATGTTTTGATATACCGTCTTCGTTACAGCATACGATATATTGATTGATTGATTGATTGATTGGGGTTTAACGTCGTTTCAACATTTGTTCAGTCATATCACGACGGCCAGTTTACCTACTCATGTGTTTCTTGGCTTTCTCACACCAGTAATCCACAGAACAATCTTTTCAAGCAACAGTGGCTGCTTTTCCAAATAGACTGATAGCCAATTGGTGGATGGAATGACCGCTTGTAACAATGACTTTTGTCAACCGACGGAGAGAATGTTGACCGAGCTGAGGTTTGAACTCACAGCCCCTGGATTGCCAGCCCGCGTCCCTACTGACTGAGCTACCGGGACTCGGCATACGAAGAACATTATGTGTGCAAAGTTGAAAACAGTGCGGAGAAAGTATGACGAGCACGTTTAGAATTATATTTTCCTTTTCACATAACATTTCAAAACGTCGGCGTCAACGATTGTCAATATCAGATGCAATGTAGGTCTTAACCGTATAAACCGTATTATCTTTTTTTTTAATTTCACAGCTTGGCTACTAATACGTTTATGTAGTCCCTGATCAAAATGTCAATTCTCCATACAGTTTGTTTTGTTCCGCTTTATAATCAGTAATTTCCCTGGATTGTAAATGCATCTACGTACAGTGAAAGACTCAGTCGGGCCTGAGCATCCGCACTGTCTCATCAGAGTCTACACCGTCCGCATTGTTTTGATATACCTCAGGTACGTTCTCCATTTCTTAACATGTTTTCAGAACACACCTGTACGTCAATGTAGATCAGTATGAGGACATGGTTTTACGATTACATTAAATGTCATCTGTGTTTGTTTTGTAGGAAAATAATCGACGTTTCAATCCTTATCCTTCTTAACCCATTACTTCACATGACTTTTCATAGGTCGTCTGCTTGACAATCATCAGACGAACAATTTTACCAATCTAGAAAACTGAAAGAGAGTTGAAAACATTGCAATAAAAGATGAAATTGCTCGTTTTGAGCAATTTCACCTTTTATTGCAATGTTTTCAAAAAGCGTCTGCAACAGCAGGTGTCACATGTCGTCTGTGTAAAGTAATGGGTTAAACAAAAAGAGCATATTTCGAGTTCAACAGACAAGTTTTGTTTTTTAGAGCGTGATCTTATTTATCAATTCACCTTTTTTCAATATTCAACAGATCTGCAGCAATAAGCTCTATGGAAACTCATTATAAATGAAAGTTGAAAATGAAGATGATGTGGCAAAATGAGAAATTGCTTATTATGAGCAATTCCTCCTTTTGCCACAATGTTTTCGTTGGTCGTCTTCCGCAGATGCGTCAAAGGACGTCTGCTTGTGTAAAAAGGGTTAAATGAATTGACAGGGTCTGTCAACATCTAATAATTATTATCGAGTCCCGAATATTAATTATCTAAGGGAAACAACCTACTATATCTTACGACAACATTTCAAATGAATAACCTGCCTTTGAATGCCCCAAGTCGAAACCGAAAGCGGAAGTTATTTAAATATACGTGTTCGGGTCATATTCCATTTAAAACTTTGTTTGACAGGGCGTTAGACACGGTACGTTTTGTATACCAAAGTGTTATAATTTCATCGAGTAAAATATAGTATTATCAACCATGTCTGGAGCCAGGGGTGGAAGCAGGCACTATAAAAAAGCTGGTAAGGGGATTATATGATTTAATTGTAATAGAAGTATTGATTTGAAATGTCATTTAAATTCGGAAATATTTAAAGTTTTCACTTTCCTTTTCAATCACTTATATTAAAAAGTGCATGTTGAGCGCCCGCCACTCGAACGGATGACCTCGGGTTCGCATCCCATGATGAAGAGATCGACGTTTTCCCACACCCTCATAACGATTACTACTAGTTAGTAATTAAAGTTGATTGATTGGGGTTTAACGCCGTTTTCAACAATTTTCATTCATATCACGGTGACCAGTTCACCTTCTCATGTGTTTCCTGGCTTTCTCACACCAGTACTCCACACAACATTCTTTTCAAGCAAAAGGCTGCTTTTCCACATAGACTGTTGGCCGAGCTGAGGTTCAAAGTCACAACCCCTGGATTGACAGCGTTAGTCGCTACCGACTGAGCTACCGGGGATCAGTAATTAGAGACGCTGTCATCGAGAGTGGTTAAAATAAGTTGTCTATAAGAACTTATATATAACATTCTGGTACAGAGCCAATTTATTATATAGTACATTTGTACACACTCCTGTATGTTGACCATCGACTCTGCCATTTGAGCAGTTCCACGAGAAAACCAACATTATGGAATCTGCGTAATGTATCGATCCAGACCAGCCTGCGCAGTCCGCACAAACTTATCCGGGCCGACACATTCCGTCTCAAGCGGATAGAGGTATAGAGTAATGATTCTTGAAACAGAAAATCCACAGGAGGCGAACAGTGTCTGTCCGGGTTAGCCTGCGCGGCATTCTTAGGCTGATCCGGGGCGATACTTTACGCAGAGTCCACACTGTTGGTTGTCTCGTGGAACGGCTCCTTTATTCTTTCCGATTTGTATTCCATCAACGGTATAAATAGTCCTTGGATAAGGTTGTGTGGAATACTTGTGCGGAAAGGCCAGGAAACAAATGAACTGACCGCCGTGATATAACTGAAATACTGTTGAAAACGGCGGTTTACTCCAATCAATCAATCAATGTAAGAGTGTTAAAATCAAAATTGAAAGAGAAATTAATCCATTTTCGAAAGTTTGACTCTTCCAAATAGAATGGACAAACAGAGAGCGTAAATAAGTATAAAACAATAAGATGGAAAAATGAGATGGTAAAGGGGAAATTGACCCCTTTCTGAACAATTTCTCCCCCAAGGAATGTTGCCGCAAAGGCGTCAAATCCAGTCTGTATCGAATAATAATCCCAAAGGGACTTTGTCACGACAACATCAATGCAGAATATTTATATTAAACTTTTCAATAGCCAACAGTATAATTTTACAGAGCACTAGATAAGGGGCGTGTTCCATGCTCTTAAATCCATATTTGACCCTCTTACTCTATGCTGTCGGTACTCAAAAGAATCGTCTCAGTGAGACGATTCTTTTGAGTACCCACAACATAGGGTTAAATTCAACGATAAGAGAGAAATTGTGGGGATAAGAGTTTAATACACATCCTTATATGGACCTCTGGACTATGCAGCCTGCTCTGGTTCTTTACTAGTAGCACAAACTTCACAAACATCGGTCCCAGCAGTCAATGCTTTTAAAAGTCATCTACGTCTGATGTGTCAAATGCCTGTTTTAACATTAAACCCCATACTTAACCCTTTCCCGCATGCAGATGCATTGTGACGCAGTAGCAGCAGACGACTTTTGAAAACATTGTGGCGAAAGGTGAAATTGATGAGAAATTTCTCCTTTGGCCACAATGTTTTCACTTTTATTTAACAATAAACCTATCTTTAATGGAGGTTTTTCATGTTGTTGTCACTATGTTTTCAAAGTCGTCTGCTGCAGATTTGTTGTATGTGGGAAAGGGTCAAGACATAGTCTGGAAACAGTACATTCATTTGCATTAAGACTTTATACAATCTACGAACATCAAGACATCTCTCCGTGAACCTGAAATAAATGTCAAGTAATGGTTAGCTACTACTCATGAAAGGTTGAAGTAATTCCATGCTACTATTATAAGAATACCTTAACATTAGGGATGTATTCAAGTCAATCTTTACCATTTCCAATGTGCAGACGCATCTGAAGAGGATGACTTTTAAAAGCATTAGGGCAAAAGAAGAAAATGCTCATACCTTTATTCAGTATTTATTAGTCGCAAGTCGAAACCGTTGACTATATTTTAAGTCGTTTTTCATATTTCACATGAGAGGGCAAGCTGTTATTGGTATAACATAAAAGTAAATGCAACGAAAATATTACGGTTGTGATTGTTTAACAACACTTTGTTTTGTTACGTTTGAAAATAAATTCATGTTTCCAATGTTTAAAGTTTGAGGTTGATTATTTACGGTTATTTACTCGTCCCTGCCTTGCATCAACTTTCTCTTGCACTTTCATTTATAGAGACGTTCCATGACTTTACATCGATATTTCCAAAATTGTTGCCTGCTGATTTGTTTTAAGTGTGAAAGGTTTACACCTATATTTTGTTTTTTTTAGATTTTATAAGCACCAAATCCAAACAACTTTCCGGCATCTTTTTATTATCGACCTATGGTAAGAAAATGAAACGGCTCTTAACTGTGTGTTCTACATTTTCTCAAACTTATATTGATTTTAATAATACCCAAGTAATCGGTTTGCCGTGTGTGATGTAGTTTCGAAAGGTCCAAGTAGGGTAACACTCGAAACCATCCGCACTTTACATTCGGAATAGTTTCTGACCAGTAAAGCAGCCTTTTTCTTGTCGAAAGTAGTTCGAAAAGTGGCGGCGGTTTATTATTCCTGATGCTGTCTGTTTCCTTAATAAGTCGAGTGAACTTCGATAGCAAAGTAAGCTGATGACCTATAGCTGAGTTCATTTTAATTTCTTTACAGCCATTAAAGGAGCCAATCAAGCCGCAGAGCCGATTGTAACAACCGCCGTGAAGGCACGTTTTCAAGTCGCGGCCATTGATTTTGGAACTACCTACTCCGGATATGCTTTCTCCTTCCGGTCCGATTACAAAAAAGACCCCCTGCAGATCACCGCGAGTCAATGGAAGGGCGGTGCTAATAGATCGGTGTCTCTGAAAACACCGACTTGTGTGCTGTTCAATCCGAATAGAGAATTTCACAGCTTTGGATTCGATGCCGAGGATAAATATGCACAATTGGCATTAGACGAACAACACACAAAATGGTTTTACTTCAAGCGTTTCAAAATGATGCTTTACCAAAACAAAGTAAGTTGGCACACTTACGATGATTAACAATATGATGTTTAAAATTCCAAAATTCAATACTGAACATAGATCTGGCTTTCTGTCAGTCAAGTTACTCTATTTACCATGCATTTGAAACTTTCATTTCGGCCATTTTCTGTGTGCTTTATATTGTAAAATAGTGAATGTCGCGCGACACTTTTTAAGATTAAGTTGTCAACAACAAAATCAGTGCCTGTATGAAACTACTCATTTTTAACAATAAGATGACGTTTGTCCGTTTACAGGTTAACGTCAAGGATTAAGAAATAGGCGTCCCGTGTTCGATATCCGCTAGCGGCGGTCATGTCGGAGTACCCTTCGGGAAAGCACATTTCCCACCCTAGTTGTGGTTTGTTTACCCATGGGTCATGAATAAATGGAATGTCGCCGTGATATCATGAACTAAAATAACGTTGAAATTCGCCTGATAATCAAATAAAAGAAAAAAAATGTCTTTTAACAACGCTCGTTCGTACATAGATCGGATGTTTTTCCGATATAGTTCGTCTCAGATTGACCTTTGCGTAAGGGAAACAAATTGTCGCGTTCCAATTAGTTCGGTTTAAAACAAGAAAGATAACCCATGTATATTAATTAAACGATATAGTCGATTTGTTCCATTACATATCACGGGCGATTGTGTATCGTGCAATTTAATCGGACATAAAAACCGAGCACTTGCTCATAAGTATTTAATACTATTTATGGTGTATAAGGTGAATTCGTTGCAGTCTGATCAAATAATACGTACAGCGAAGTATTTTAGTCTGAATTTAGGTTAAAGTGTTCCGTTAAGAAACGTTGACCATCAATACAGCATCCTTACAAAGACTCTGCGCATGATTTTGAAGCATGACTTAAAGGAAACAGATGCAGTTCAGTACATTTAAATAACCTGTCAAACAGACAGGATGTAACGTTTTTGAACAAGAAGGCTAAATGTTCCTTTATTTTAAACAAGATGTGCCTATATTGCTCACCTGGCTATTACTGTCTATAATAAAAGGTTATCAAGAGAAGAAAGGGTCACTTTTGACGCAGGGATTAGACGTTTTATATGTATGATCAATGTGATATTCAGCATGTGAAGTTAAGTCGTGAAATGACAAGTTTAGTCCTGAAATCATTTGGTTTACAGTTTGCTTAACATTGACTGCAACTATAATGTGTCAAACAAGCTGAAGTTTCTTAATTCTTACCAATAAACGGTTTTAAATCTGCTCTAACTCGATCAATTAGTTAAATTTACAGATTTTAACTTGAGGTTTAATGCCTCTAGGTATAGGTTAAGTGTGACACAAGCATTAGAAGGAGAAAGGGAAGTCTATTCTCCTTCCGGTTTAGCAAAGGTAGGAGAACAAAAACGGTAGTATATAAACAGAAAATACAAAGTAATTTTAACAAGTTTAAAGATATTAATTATCAGAATTGAGCATTTATGAAATTGAAAAAAAATCACATGTATAGTCAACATAAAGCAAGAATACAATGGTCTGAATGAACCAACTGTATTAGGAGGAACGTCTTAAGTTTAGAAATACGACACAGTTTTATAAATAAGCAAAAACATCCCCCTTAAGTTTTTTAGCGTTGCCTAGGAAGTTTGGGGAAAAGGGATTTTTCTTTTATATCGGATCGTCAGGGCCGTAAACCTTACTATTAAAAAAGCGTAACCTAGAAGGTTGGGGGAAAAGTTATTAAATACCGATTAAATATGTCTAAAGTTTTGTAATAACGGTAGAAGACATACGTATTTTGTATCTTGTCGTTTCTTAAATCAGTTAATACAATTTATTGATTCATAAAGGTCCTTTTTTTCCGCCAACATATTACAAAGTCTTTCTTTACAACAATAATGTTGGTTGCTCCCTATTCGATTACGCAACCCAATGGTACAAATCTAAAACCTATTCAATACTGACACCGCGCTTCCACGCGGCGTCAATAAGTTTCCAATGTTTGTATGTTAAAGTGGTCCGTTCAAGAACTTTGACTATCAATAGAGCATTCTTATAAGTTACCAATGTTTGATATCAGAATCTAAATTTAAATAAAAAATAAAAAATGTTTCAGGAACTAAATCGAAAGACAGAACTGGCTGATGATAAGGGTCTAACGATGTCTGCACTGACCGTGTTTACAGCGGGTATTCGATATCTGAAGGATCACATGCATGGCATGTTTATAGAACGGAATATCGAACTCCGGGAGGACGAGATACACTGGGTGTTAACTGTCCCAGCTATATGGCAGGACAACGCAAAGCAATTCATGCGAGAGGCAGCGGTAGATGTAAGTTTAACTTCATTTTTGGTAGAGTTGCGTTGCGAACGAGACCATAGTTATAAGGGCAATTTGAAGTCACTTGATGTAAATGACTGAGAACGCCAAATAAATAGTACAAACAATTATTGACTGAATTACGAATGCAAACATAAGCAAAAGTAAAATAAGTAAAATACATTCCACTTATTCTACGTAACCAAATACAATTACACGTCTCTTAAGGTGTAAATTATCATATTTAAGTGTACACAATTATTTGGACATCATTATGCCAATATAGCCAAGTTTTTAAACATTGCACCGCGCAATTACCTTTTGCAAATTGTAACCCTTTGTTCCCTCACATGGGTGTAAACATCCACTCGCCCGCTAGAGTGGAATGAAGGATCGGGCGAGTACGACATTCAGGGCGCTAGTACGACAGGACCAATGGGTTTTCAATCAAGATATTAAAAATCAATAGACATTTTGCCATTCGTTCATTTTCTTTATCCTAATAATATTCTGCATTGCTTAGCCTTTTCTCTCTCTTTGTCTCTATCCATATATTCCCTCGGTAAGTACCAATCAAATCATCCATGAAATTGCGTATGGAGCCAACAGGTGCTCGTTTCTTGTAAAATGCCCATCGAAGTCGCTTTAGTTATGCATTCGTTTTCAATAAGTCATTTTCATTTCACATCTATCCGACCGGTGCGATCAACGCTAACACGGGGGTAACATCATAGACGGCTATTGCAACGATTATACAAATCATATTTTACATTGAATTGAGTCTCTAAAAATATGCATCACATCAGCGACTTGTTTTAAATCTTCCGCCATTTTGTTTCCTTCTAACACGTGGTTAAATTGACTAGACGAAAAAGGTAAAACAAATTAAAAGATATATCACCCAACTCCCTTTCCTTTTTGTATAAATAAGTTATATAAATATTTCGTTAAATATTTGATTCGATTAAATATCACATTCGGTAAAAACTAAAAAGCGACATTTGAATGATATCCGGCACAGAAAATGTAGCGATTTGTCAGGAACTGTCATCCTGTCAGAAAATTGTGAAAAATACGTTTGTAATTGTGTATGGGTCCGTTAAACGGTAAGCAAAATCGCTGAATTGTAAAATAAAATAAATGCGGACATTTTCGCAAAACTACGAAAACTCCGACACTTTAAAAGGTAAATGTTATTGAAGACACCAGTGAAATTTCCCTCCATCCGTCATGTCTAAACAAACAAGCAGAAGTTCCTTCTTTGGCGGTATAGGTGGTGGGGATGGCGAGAAACGAGAGGAGGGAAGACAAAAAAGGGCCTTAGATAAAAGGAAATCAATCATAAACAGTTGAATTTAAGGGCGGGTCCATTTTTAAAGTCGCTAGTCCTACATGGCGAGTATTTACATCCCTGCCCTCTAGTAAAAATAAATCATCTATTTATTTTGTGAAAGTAGATTTGTTTGTGATATTTTAATAGCATTTTTACCATTTGCAGTAGAAAACTTTTGAAAACATTTTGACATAAAAAGACATTGCTTTCTGCGTCACCTCTTAACCGATTGCAATTCTACCGTAAGTACCTTCAGTACTTTGATTGTTGTATTGGAGTTTAATGCCGTTTAAAACATTAAATCACGTCGGCAGAACGCTTTATATGTAATACCTGTTCAAACAAACTAGTAATAGGCTAGGGTGCCTAAATCAAAGGCAATCCGCCGTGAGTTGGGATTGAGTCAGGGACTCCCGGTTTCAAATCCATTACCCTATCTACCATGGCGGACTCCTTTTGATTTCAAAACCCACACTTTGTCATTATTAGCACCCATGGCTTATAATCGTAATTATTTGCTGCGATGCTGCATCAGAATAGGGGTAACATGAACTTTTAGCTCCTAAACCATTGGATTGATATCAACCAAACTTCACGGTAATGTTACTTTGGTGGGTATCTTACACACTGTTCTAAGATTTATTATCATTACAAATGTCCTTTATTGATAAGTGTACATTTACAGTGTCCACTCCTAGCAGTTTTATTCAAATTCTTGATTAAATTTTCTCCGACATTAGCAGTTACACATATACTACATGGCTATCACGCAGGTGACCGAGTCAAGACCACGGTTGTCCTCTGTTTTGGATTTGCAAAACTCTTTTGTACCTTAATACATTGTTTTTGGTTTAAGCCTTTTTATATTAATCTTTTCATGTTTATACCAATTTTCTGTCAAAATAGAAGCTTGCAATAAATTTTTGAATAACAGACACTAAATGTAAAGTATAATACTGGAGATGAACAACCAGAAAATAATTCAAAACACAACTGTTTTGGTTGAATAAACTTCTAAGTTTACTGTTATCATTGTAAACATTAATATATTGCTTACTATGAATGCTTCAGTTGGTTCAGTACAGTCAATAAATAGGAAGACGATGTACTGTTCATGGTAGGATTTCCATAGAGCCATTGTGTAATATGATCATCAAAAAGGGTACAATGTGCACCAAATGATATATTCGGGGTTGGGGTCAATTACTTTTCACAAGACAAACAAGAATTTATGATCTTGGAAATATTTCATTCTGTCCTGATGTATCATTACTTGTCTGTGATGGTTTCATTTTATTTTTAGATAAATATTTCTATATGCACTTCTGCATCTCCTCTTAACCGATTGCAATTCTACCTTCATTACTTTCAGTACTTTGATTGTTGTATTGCCGTTTAATGCCATTTCAAACATTATATCAGGTCGGCAGAACGCTTATAGGTAATACCTGTTCAAACAAACTAGTAATAGGCTAGGGTGCCTAAATCAAAGGCAATCCGCCGTGAGTTGGGATTGAGTCAGGGACTCCCGGTTTCAAATCCATTATCCTATCCACCACGGCAGACTCCTTTTGCCGTCATAACCCACACTTCATCATTATTAGCACCCATCGTTTATAATCGTAGTGCTTTTACGTCGCAAACCACGGTTCTTATGTCAATGTAGACCGACAGTATGTTTCGTCAATCGGAAATTGTGTAACATTGCATATTTAGAAAAATAATCTGAATTACTAAATGTTCTACAGGCTGGGATATCGGCCGATCACCTGTCATTAGCCCTGGAACCAGAAGCCGCCTCGTTGTTCTGTCGATACCTTCCCATGGCAAAGATACAAGGGAAACAGGGTCAGACGATAACTTGCTTTGAACCAGGGAAAAGATACCTGGTTTTGGATGCCGGGGGTAAGTGAATGCTGAATTTTATCAATTCTAATTTGAACATATCGGGGTGGGGGTGGAGGGGTGAGGGAGGGATATCGACAACACAAGTATAGTCATTCAATCGTGTAGAAAACATTGTTGAAAAGGTGAAATTGAACTTTATAAAATCCTTTTATAACATAACCTCACACGCTTGTAATTCAGATAAGACAGAGCAATTGAACATTGTGATCTGTACCTACACTGTACATAAATGCCAACGTGTACCTTTTTACCATGTGCTAATATGCTTTCATATGCCTTATTACTGACAGATCCGAATGTAAATAAATTTTGACAGTTGATGCAAATAATTATCAGGCAGTATACAGATCAAGAAAAGAACATCCGAATGTGAAAAATATATAAAATCTACATTTGTTTGTATGTCCTCAAGTTGGCTTTCTTGGAGCATCTCTTAAATGAAATGCGTCGATTGCCCTGTCTGCAACGACGATGGCTAGTGTTGGCTACCAATTCATGGTTCGTAAGAGTTCGAGTTATACATTTATCACGGTTGTTGACAAACGACATTGTCACCAGGTAGCCAGTTGACTTTAAAGAACGATGCGTGTATTGCGATTTAGTCCGGAAACACTGGTTGTCATGATTAAACTTATATCCAGATCTGTTTTTCAGGCGGTACAGTGGATATTACGGTTCACGAAACACAAGAAGTTTCCGTAATCGGGAAGTCGGGAGAGGCGGAGATTTCCGGGTACCGAGGAGCTGTTAGTGAGATTTATCGGGCAAACGGAGGGCCGTGGGGAGGAACTAAAATAGACGAGGCTTATCTCGACATGTTAAACGGTGTTATTGGGAAAGATGTGATGGACCAGTTTGCGAAGTATGGCCGTCCAGATATTGTTTTGCATTTCATAAAACTAAACAAACAAACACGGTCGAAGGTTATCTTAATACTATAACACATCTAAAGAAGACTAACATACGTTTTTTTGAAAATACCTAGGCAAAACTCAGAAAATTTCTGTAATTCAAAATATGATTTTCAAATTAAGTTGTTAAATGTGCTGAACTCCAGATTAAAGATAGTATAGTCAAACTTTTAAACTGTTCAAAAGTTAAGTTAAAATATTAGAATCTTAATTCTGGGATAAATAGGGATAAATAGTGATTGTTTATGCTTCATCATTATTGAGTAGACATACACATTAAGCCAAATTTTGTATATTTTTAATTGACTTTCAATTGACTGTTATTCAACATTTACTGAAAAAATAGTTTTAAACTATTTATTTCTTACTTTGTTGTCACTATAAACAATATTTGCAGAAGTTTCAGCATTTCAAAATGTTGATCTCCATCTGGAGTTCATCACCGTTGACACCACGCATAACGGAGAAATTTTTCAGCATAAGTAATTTCATCTTTTGTGAAAATTATTAAAAAAGGTATCAACTGCTGAAGTGTCAAATCTGTGTCTGAAAGTGGAAAAGGGAAATAGTAAAAAGCGATCATCCAGGACATAAATGGTCTGCCATATGCATATTTCTTTTAAATAACCCGGATCAGTAGGTGCCTATGTTGCTACAAATGTTACTGTAAAACGGTGACGATTACAACAGTTCAATACATGTATATTTTAAATTAATGTTGATCATATCATATTGATCAATCAATACGAATGGGCTTTGTCTTTAAAAAAAAAAAAACTATTAGATTTGTATACATTTGGTACTGGCATAAACATTTTATTACGATAATATACAAGTACATATTATATATTTATATATGTATATCTTTTTACAATCAGACGATATACGGATGACTACTTGGATATGCTTAGAGAGTTTGAGATCAAGAAAACTATATTTAATGACGAACTCGACGACAAAGTTACTTTTAAAATTCCTTCCTCCATAGCTGATTTGTACAGTGAAATGAACGGACAGGATTTCAGGTAAACATCTACCCTAAAACTGACATAAAATTTCAACTGGATTTGTTAAATTTTGTAATTTTGTAACATTCTGAAGCTTTCCCATCTGACATGGTTTAATAACACGATGGTATAAGACATTTAAAGAATTGTTTTCTTTTTCCTACATATTGGTACTAACTAATGTAAAATTATAATTCTTATCGATATAGTTTATATATCAATATGTCTAATGCGGTTTTTTTCAGACGGAGTTTAATGATGAAACAGAGCCTAAAAGACCAAATAACCTTTACGGGCGACAAACTCCGCACTACACCAAACCAGATTAAAAACCTTTTTACCACAACCTGCGATCAAATAGTCAAACATCTGAAAGAAATCTTTCAGAGACCAGAGGTCAATGGAACAGATACAATCGTCATGGTCGGCGGGTTCTCGGAGTCACGAATGCTCCAAAGCGCCATTAAAACTGCATTTCGAAGCAAACAGGTGATTGTCCCGGAAGAGGCTGGACTAGCGGTACTGAAAGGGGCCGTAATTTTTGGACACAATCCATCGTCTATTGTATCTCGAGTGTCTAAATTCACCTACGGTATTAAAGCTAATAGAAGATTTCAGAAAGGCGTGCATGATGAGGCACGTAAATTCACTGATGAAGATGGAGTTATTCGCTGTAAAGGATGTTTCACCAAACATGTTGAGATAGACGAGACTGTTAAAGTAGGAGAAGTCTTTAGAGAAAAGTCCTACAAACCGAAATCCAAACAGCAAAAAAGGTCAAGAATAAGGGTCGTATTATCTACAAAGAAGAGTCCTCTGTATGCTGATGAACCAGAGTGTGATAATGTTGGTACTGTGGATATAGACCTATCAGATGTAAAGCCTACAGATGATAGGACGTATGGTGTTCAGATGGTATACGGTAACACGGAATTGGGTATTAAAGCACGGATTGTGAAAACGGGGGAAATTGTCAAGGCGTCTTTTAACTTTCTTGGTTAACATTATATATATTACCGAGGACACTTGTGCAATGGTATCGAAGACATATTTTTAATATATATATATAAAATTGAAAATCTTGACATAGATATTGTTATTGAAATTTTTAGACAAACATTGTTGAAAAGAGAAATTGCCTGATGAACAATTAAGTAACCAACGGTGAGCCATTTGCGGCCAGTCTAGAGCCTGACCAGCCAGCTTAATCACACAGTTTGATATGAATCAACAGTGTTCGCCACTAAGTCGTAGAAGGTTTACACAACTTCTGTAAAGCATTATCTGTTTGGATCTTTCAGTAGATGAATACTGTTTTACAGACGTTTCTTGAAACCTTCCTCGACTCATTGGAGAACAATGCAGAGTTAGATCAGACTGCGTGTATGCGATTGCTGATCTGGCTCAACACTGGTCACAAATGCCTTACGGTTGCTTTTCGCAGAGCGCCGCTCTCAATACGAGTTCCTCCGATGATTTCAGAATGTCGAATATTGTGAAAGCAGGAGATGTCGTCCTAGCTATTTTGATATCTCTCGGACAACGCTTTCCCATATACAACATATCTTCAGCAGACGACATTTTAAACGTCTAGGCGAATATTTGGAAATAAATATGAATGAAAGTATAATTACTGAATAAAGTTGAAAATATTACTTTGTGATAAAGTCGTCTGCTGCAGTTGGAACGTGTAAGGTGTTAGGTGTTTGGTGTTTGAAAATAATATAATAATGATTTGGTTATATTGAACACTTAATGTGAACGCTGCGATAGATACATATTTCTAGTTGTTTTCATGAATAAATGCCCAATATTCAGACAAACTTATATCTTAATGATTTGATTATTTACAATACTAGTTGCAAAAGCTGTGATAGTTAATTATTTCTGGTTGTTTCATGTATAAATGCCCAATATTCAGACAAACTTATATCTTAATGATTTGATTATTTACAATACTAGTTGCAAAAGCTGTGATAGTTAATTATTTCTGGTTGTTTTCATGAATAAATGGCCAATCTTCAGACGACCTAATATCTTAATGATTTGATTATTTACAATACTAGTTGCAAAAGCTGTGATAGTTAATTATTTCTGGTTGTTTTCATGTATAAATGCCCAATATTCAGACAAACTTATATCTTAATGATTTGATTATTTACAATACTAGTTGCAAAAGCTGTGATAGTTAATTATTTCTTGTTGTTTTCATGAATAAATGCCCAATATTCAGACACACCTATATCTTAATGATTTGATTATTTACAATACTAGTTGAAAAAGCTGTGATAGTTAATTATTTCTGGTTGTTTTCATGTATAAATTCCCAATATTCAGATAAACTTATATCTTAATGATTTGATTATTTACAATACTAGTTGCAAAAGCTGTGATAGTTAATTATTTCTCGGTGTTTCCATGTATAAGTTTGTCATTATATTTGTAGAGTTACGAAAAGCAACGACACCAAAGTTCAGACGAAATATATAAGAAAGGTTATATTCGTAAATGCCTTCTTAAGAACCATTTAGAATATATTAAACCACCTAAAATATAGTGCCAACTCTGTTGACAGAAGTACACTTTTTCCTAAGGCAAATAAAAGAAAAGTACATTTACATATAACTTATGTAATAACAAATTAAACTGTATGTTTGTTTTGTAAAGTTAATACAAAATATGTTGGAAAGCTTCATTATTTTTACATAGGCTTACATAATATGGAATACAAGAAATGTCTTTAAAAAGGATAAATAGCGAAGATATAAGGGGTAAGGTAAAAACAACATAATTGAAGTGTAAACTGTAAGTAAGCAACGCCCTATTTGGTACTTGTATATACAGTCATTTCGTTTTTCGTTTTTAAATCTTACACAAGAAAAAAGAAAAACGAACCGATTTTCGTTGTCCGCTTTGTAGTTTGTAACAAGATAAAACGAAAAAAGAAATGACGGTATATATACGGGCCTTACTTCTCTAATAAAAATAATACCCAAATAAATTCATTTTCCCACTGAATAAATTAATTTCATTTGTGATAATTGGTGTGCTATTTATCCTTTCATCCGGCCAGATTTTTGTTAAGATCACCGTCTGCTGACAGCATAAAATGATGATTGTATAATGTATTAATTAATGTGTTGAAAGGATAACGTGCAATATTTTCAAAACTTCGTTGATTGCAAAGACATCAATTATTGTCAATACCAGATAGATCTAGACGTATACATTATTATAATTGTTTGTGATTAAAAAAAAAAAAAAAAAATTCAATTATCCATACAGTTTTTGTTCTGCTTCAAAATAGGTAATTTACCTGAATTATCAATCACATATCAGTCGTGTCTAGCGATTCAGGGTCTTAATGTATTAGCGTTCAATAAAGGTTAAAGCTCTTCATCGCCGGCATATTTAGTCCAAGCCAAATAGCATGACATGGTGTCAATGCGGAGTGTCATTAAGAACCCAAATCGCGGCCCATTTTCTTTTCTGATTGGAGTTTAAAGCCGCTTTCCACAAATATTCAGTCAGATCAATGCGGCAAGTTCACATACTCATGTTTTTTTTCTGGCTTCCACACCAGTACTCCACACAATAGCCGAGACTTTCCAAGCAACTTGCTGTATTCCATATAGACTGTTGGCCCATTGGTGGAAGACGAATGACGCTTGTCACAGTGAATTTCATCAAATGTCGGAAAGAATGTATGCACAAATGGGGTTCGAACTCACAACCCAAGGATTAACAGCCCGCGTCGTAACCCTCTTTTTATCCGGGCCTCGGCTTATAAAGAGTCCGCAATAGAAGCTCTTCCTTTCATTCGGTTTTATGACACTGTACGGAGTCAGATTTGTTACTTCCAGATATGATACTGTAGAATCGTCTGCTCTGAAAAAACAAAAAAATATTGAAATTTGATCAGAACATTTTCCCTCTTTCCCACAATGTTTTCACAAGTCTGCACATGGCCTCAAAATTCGTTTGTATAAGGGAAAGGATTAAAAACAAAAAAGGTTCCAACCAGTTCCTTATGAGCTACAAAATAATATTTATATACTCCTTTTCCCAATAAGCTTTCAGAATTCCTGTGTACACGTGGTCACCGTAGGTGAATCTAAGCAACCTTTTTTTTACGTTCAATTTAAATGTCACCTTTGTTTATTTGAAGAATAAAACAACTCGACGTTTTTATCCTTATCTTCTTCAATAAATGAAACATATTCCGAGTTTTAACCCTTTCCCACATATGCAGCGGACGACTTTGAAAATAAATTCTAAACAAATGAAAGATCTCCATTAAATTATTAAATATAGTTGAAAATATTGTTAATTTTTTATAATGAGCATGTTCTCCTTTCCACGTTTTCAAAGTCATCTGCTGCATATATGTTGAATTGTGGAAAGGGTTCATTGAAAAATTAGATCACGCCATATTAATATATATGTAGTTTAATCTTTCTCGAAATTGTTAGGTTCTCATTTATTGATGCTGAGCGAAGCATTAAGTCTGCCCACCAACCCACATCCAAAAAGTATGTTCGAAACTGAAAACAGTTTTTTTTACTTGTAAGTAGCTTTTTTCGAAATGTGATCTTATTTGAGATAGTTCAAATGGTTACATTTGACCTTTAATACATGCAGTTTAAACTATTCGTTATGAGCAACTCCTCCCTTTGCCACGATGTTTTTATTTATGGTATGCTGCAAAAAAGAAATATGCATATGGGATAGGGTTGACAGGGTGATCAAATAATAGAGCCCAGACATATTGATGGTTATCCAATCATCTAAGGGAAACAACCTATTGTATCGTAGGTTACCATTTCAAATGAATTACCTGCCGTTGAATGGATTTTATTCAAAGTCGAAAACGAAAGCGGAAGTTATTTAAACATACCTTAGGATCATACTCCATTCAAAACATTGTTTGACTGGTCGTTAGACGCGGTACGTTTTGTATAAAAAAGTGTATACATTGATTGAATAAGACGTATCATTAGCAACCATGTCTGGATCCAGAGGTGGAAGCAGACAATATACAAAAGCTGGTAATGGGATTTAATTAATTAAGTATAATATAAGTATTGGATTAAAAATGCTTAAACATTTAAAGTTTTCACTTTCCTTTTCAATCAATTTTATTAAAAAAAAACACCTTAAATGCTTTCAAACCAACACATTACGGTTAACAATATTGATTACTATTAGTATGTGTTGTGGGAGACAGTAGCCGGTCGTGCAGTTGAGCGGATGACCTCGGGTTCGCATCCCGTGATGAAGAGATCGACGTTTTTCCCACACCCTCATAACGAGTACTACTATAGTTATTAATTAAAGACGCAGACATCGAGATAAAAAATACCTATCAATGAATGTTAACTTACTGAATAAGGTTGAAAACAATGTGGCATAAAGAGAAAATGCTCATTATGAGCAACGTCTTCTTTTTTCACAATGTTTTCAAATGTCGTCTGCTGCAGAGGTGTCAGAACTTGAAGAGTCTGTATGTGGGAAAGGGTGAACATAAGTTGTAAGAACTTATATATAACCAGTCTGGTACAGAGCCCAGTTATAAGTACACACCCATGTATGTTGACCATCGACTTTGCCATTTATTCTTTTCGATTCGTCTTCCATCAACGGGATAAATAGTCCTTGAAGTGTCGAGTACTGGTGCAAAAAAGAGCCAGGAAATACATCTTACATGAACTGACCGCCTTGATATAACTGAAATACCGTAAACAGCGGTTAACTCAAATCAATCTATATAAATGGACTGTGACAATTGATGGAGAAATTAATCCATTCTCGAATTTTGACTTTTCCAAATAGAAAGGACACACAGTGAACGTAAATAAGATTAAAACAGTCATATGGAAAAGGGAAAATTTACCCCTTTCTAAACGAATTCTCCTCAACACATGTTTTACAAATTAGTTTGCTGCAAAGACGTCAAATGCAGTTTGTATCGCATAATCATAAAGGGACTTTGTCACGACAACATCAATGCAGAATAGTATAGTATATTTTCAATGGCCAATGGCTAATTATAGGTATATCAAGATAAAAAGGTTCACCTGAGTAGCCAACATTATAATTTACAGAGCTCTAGATAAGGGGCGTTTTCCATGTTCTAAACTCCTTACTTGACCCTCTTATCCTATGTTGTGGGTACTCAAAAGAAGCGTCTCAGTGAGACGATTCTTTTGAGTACCCACACCATAGGGTTTGCTTCAATAACAAGAGAAAAATTGTGTGGAAAATAGCTGAATACCCCTATATGGACCTCTGGACTATGCAGCCTAGTCTGGCTCTATACTAGTAGCACAATATTCACAGAATTGATTCCAGCAGTCAATGCTTTAACCATTGTTTAACCATTTCCAACATACAGCAAATATGCAGCAGACGACTTTGAAACGATCTTGACAAAAGTAGGAAATTACTCTATAAATGTAAATTTAATTATTGAAAAATGTTTAAAACATTGTGGCAAATGGATAAATTGGATACAGAAATGTTGGATTTATTCAATGCTACTATTATAAGAATACCGTAACATTATGTATATATTCAAGTCAAGCTTTACCCTTTCCCACTCGCAGACGCATTTTGACGAATCAGAAGAAGATGACTTTTAAAATCATTGCGACAAAAGAAGAAAATGCTTATAACATTTTTCAGTATTTATTAGTCGCAGGTCGACTTTCTCTTGCACTTTCATTTATAGAGACGTTCCATGTCTTTACCTCGATATTTCCAAAGTAGTTGGCTGCTGATTTGTCTGATGTGTGAAAGGTTTAAGACTATATTTCCCCGTTGAACCTAAAACTGGTGTATACAAGAGAAAGTTGATGCAACGCATCAATGTCGCCGGATGTCCATAGTGCAGTTATGCATAACACTAACATTATAGTAGTTGAATAAACAGTTATCAACTGAGGGGCATATTGGAACATCAGGGGTGGGGTCAAGTGAAAATGTATCATAACTTGCATTGTTTTGTCAACGAAGTGAATGATAATTGAAGCCTTTCATTGTGTATTATCAATCTCCATTCCAAAGTAGGTTGACCATACACACAACCAACTAATTATTGATTATAAACAATAATGAAAAATAATTAATCTTGCCAATCATTAGTCTTAGTATGTATACAGTGCTTTCATTAAGGAATAATTATAAGATTTGTGAATTCCACATACACTTTTCAAGATGTTTGTCAGAATATTTGAATTTTATTATTTTTCAATAAAACCACAAAACAGACAATTTAGGATTTGCATGCAATAGCACGTCATTTTACCTTTCCTCTTTTAAAGTCAACAGTGGACACCTTTGCAGCAATCTACTTTTAAAACAATGAGATAAGGGTTAAATCGCTGAAGATGATATTAGCTTAGCATCCTAATTATATCATACTTTAACAAATGTTGAAATGTAGTCCAATATTTATAAATTAGACCACCTTCGAAATATAATATCAACTAAACAGTTAAATCTCATTGAAATTGTTGTATAATTTAAACTTAATTTCGAACATAAACTTAGCCCTACAACATGTTAATTTATTTTAATTTTTTCCTTCCTTTTTTATAATGAAAACAACAAACTACTCATGTTCTAAAATTATATTATGATGAGCGCCCTTGTGTCAATGATGCATAACAATATGCAGATCGGACCTTTGCAGCAATCTACTTTTAAAACAATGAGATAAGGGTTAAATCGCTGAAGACATGAGTTTTCTCTTTTTCTCAAAATGATATTAGCTTGGCATCCTAATTATATCATACTTTAACAAATGTTGAAATGTAGTCCAATATTTATAAATTAGACCACCTTCGAAATATAATATCAACTAAACAGTTAAATCTCATTGAAATTGTTGTATAATTTAAACTTAATTTCGAACATAAACTTAGCCCTACAACATGTTAATTTATTTTAATTCTTACCTTCCTTTTTTATAATGAAAATAACAAACAACTCATGTTTTAAAACTAGATTATGATGAGAGCCCTTGTCAATGATGCATAACAATATGCAGATCGGAAGCAATATGCTTTTAGGGATTAAATGACACATTTTAAATTGTTAAGGACGAAATAATTTTGTACGAAAGACCCGATTCTTTCTTATTCGCAGAGGTGTCGTTCTTGAAACTCTCTTTATAAGCAGAGAGTGTTCGTTCAAAGTCATTTTTCCATTAAAGCCAGTTTTATCTCGGTTTGTTCTTTTCTTCATTTGTTTCGAACCAAATAAACATTTTAAATCACCTATAATTTACTATTTGTAAGTGAGTGTAAAGAGCGGCTCTCTGCAAAGGAGATTGATCTACGCAGTTGGTATTCGCGAGTCACGTAGGTGCGCGTAAGTAAACAAATTAGACTGCGACGTAAAGGTTTGTAGTTATCGCCTTTTGATTGCATGTAGTATATAGTGTAAAACAAGAGAAAGTTGATGCAAGGCATCAATGTCGCCGGAAAAGACTGCATTGATTTATTTATGTATTCTTGACTTTCCTTAGTCTATTCAAACGTTAGGAACGTTGAAATGAAAACATTTACTTATAAATTTTATATTCATACCTACATTAGGGTATCTATAAAAAATTAACGAAATGTGTACACATTTATCTGGCTTAAATTTAATTTTGCTGTTGTTACTTATTTAAATAATAGTATTCATTCATATAATTTCAATGTTTGTCAATCTTATTCGAATCACAAGGTAAATATCCTGGTATTGCTTTAAAGGGAGGTAATTTGAAGAAAACAAAAGTCTTCAAAAGGAGAAATATATCAGCATTACCGTCTACAGTTTAAATTGTTCTATTGTTTGTGGATTTAAAAATGTTCTTTTTTTCTTATTTCTACATGTACAACGAAATATTGCGGCTTCTCTTTGACGCTTTGCGTCAAACATTTGTCTTGTACTTGTCTAAAATAAAATAATATCACTCGCTTTTTCATATCGAAATGCGCATGCGCGAAAATCGATGTTAAAGGTCACGAAACTACACAACAGAATAGGGTCTATATTTAGCTTAGAAACAGTTCCTACTTTAGATATTTATGGATTAACATTATTAAATGAATTCTACACAAATCAAGACATCTCTTTGAACATGAAAACAACATTTGCTATTAAAAGGAGAATCCGAAATTGACCTCAATGATGACACATAAGAGTCTGCATTAGGGGGTGTTGGTTCACGTCTTGAAGGGACCACTTTTGTCTTCGTAAATAAGACAAAAAACTTAAATGCGAGTGAAATAAAAAAAACTGCAAACATTAAAAAATCGGAATATTTATTTCATTTTAGATGTGTCATTTATTAGTGTTCGTAAACAACCACAATTGTAATATGTTCAAATCATCTAGATTTGTTTCTTTCTAATAATAAGCCGCCCTCCCATGTGATTTCCGAAAAGCTATTAAAAATAGAAGTCGCGGGCTTCTGCCCGGCGACTAATAAAGTATACCAGTCTAGCTAATAGGGACTGTTTTGTCTTCGTAAATAAAACAAAAAAACATAAATGCGAGTCAAAATAAAGAAACTGAAAATACCTAAAACATCGGAATATTTATTTCATTTTAGATGTGTCATTACTTAGTGTTTTTAAACAAACACAATTGTAATATGTTCAAGACATCTAAATGTGTTTCTTTCTAATAATAATCCCCCCTCCCATGTGATTTCCGAAAACCTATTAAAAATAGAAGTCGCGGGCTTCTGCCCGGCGACTAATTACAATTTTGAGTAAATTAAGTTTCTTTAGTTTTTATAAGCACCAACTCGTGAGACAGCCCCTATAAATATCCATCCAAACAACTTTCCGCCAACTTTTAAAGGGACTGAACACCATAATGGTCCAAAATTGTTATATTTTATACTTATTCTAATTAATCCAAAATACGTCGATATATATGTAACGGAATGTTGAAGAAGGTTGTACAAGTCTAGTTTTTCATTATTTCATAGGAAATAAGCAGTTAAAAAAAACGTCCGCTCCGTGTTTTCCCGTTTAAAAATACGGTGGAATTTCCTCTTGCTCACTTGAATTTGTGAATTCAATTCGGCATTCTCTAACACTATCGACTCATTACATTCATGTATGCGTGAGTGTAAGGAACAACTCTGGGAAGAAAATTGTCAATTCGGTTGTAGTGATCACGTGATAAATATACAGCGATATTTTTAGATTTACTGGGTTACTAACTCTTTACAATGCAAAATAACGAAAAATCTCCGCAATATTAATAGTGTGCATATATTGTAGTACATCAGTCAGCAAATCTCAATGCCTTACATGCAAAAACATCAAGGTAATAGCAATTTTTAACAATTTTCTTTTTTTTTCGCTTTTTTCTCATATGTGATTCAGTCCCTTTAAGGTAAGAAAATAGAAACGCCTCGTAACTGTGTGTTCTACATTGTATCAAACTTATAATGATTGTAATATTACCCAAGTAATCAGTTTGCCGTGTGTGATGTGGTTTCGAAATGTCCAAGTAGGGTAATACTCGAAACTATCCCCACTATGCATTCGGAATAGTTTCTGACCGATAAAGCAGGCCATTTTATTGTCGAAAGTAGTTCGAAAAATGGCAGCGGTTTTTTATTTTTATTTAGTTATTATGCCGGCTGTTTCCTTAATAAGATGAGAGAACTTCGATTGCACTGTAAGCCGATGACCTTACGTTGAGTTCATTTTAATTTCTTTACAGCCAGTAAAGGAACCAAAGAAGCCGCAGAGCCGATTGTAACAACCGCCGTGAAGCCACGTTTTCATGTCGCGGCCATTGATTTTGGAACTACCTACTCCGGATATGCTTTCTCCTTCCGGTCCGATTACAAAAAAGACCCCCTGCAGATTACCGCGAGTCAATGGAAGGGTGGTGCTAATGGATCGGTGTCTCTGAAAACACCGACTTGTGTGCTGTTCAATCCGAATAGAGAATTTCACAGTTTTGGATTCGATGCCGAGGATAAATATGCACAATTGGCATTAAACGAACAACACACAAAATGGTTTTACTTCAAGCGGTTCAAAATGATGCTTTACCAAAACAAAGTAAGTTGTACTATTATGATGATTAACAATATCGAATTTCAATACTGAACACAGATCTAGTTTGTATTAGTCGAGGTAACCTTTTTACCATACATTAAAATAAACTGTGAACCATACATATATTTCGGCCATTTTCTGTGTGCTTGATATTGTAAAATGATCAATGTCTCGCGCAACACTTTCAGAAATTAAGTTGTAAACAAAAAATGAATGCTTGTATCTTACTACACAGGGATCATGAATAAATGGACTGTTGTCGTGATATCATGGACTGAGATAATGTTGAAATTGGCCTGATAATCAAATAAAAGAAAAAATGTCCTTTTATAATAGATCTGTCAAATTCATCATAGAAAGGGTTTAAGTCAATCTCATTAAAACCAGACATTAACTTCGCTTGAATTTGTCTGAATTTAATGAGATGAGGTTAAAGTGGTCCATTAAGGACTATCAATACAGCATTCTTATAAGTTCTCAATGTGTGTATGTTAAAGTGGTTCGTTAAGGACTATCAATACAGTAGTCTTACAAGACGAATTTTGATGCTAAGCATCAACTGAGACGCCGAGCATGATTTTAAAGCATGATACAAGGGAAGCAGATACAGTTCAGGACATTTAAATATCCTGTGTAAAAACACAGGATGTAAATATTTTGAACAAGAAGGCCAGTTGTCCCTTTATTTTATACAAGAAGGAAAAGATGTGCCTATATAGCTCACCTGGCTACTATAGTCTATAATAAAAGGTTATCAAGAGCTGAAAGGGTCAATTTGACTTAGGGATTAGACGTTTTATATGTTTTATACGATCTATGAGATATGCAGCATGTGAAGTTTAGTCGTGAAAGGACAAGTTTAGTCCTCAAACCATTTGGTTTACCGTTTGCTTAACATTGACTGCAACTATAATGTGTCATACAAGTTTCTTAATTTAAAATTAAAAAAAAAACGTTTTTAAAACTGCTCTTACTAGATCAATTAGATAAACAAAAAACACAGGTGCTGAAATATTAACAAATATTGCCTGTATTTATAAGTTAAGTATGACACAAGCTTTGGAAGGAGTGAAGGAAGTATATTATCCTTCCAGTTTAGCAGAAGTAGGATAACAAACACGGGAGTATATAAACAAAAAATACAAAGTAATTTTAACAAGTTTAACGATATTAATCATCAAACATGAGCATTTATGAAATTAAAAGAAGAAATTCACATGTATAGTCGACATATAGCAAAAATACAATAGTCTGAATGAACAACTGTAACGGGGGGAACGTTTTGAGTTAAGAAATACAACAGAAATAGGAAAAAATATCCCCTCAACTTTGATCTGAGCTTTGATCAATCGAGTCGTCAATCGAGTAAACCAAACAATTTAAAAGGCGTAGCCTAGGAAGTTGGGGAACAGTTAACTGTTCTTAACATTAATAATGTTGGTTGCTCCCTTTTCGATTACGTCACCTCATGGTACACAATTAAAACCTATCCCATACTAACGTCGCGCTTCCACGCGGCCTCAATAATATCCCAATGTTTGATATCAAAAACTAAATTTAAAGAACAAATTAAAAATGTTTCAGGAACTAAATCGAAAGACGGAACTGGCTGATGACAAGGGTCTAAAGATGTCTGCACTGACCGTGTTTACAGCGTGTATTTAATATCTGAAGGATCACATGCATGGCATGTTTGTAGAACGGAATATAGAACTCCGGGAGGACGAGATATACTGGGTGTTAACCGTCCCAGCTATATGGCAGGACAACGCAAAGCAATTCATGAGAGAGTCAGCGGTAGATGTAAGTTTAAATTCATTGTTGTTGTATTGAAGTTTAATGCCGTTTCAAACATTATATCACGTCGGCAGAACGCTTTATTGGTAATACCTGTTCAAACAAACCAGTAGGCTAGGAAACGTGCCTAGACCCAAAGCCGCTACGCCGTGAGTGGGGCTCGAACCAGGGACTCCCGGTTTCTAATCCATTACCCTATCCACCATGTCAGACTCCTTTTGACGTCATAACCTACACTTTGTAATTATTAGCACCCATCGTTTATAATCGTAATGCTTTACGTGCAAAACCATGGCTCTTATGTAATTGTAGAGCGCCAGTATGGTTTCGTCTATCATAAATTGTGTAACAATGCATATTTAGAAAAATAATAAGAATTTATAAATGTTCTACAGGCTGGGATATCGTCCGATCACCTGTCATTAGCCCTAGAACCCGAAGCCGCCTCGTTGTTCTGTCGATACCTTCCCATGACCAAAATACAAGGGGAACAGGGTCAGACGATAACTTGCTTTGAACCAGGGAAAAAATACATGGTTTTGGATGCCGGGGGTATGTGAATTTTATAATCTTATATCAGTTGAATGTTATCATTTCTAATTTGACCGTATCTAGGGGAGGTTGGATATGGACAAACAAAGTATAGCCATACAATTGTGTAGAACATAGTGTTGAAAAGGTGTATATAATCCTTTATAGCATAACCTCACATGCAGGTAATTCTGATAATATGTTGATAAGACTGAGCAATTAACATGGTGATCTGAGCCTACACTGTACAGAAATGCCAACTTGTACATTTTCCTATGGCTAATGTGGTTTTATAGAGCTATAGCATTTTGATATAAGCTAATCTTTATTATACAAAACATGTGTTCTATTAAAATCATAAAATATACATAAGTGCTGCTATAAACAGTTTTATGTTGATGTAAAGTTAATATTGAACTACGGAATTGACAAAACGGATAGCCTGTCCATGGGAAAAGATAAACATTTACATTTCTGAACAGTGTTGGTTCGGATTAGCCTGTACATCTTTTCGGCCTTATCAGAATGTTCACAGTTTGGCAGCATTTTTTGGGAAGTGTGTATAAGTCCTTATTGAGCAGATTAGATCTCGATCACAAAATCCAACTTATACCTTTTCCGATGGACATAATCATATAGAACCAATGAACATTGAGTCATTCTCCAGGAATTCAAACTTTGATATGTTAATAAACATTGTTATAAATGATCCGTATGCGTGTTATTACTAATATATCCGAATGTAGATGTATTTTGAATGTTTCTGTAACTAATTGTCAAGCAGTATACAGCTCTAAATAAGATTATGCGGATGTGAAGACCGAGTTAAATCTACAATAGTTTGTACTTTCTTGGAGCATCGGTCAAATGAAGTGCTTCGATTGCCCTGTCGGAAATGACGATGGCTACTGATCAAAGGCTCATGTGTTCGAGTTATACATTCCTCACGGTGGTTGACAAACGACATTGTCACGAAGTAGCCAGTTGACTTTGAAGAACGATGTTTGTATTGCGATTTAGTAAGGAACCACTTGGCAATATTAACTGGTTGTCATGATTTACTGATAAACCGCGTTAAATTTAAATCTGTATTTCAGGCGGTACAGTGGATATAACGGTTCACGAAACACAAGAAGTTTCCGTACGGGGGAAGTCAGGAGAGTCGGAGATTTCTGGGTACCGAGGTGCGGTCAGTGAGATTTGTCGAGCCAACGGAGGACCGTGGGGAGGGACTAAAATAGACGATGCTTATCTCGACATGCTAAACGGTGTTATTGGGAAACATGTGATGGAGCAGTTTGCGAAGTATGGCCGTCCAGAATTTTTTTGTATTTTATAAAACTAAACAAACAAGGTCGAAGGTTATCTTAATAATACAACACATCTGCAGAAGAATAACATACGTTTCTTTGAAAATATGTAGGCAAAACTATAAAAATCTCTGTAATTCAAAATATGATTTTCAAATTAATTTGTTAAATGTGCTGAACTCCAGATTAAAGATAGTCTAGTCAAACTTTTAAACTGTTCAAAAGTTGAGTTAAAATATTTGAATCTTAATTCTGGGATAAATAGGGATAAATAGTGATTGTTTGTGCTTCATCTTTACTGAGTAGACATACCCAGTAAGACAAACTTTGAATATTTTCAATTGAATTTTGATTGACTGTTTTTCAACATTTATTGACAAAATAGTTTTAAACTTTTCATTACTTACTTTGTTGTCACTATTAGCAATATTTTCAGAAGTTTTAACATTTTAAAACGTTGATCTCCATCTGGAGTTCAGGACCTTTAACACCACGCAAAAAGGAGAAATTGTTCAGCATAAGTAATTTCATCTTTTGTGCAAATGATTAGAAAATGTATCAACTGCTGAAGTGTCAATTCTGTGTCTGAAAGTGGAAAAGGGAAATAGTAAGAAGCGATCATCCAGGACATATATGGTCTGCCATATTCATATTTCTTTTAAATAACCCGGATCAGTAGGAGCCTACGTTGCTACACATGTTGTTGTAAAACGTTGACGATTACAGCAGTTCAATACATTTAGATTGTAAATTAATGTTGATCATATCATATTGATCAATCAATACGAATGGGCTTTGTCTTTTAGATGTTGCCATAAACCTTTTATTACCATAATATACTAGTACATATTATATATATATATATATATATATATCTTTTTACAATCAGACGATATACAGATGACTACTTGGATATGTTTAGAGAGTTTGAGATCAAGAAAACTATATTTAATGACGAACTCGACGACAAAGTTAATTTTAAAATTCCTTCCTCCATAGCTGATTTGTACAGTGAAATAAACGGACAGGATTTCAGGTAAAAATCTACCCTAAACTTGACATAAAATTTCAACTGGATTTATTAAATTTTGTAATTTTGTAACATTCTGAAGCTTTCCCATATGACAAGGTTTAATAACACGGTGGTATAATACATTTAAAGGGTTGTTTTCTTTGTTCCACAGATTGGTACTTTACTGATGTAAAATTATAATTCTTATCGAAATAGTTTATACATGTATATCAATGTGTCTAATGCCTATATTTTCAGACGGAGTTTAATGATGAAACAGAGCCTCAAAGACCAAATAACGTTTACGGGCGACAAACTCCGTACTAAACCAAACCAGATTAAAAACCTTTTTACAACAACCTGCGATCAAATAGTCAAACATCTGAGAGAAATCTTCCAGAGACCAGAGGTCGATGGAACAGATACAATCGTAATGGTCGGCGGTTTCTCGGAGTCACGAATGCTCCAAAGTGCCATTAAAACTGCCTTTCCAAGCAAACATGTGATTGTCCCGGAAGAGGCTGGACTAGCGGTACTGAAAGGTGCCGTAATATTTGGACACAATCCATCGGCTATTGTATCTCGGGTGTCCAAATTCACCTACGGTATTCAAGCCAATAGAAGATTTCAGAAAGGCGTGCATGATGAGGCACGTAAATTCACTGATGAAGATGGAGTTATTCGCTGTAAACGATGTTTCACCAAACATGTTGAGATAGACGAGACTGTTAAAGTAGGAGAAGTCTTTAGAGAAAAGCCCTACAAACCGCATTCCAAACACCAGAAAAGTTTGAAATTAAGGATCGTATTATCTACAAAGAAGAGTCCGTTGTATGCTGATGAACCAGAATGTGATAGACTTGGTACTGTGAAACTAGACCTGTCAGGTGTGAAGTCTACGGATGATAGGTCGATTGGCGTTCGGATGGTATACGGAAACACGGAATTAGGGGTTAAAGCAAGGATTGTGAAAACGGGGGAGATTGTCAAGGCGTCATTTAATTTTCTTGGTTAACATCATAGCTGGTACCGATAGCAGACGTCTTTTTATATTGTGGGCAAACATCTTCTGATTGAAATCATTTCAAAAAAATGTAATTGAAATCTCGACATTGATGAACAGAGGAATTGCATAATAGACACTTGAGCAGAGCTAGAGCGAAAACCAACATTAAGGCTTTTGCGGCCAGTCTAGAACCAGACCACAGCCAGCACATTCGTACAGTCTGATATTGGATTTGCAGTGTTCGCCACTAAGTCGTAAAAGGTTTAGAAAACTTCTGTAAAGCATTATCTGTTTGGATCCTCTAGCAGGTAGTTTTCAATAGATGAAAACTGTTTACAGAAGTTTCTTGAAACATTCGTCGACTCATTGGAGAATAATGCTGAGCTAGATCAGACTGCGCGGATGCGATTTCTGATCTGGATCTACACTGATACGCATTACGGTTGCCTTTCGCAGAGCGCCTCTCTAAATACACGTTCAGCCGATGTGTTCCGAATGTCGACTATTGTGAATGCAGAAGACAACTCGATAGCTTTTTATTTATCTCGGTTAACCCTTCACCATAAACAACATATCCTCAACAGACGACCTGGAAAACGGCTAAGCGAATATTTGGAGTGATAAAGTCGTCTGCTGAAGTTGGAAAGAGTTAGGTGTTAGGTGTTGGTTGTTTAAAAATAATATAATAATGATTTTGTTCTGTTGAACAATTGTTGTGACAGCTGCGATTGATACATATTTCTAATTGTGTTCATGTATAAATGCCCAATATTCAGACGAACTTATATCTTAATAATGTTGATGATGTAATTATGTAGAATACTAGCTGCAAAAGCCGTGATAGATAACTGTTTCTGGTTTTTTTCATGTATAAATGTTTGTCGTTATATTTGTAGAGTTGCAAAAAGCAACGACACCAAAGTTCCGACGAAATAGTTTAGCAATGTTATATTCGTAAATGCATTCGAAGCATTAAGAATTTATTAAACCCCCTAAAATATAGTGCCAACACTTTTGTCAAAGTACAATATTCACTTATGGAAATATAAGATAAAATACGTTTACGTGTATTTTATGTAATTTCAAAATAAACTGAATGTTTGGTAAATCTAAAAATATCGCTGTATATTTATCACGTGATCACTACAACCGAATTGACAATCTCCTTCGCAGAGTTGTCGTTCCTTACACTCACGCATACATGAATGTAATGAGTCGATAGTGTTAGAGAATGCCGAATTGAATCCACAAATTCAAATGAGCAAGAGGAAATTCCACGGTAATTTTTAAACGGGAAAACACGGAGCGGACGTTTTTTTAACTGCTTATTTTCTATGAAATAATGAAAAACAAGACTTGTACGACCTTCTACAACATTCCGTTACATATATATCGACGTATTTTGGATTAATTAGAATAAGTCTAAAATATAACGATTTTGGACCATTATGGTGTTCAGTAAAAGGGATAAACAGCGTAGATATAGTTGTGTTTGGGGTTAGGTAAAGTAGCAATAAACTGAAAACAACATAGCTGAAGTGTAATCTGTAAGTCAGCAACGCCCTACTTGGTACGTGTATGTCCAGTCATTTAGTTTTTCAATCTTACACAAGAAAAACGAAAAAACGGAGCGATTCTCGTTGTCCGTTTTGTAGTTTGTAAACAGAAAAACGAAAAACGAAATGGACCCTACTTCTCTAATAAAAATGATACCCCAAAATCATTTTCCCACTGAATAAGTTTATTTCATAATTATTTGTGAGAATTTGTGTGCTATTTCTCCTTTCATCCGGCCAGATTTCTGTTAAGATCACCGTCTGCTGTGACAGCATGCGATACGGATTGTACAGTGTATACATTAATGCTTGGAAAGGATAACGTGCTCGTTTTGAGAGATATTTTCTTTTTCTCGTAATATTTTCAAAACGTCGTTGATTGCAAAGACATCATTACGACATAAGACTTTATAAACGTATAAATTCATAATTGTTTATTTAATGCAACAGCGTACTGTACAAGGTTAAGGCGAGTCTTCACCGCCGGCGTATTTAGTCTTAGCTAAATATATCTTAGTGCAAAACTAGATCTATGCCATATAGCATGGCATGGTGTCAATGCTTTGTGTCATTAAGACCCCAAATCGCTAGACGCGGCTCATTTATTTTCCTCGAATGTTGTGTTTGCATTGATTGGTTGGAGTTTAAAGCCGCTTCCGACACATTTTCAGTCATATCACGGGGGGTGTCAAAACCTCATGTTTTTCTTGGCTTCCACACCATTATTCCACACAATAGATTTTCCACGTAACTGGCAGATTCCACATAGACTGCTAGCCAATTGGTGAAAAACGAATGACACTTGTCACGCTGTCTTTTATCAAATGTTGGCTGGGTTCGAACTCACGACCCCATGATTGACAGTCAGCGTCTTTACCGACTGAGCCATCCGGGCCTCAGCTTATAATATTTCGCAATAGAAGCTCAAATTCTTCCTGTTTTTTGGTTCTATGACACTGTACGGAGTCAGATTCATAACTTCCAGATATGATACTGTAGAATCGTCTGCTTTAATATTGAAATTTGTTCAGAACATTTTCCCTCTTTCCCATAATGTTTCAAAAGTCTGCACATGACCTCAGAAGTCGTTTTTATAAGGGAAAAAATAAAAAAAAAGAGTTCCAACCAGTTCATTATGAGCTACAAAATAATCCTTACATTCTCCTTTTCTCAATATGCTTTCAGAATTCGTGCGTACACGTGGTCACCGTATGTGAATCTACGTTCAACTTAAATGTCACCCTTGTTTGTTTTGAAGAATAAAACAACTCGAAGTTTTCACCCTTATCTTCTTCAATAATAAATATAAAAAAAACAGAGTTTAATCCTTGCCCACCTCCAACACATCTGCAGCGGACGACTTTGAAAATAGTTTCGTAAAAATGATAAGATCTCTAAAAATGAACGTTAAATTATTAGATAGAGTTGAAGAGATTGTGGCAAAAGGAGAAATTCGTAATGAGCAAATTTTGTTGCCATGTTTTCAAGAGTCAGCTGGAAAGCGTCTATACGTGGAAAAGGGTTAATTAAGTGATGTTCCACTTATTTGCCTATATGATTTCAAATTCATCTGCTGCA
>JASEVX010000006.1:26505396-26599601 GCA_031761405.1 Serripes groenlandicus
ATCTTAGTGCAAAACTAGATCTATGCCATATAGCATGGCATGGTGTCAATGCTTTGTGTCATTAAGACCCCAAATCGCTAGACGCGGCTCATTTATTTTCCTCGAATGTTGTGTTTGCATTGATTGGTTGGAGTTTAAAGCCGCTTCCGACACATTTTCAGTCATATCACGGGGGGTGTCAAAACCTCATGTTTTTCTTGGCTTCCACACCATTATTCCACACAATAGATTTTCCACGTAACTGGCAGATTCCACATAGACTGCTAGCCAATTGGTGAAAAACGAATGACACTTGTCACGCTGTCTTTTATCAAATGTTGGCTGGGTTCGAACTCACGACCCCATGATTGACAGTCAGCGTCTTTACCGACTGAGCCATCCGGGCCTCAGCTTATAATATTTCGCAATAGAAGCTCAAATTCTTCCTGTTTTTTGGTTCTATGACACTGTACGGAGTCAGATTCATAACTTCCAGATATGATACTGTAGAATCGTCTGCTTTAATATTGAAATTTGTTCAGAACATTTTCCCTCTTTCCCATAATGTTTCAAAAGTCTGCACATGACCTCAGAAGTCGTTTTTATAAGGGAAAAAATAAAAAAAAAGAGTTCCAACCAGTTCATTATGAGCTACAAAATAATCCTTACATTCTCCTTTTCTCAATATGCTTTCAGAATTCGTGCGTACACGTGGTCACCGTATGTGAATCTACGTTCAACTTAAATGTCACCCTTGTTTGTTTTGAAGAATAAAACAACTCGAAGTTTTCACCCTTATCTTCTTCAATAATAAATATAAAAAAAACAGAGTTTAATCCTTGCCCACCTCCAACACATCTGCAGCGGACGACTTTGAAAATAGTTTCGTAAAAATGATAAGATCTCTAAAAATGAACGTTAAATTATTAGATAGAGTTGAAGAGATTGTGGCAAAAGGAGAAATTCGTAATGAGCAAATTTTGTTGCCATGTTTTCAAGAGTCAGCTGGAAAGCGTCTATACGTGGAAAAGGGTTAATTAAGTGATGTTCCACTTATTTGCCTATATGATTTCAAATTCATCTGCTGCATATATGTTGAATGTGGGAAAGGGTTGATTGAAAAATTAGATCACGCCATATTAATATATATTCAGTTTAATCGTTCTCGAAATTGCTAGGTTCTCATGTATTGATGCTGAGTGAAGCACGAATTCTGCCCCCCCCCCCCCCCCCCCCCCCCCCCCCCCCCCCCCCCCTATTACATTTGACCTTGAATACATGCAGCTGAAAATATTCATTATGAGCAATTCCTCCCTTTGCCACAATCTTTTCATTTATCGTCTGCAGTTGTGAAAAAAAAAGATAAATACATGAGAGAAAGTGTTGAATGACATGTCCAAGGTTTTACAGGGTGATCAAACCATAGATCCCATTGAACTATTTTTGTCCCCAATCATCTAAGGGAAACAATCAATTGTATCGAGTGCACCATTTCAAATGAATTACCTGCCGCTGAATGGTCGAAACCGAAACCGAAAGTGGATGTTATTTAAAAAAAAACCTGTTTCAATACATTGTTTGACAGGCCGTTAGACACGGTACATTTTGTTTATTTTCATTGAATAAGATATATCATTAGCAACCATGTCTGGAGTCAGCGGTGGAAGCAGGCAATATACAAAAGCTGGTAAGGGGATTATATGATTTAATTGTAATATAAGTATTGATTTAAAAATGTCATTTAAATTCTGAAACATTTAAAGTTTTCACTTTCCTTTTCGATATTACGGTTAACAATATTGATTACGATTAGTATATGCTGTGCTAGACAGAAACCGGTCGTGCAGTTGAGTGCCGGCACCTCTAACGGATAACCTCGGGTTCGCATCCCGTGATGAAGATGTCGACATTTCCCCCCACAACCTCATAAAGATTACTTCTAGTTAGTAATTAAAGACAGAGCCAATTTATTATATATTACACACTCATGTATGTTGACTATCGACTCTGCCATTTGAACCGTCCCAGAAGAAACCCAAAGTTATGGACTATACATAATATATCGACCCAGACCAGCTTGGCTGTCCGCACAGGCTAATACTGGCCGACTATTCCGTTTCAGGGGGGGATAGAGGTATAGCCTCGGAGTAATGATTCCTGAAACAGAAAATCTACAGGAGGCAAAATGTGTCCAGGTTAGCCTGCGCGGTATGCTTAGGCTGATCCGGTCGTTTCTTTGCTGCAGAGACGTCAATTGCAGTCTGTATCGAATAATCCTCAAGGGACTTTGTCACGACTGTTTCAATAGCCAATTATAGGAATATCATGATGAAAAGGTTCACTTAAGTAGCCAACAATATAATTTACAGAGCCCTAGATAAGGGGCGTTTTCCATGTTCTAAAATCCTTACCTCTATCCTTACCTTACCTCTACCGTCTTACCTTATGTTTCGAGTACCCACAACATAGGGTTTGCCTAAATAATAAGAGAGAAATTGTGGGAAAAAGAGCTGAATATCTCTCTGTATCTAGATCTGGACCATAAAGCCTGGTCTTACTCTATACTAGTAGCACAAGCTTCACACAATCGGTTCGAGGTGTCAATGATTTTAAAAATCACATACTTCCAGAACTCTAAATAAGGAGCGTTTTGCTTGTTCTAAACGTGTTCTTATTTTATCTGTATTTTTGTTCACGTGTTTCCAAAGTCGTCTGCTGCAGATTTGTTGTATGTGGGAAAAGGTTAACATTAAACACCACACTTAAGACATATACTTGAAACAGTTTATTCATTTACATTAAGATATAATACAATCTACGAACATCAAGAAATCTCTCCGTGAAGGTTGGATTTATTCCATGCTGCTATTATAAGAATACCGTAACATTAGGCATATATTCAAGTCAAGCTTTACCCTTTTCCACTCGCAGACGCATTTTGACGAATCAGAAGAAGATGACTTTTAAAATCATTGCGACAAAGGAAGAAATTGTTCATCACTTTATTCAGTATTTATTAGTCGCAGGAGCTAGTCGCAGGTCGAAGCCGGCGACTATATTTTTATTCGTTTGTTTTCAGATTTCACATGCGAGGGAAAGCTGTTATTAGTATAAAATAAAAGTAAATGCAACGAACATATTACAGTTGTGATTGTTTAACAACAGTTTGTTGTGTTACGTTTGAAAATAAATTCATGTTTCCAATGTTTAAAGTTTGAGATTGATTAACCTTGCATTTCAGTTAACATCATGCTATTTAGAATTATTTACTCGTCCCTGCATTGCATCAGAGACATATAAACATATGTTTTTATATGTCTCTGATTGCAACAACTTTCTCTTGCACTTTTATTTATAAAGATTTTCCATATCTTAACCTCCATATTTCCAAAGAAGTTGGCTGCTGATGTTTTATGTGTGAAAGGTTTAGGACTATATTTCACCGTTGAACCTAAAGGTGGTGTATATTACAATTTTGAGTAAATTTAGCTTATTTAGTTTTTATAAGCACCACATCGTGAGACGCCCCTGTACATAACCATCCAAACAACTTTCCGGCATGTTTTTATTATCGTCCTATGGTAAGAAAATAGAAATGGCACATAACTGTGTGTTCTACATTTTCTCAAACTTATACTGATTTTAATATTACCCAAGTAATAGGCTTGCCGTGTGTTATGTGGTTTAGAAAGGTCCGAGTAGGGTTACTCTCGAAACTATCCGCACTATGCATTCGGAATAGTTTCTAACCGAACAAAGCAGCCATTTTATTGTTTAAAGTAGTTTGAAAAATGGCGACTGTTTATTATTCCTGATGTCGTCTGTTTCCATAATAAGTCGAGAGAACTTCGATTGCACTGTAAGCCGATGACCTTACGTTGAGTTCACTTTAATTTCTTTACAGCCAGTAAAGGAACCAAAGAAGCCGCAGAGCCGATTGTAACAACCGCCGTGAAGGCACGTTTTCAAGTCGCGGCCATTGATTTTGGAACAACCTACTCCGGATATGCTTTCTCCTTCCGGTCCGATTACGAAAAATACCCCCTGCAGATCACCGCAAGTCAATGGAAGGGCAGTGCTAATAGATCGGTGTCTCTGAAAACACCGACTTGTGTGCTGTTCAAACCGAATAGAGAATTTCACAGCTTTGGATTCGATGCCGAGGATAAATATGCAGAATTGGCATTAGACGACGAACAACACACGAGATGGTTTTACTTCAAGCGTTTCAAAATGATGCTTTACCAAAACAAAGTAAGTTGGTACTATTACGATGATTAACAATATCAAATTTAACATTCCAAAATTCAATACTAAACATAGATCTAGTTTTTATTAGTCTATGTAACCTTTTTACCATACATTAAAATTAACTGTGAACCATATCTTTTCTGTATGCTTGATATTGAAAAAATGATCAATGTCTCACGCGACACCTTTTGAAATTAAGTTGTCAACAAAACAATGAATGTCTGTATGTAACTACACATGTTTTAACAATAAGGTGACGCTTGTCCGTTTACAGGAATCTACCAGGCTCGAGTGGTTAACGTCGAGTATTTAGAAATGGTTGTCCCGGGTTCGATACCGGCTAGCAGCGGTCTTGTTGGAGTACCCTTGGACAAGGCACATTTCCTAGTCTAGTACTGGTTTAATTACCCAGGGATTGTGAATAAATGGACTGACGCCGTGATATCATGAACTGAAATAATGTTGAAATTGGCGTAAAAACCCAAAACACAAAAAATGTCCTTTTACAATAGGTCTGCTAAATACATCATAGAAAGGGTTAGAGTCAATCTCATTTAAACTAGACATAAACTTCGCGTGCTCGTATATTGATCTGATGTCTTTCCGATTTAGGTTGTCTCAGAATGAGCTTGGCGTCAGTGAATCAAACTTGCGCTTACCAATTTGTTGGGTTAAAAAATAACTCATATGCATAAACTAAACGATATAGAGAAACGGTAATTGTCGATTTGTACCATTGTATAGCACGGGTGTTTGTTGTATCGTACCATTTAATTGGACATACAAACCGAGCACCTGCTCATAAGTATTTAATACTAGTTATGGTGTATAAGGTAAATTTGTTGTAGTCAGATCAAATTAAAGGTCCAGATAAGTACTTAATCTGAATTTAATGAGATCAGGTTAAAGTGGTCCGTTCAGGAACTTTGACTATCAATACAACATTCTTATAAGTTTCCAATGTTTGATATCAGAAACTAAATTTAAAGATAAAAAATAAAAATGATTCAGGAACTAAATCGAAAAACGGAACTGGCTGATGACAAGGGTCTAAAGATGTCTGCACTGACCGTGTTTACAGCGTGTATTCGATATCTGAAGGATCACATGCATGGCATGTTGGTAGAGCGGAATATCGAACTGCGGGAGGACGAGTTACACTGGGTGTTAACCGTCCCAGCCATATGGCAGGACAACGCAAAGCAATTCATGAGAGAGGCAGCGGTAGATGTAAGTTTAACTTCATTTTTGTTTTACTGGAGTTTTATGCCGTTCCCAACATTATATCACTTCGGCAGAACACTTTATTCGTGAAACCTGTATACAAATAATAATAATAACCCTATCCACCATGTCAGACTCCTTTTGACGTCAAAAATCACACTTTGTCAGTATAAGCACCCATCGTTTATAATCGTAATGCTTTACGTGGAAAACCACGATTCTTATGTAATTGTAGAGCACCAGTATGGTTTCCTCAATCATAAATTGTGTAACAATGCATATTTAGAAAAGATAATTTGAATAATTACTTGTTCTACAGGCTGGGATATCGTCCGATCACCTGTCATTAGCCCTGGAACCAGAAGCCGCCTCGTTGTTCTGTCGATATCTTCCCATGACCAAAATGCAAGGGGAACAGGGTCAGACTATAACATGCTTTGAACCAGGGAAAAGATACCTGGTTTTGGATGCCGGAGGTAAGTAAATTTTATAGTCTTATAGTCTTATATGTAGTGGGGGAAGGGGGATAAGGACAAAAATAAGTAAGTATAGTCATACAATTGTGCAGGAAACATTGTTGGAATGGTGAAACTTTATTATTATAATCTTTTAACAACGTAACCTCACACGCAGGTAATTCTGATAAGACTGAGCAATTGAACCTGATGATCTGAACCTACACTGTGAGGAAATGCAAACCTGTACGCTTTCCTGGGCTTATATGCTTTTATATATCTATAATATTCTGAAGTATACTTTTCTTTACTAAACAAAACTTGTGTTCTATTAAAACATTAAATCTACAAATGTGCACACAATTGGAAGATACATGCATTTCAATTAAATGATATGAACAGTTTTATGAAGATGTAAAGCTGATTTCGAACTACAGAATTTGACACAACAGACGCCTGTCCATGGGAAAAGGTACACATTTACATTTCTGAACTGTGTTGGAACAGATTAGCCTGTACATCTTTTCTGCCTTATCAGAATGTTCACAGTTTGGCAGCAGCTTTTGAAAAGTGTGCATAAGTCCTATTTGAGCAGTTTGATCTCGTTCAAAAAAGGCAACTTGCACCTTTTCCGATGGACGGAATCATATAGAAACAATGTACAGACTCTGATATGTTTATGAACATTATTATTAAGGATCCGCATGCGTATTATTACTAACAGATCCGAATGTAAATATATTTTGAATGTTTCTGAAACTAATTGTCAAGCAGTATACAGCTCTAGATAAGATTGTGCGGATGGGAAGACCGAGTTTAATCTACAATAGTGTGTTTGTATCATAGTTAGCTTTCTTGGAGCATCCGTCAAATGAAGTGCTTCGAATGCCCTGTCGGACACGAAGATGGCTCATCCAAGGCTCATGAGTTCGAGTTATACATTTATCACGGTTGTTGACAAACGAGATTGTCAACAGGTAGCCAGTTGACTTTTAAAAATGATGTGCGTTTTGCGATTTTGACAGAAAACACTTGGTTAGAATAACTGGGTGTCATGATTAACTGTTTAAACCGCGTTTAACTAAAACATACCAGATCTGTATTTCAGGCGGTACAGTGGATATAACGGTTCACGAAACACAAGAAGTTTCCGTACGCGGGAAGTCGGGAGAGGCGGAGATTTCCGGGTACCGAGGTGCTGTCAGTGAGATTTATCGAGCCAACGGAGGACCGTGGGGAGGGACTAAAATAGACGATGCTTATCTCGATATGTTAAACGGTGTTGTCGGGAAACATGTGATGGACCAGTTTGCGAAGTATGGCCTTCCTGATATGTTTTGTATTTCATAAATAAATATTAAACAAAGAATGTCGATGGTTATCTTAATAATACAACAAATCTGAAGCAGACTTGTGTACGTTACTTTGAAAATATCTAGGCAAAACTATTCAAAATCTTATTATAAAATATGGGAAATTGTTGACCATGGGCAATTTCGTCTTTTGCGAAAATGGATAAGAAAAATAGCATCTGATGAAGCGTCAAATCTGTGTCTGCAAGTGGGAAAGAGAAAGGGAAAAATGAGAAGCGACCATCGTAGACCTTATATGAAAGTGAACGCATGTCAATAATAATATTCGTATGACAGTTTTATAATTCTTTTAAAATACGGGTCAATGAGTACCTGTTGTTACACATTTTGCTGTTAAATGTTGACATTTCGAACAGTTCAATATATTTTTATTGTAAAATCATGTTCATTACTCAATCTGTATGTGTTTTGTCTTTTTGAGGAAAAAAATGCATTGTATAAATTTTGTATGACCATTAACATTTGTTGCCATACACTACTATCATAGTACATATTACATATTTACAAATGTATATATATTTTTACAATTAGACGATTTACCGATGACTACTTGGATATGTTTAGAGAGTTTGAGATCAAGAAAACTATATTTAATGACGAACTCGACAACAAAGTTACGTTTAGAATTCCTTCCTCCATATCTGAGCTGTACAGTGAAATGAATGGACAAGATTTCAGGTAATCAAAATCTACAAAAAACATGACATAAAATTTCAACTGGATTGATTTAATGTTAAAACATTTCCCAATATGAATTCCCATCAGACATGGTTTACTAAAACGGTGGTATAAGACATTTAAAGTATATTTTTCTTTGTTCCGTAGATTGGTACTGACTGATGTAATTTTTGTGGCGATTGGTTTGACAATCGCCACAATGCTTACAGAAACAACAACAACGAAACATATTTACATAGTCGGTTTTGAAAATCCCGTTGATATTTATTTTCCTTACTGCAAACCAATTTACTCACATCCGTTATAGTTCCATCATTGATGCAGAGACGGGATTAATAATAATTATGTCAGTGCTACTTTGGTACCGGATTGTTACTAATATTTGAGTTTTATCGAGACATTATCTACATAGAGTTAAAATATGATAATATTATCTTCGTCATGATTGGGCAGATAATAAATAATTGCGCGTTCTATCTGCCTGCAAATAACTCTGAAGATACTCAAATCTGGAAATTCCAAAAGGTTCTATAAATAGCTCGCGAGACTGGTGTTCTTAAATCTCAATATTATTAACGCTTTATTTTGTAGTTGTTTAAATATATGAAAGCGTCTAGATGATAATACTGGTTTACAAAGGTTTAAAGGGCACACGATGTTAGTGTACACACGTTATGTATACACGTCTGCACGTTCTATAGTCAATTAGCAATCCATGCTGAAAGTGTAGCTTAATTTAGTTTAATCGAGCATTATAATTATATGCCTATATTTTTATAAATTGAACAGTTTGGCAAATAGTGAAATTGTGCTTTTTGTGCATTTTTTGTGTTTGTTATTGCACTCAAATTTTTCGAAGCAGTTTAACAACCTCAGAGGCATATAAATACACTGTGTTTATATGTCTCTGACAACCCTCAATCATGCAATGTGAAGGGACTAAATTGAGCAGACCTGTTTAATATCGGACATCATTGAAACAAACACCAAACTAATGCAGTGCTTGCACTAACTTTTTGAAACAGGAAGTCCTGACTTCCTGGGTCTGAATTTTGGAAGTCCTGCTCTAATTCTTGGAAGTCCCAGATGATACGCGCTGGCTTTTTTCGCATCTTGCACATTCTATTGTGTTTCCCTTTGTTTTATTTTTAAATACATTATTGGAAAAGAAGCTAATTAATACAGAAAGTGGATATTGCTCCTTTGTCAACAATGTTATTGTTGGTTCTATCATAACACTTTTAAACCAGTAGGTTTTTATGTGATATAGAATGCTTTTTTCCAGTCATGTGTCAAAAGCTATCCAGCATAAAATTCATCAAAAGATTGGCATGGCCATGATTCATTACATTCACATTAAACATGAATTATGTTCTTAAATCACATTCAGTATGGCAAAAGGAATGGATTTCTGTTAATGAGTTATTGATTTTATTTTATACACCAGTAAATAAAGTGTTCTGCAGTGAGACATATTACAAACACACTTTAAGGGCACTAAACTTTCATAATAGTCAACTTTAAAACAAATAAGAATGAGTGTGAGTAATACTTTCTTGAATGACATTTCCGATTTCCAAAATGCAGAAAATGCACGAAAACCCATTACAAAATTTACAATATGTATTTTCACCTCAAGACTTCAGTTTCTTTTATATTTTAAAAATATTATGAACTAAAATGGGCTTATATGCAATTTATTTCATAGGCAAGTCCTTTTTGACAGCTGGCTGTGATTTTGATAGATCTTCATGTCAACTTTGTTTTTAAAAAATCGGCAATTAAAAAGTGTTTCCTGTGGATTCAGGCAAACAAAATAATAATCTTTAAACAGTTAAATTAATATAGGGACATTCTTTTATCATATCCTAGTATGTTTTTACATGGGTTATTGAAATTAATTACCCCTACGCTGTTTATAATGAAAAATAGAATTGATTGGTGTGAAGTCGTTTTCAAGTGTCAAATCTGGGGGGGGGGGGGGGGGGGGGGGGTACGCATTCTCGATCGTGATTGGCTTAAATCTACCAATTGATAACTCCCACTGTCCATAATTGACACTTCATAAAACACAATACACAGTGTCTTTAGATAATTACACACAATTTCTAGTGGACATATATATACGTCCTCTGTTTTGATTGTCGGCGTATACCCTTAATTCCTGGACGTACTTGGACGTCTCCCTTGTCAATTTTGGGCGTACGGGATCGATTTTCGGGCGTAAAAACGCCCAATACGTCCATTAACGTGAGCGCTGCTAATGGATACTGTTTTCACTCCTTTCTTCTCGATCGTGATTGGCTTAAATCTACCAATTGATAACTCCCACTGTCCATAATTGACACTTCATAAAACACAATACACAGTGTCTTTAGATAATTACACACAATTTCTAGTGGACATATATATACGTCCTCTGTTTTGATTGTCGGCGTATACCCTTAATTCCTGGACGTACTTGGACGTCTCCCTTGTCAATTTTGGGCGTACGGGATCGATTTTCGGGCGTAAAAACGCCCAATACGTCCATTAACGTGAGCGCTGCTAATGGATACTGTTTTCACTCCTTTCTTGATAATTTTGTCATTTTTAAAGTGTACAACATATTTTATCTTAATATGGCCTAGTGCCCTGGTGATGAACATGTGATTACCCGAACAATTTAGATTACAAATAGCCATTCTAATGAGCTAAAACGGTAGTCTATCGAGTACCAACTAGATTTTTTCATAAATTTGGAATGGCCTAATTTTGAACACATCATGACCAGTTTCAGAACGTAACTAAAAAATCACCAAGACAACATTCTGGCAAACTAACATTATTCTACTGTCAAAAGATGCAGGGTTGATACATTCTCAAATTTACCCGCACCAGAGTGCACTATTATTGAAAATCGCAAGCCTTACACCGATATACTGCTTGTTACTTTGCATGATTTTCCATACGATTGCCACTACAGTGTCATTGGCGCTTTGATTTTTATTCTTATCGATATAGTTTATATATCAATATGTTTATTGCCTTTATTTTCCAGGCGGAGTTTAATGATGAAACAGAGCCTAAAAGACGAAATAACCTTTACGGGCGACAAACTCCGCACTAAACCACACCAGATTAAAAACCTTTTTACCACAACCTGCGATCAAATAGTCAAACATCTGAGAGAAATATTTCAGAAACCAGAGGTTGATGGAACAGATACCATCGTCATGGTCGGCGGTTTCTCGGAGTCACGAATGCTCCAAAGCGCCATTAAAACTGCATTTCCAAGCAAACAGGTGATTGTCCCGGAAGATGCCGGACTAGCGGTACTGAAAGGTGCCGTAATATTTGGCCACAATCCATCGGCTATAGTATCCAGGGTGTCCAAATTCACATATGGTATTATATTTGCTCCATCATTCAAGGAAGGCGTCCATGATGTAGGCCGTAAATACACTGACGAGCAGGGGGTTGTTCGCTGTAAAAACTGTTTCTCCAAACATGTTGAGATAGACGAGACTGTCAAAGTTGGCGAGGCCTTTGAAGAGCAGTCGTACGTACCGCAGTTCAAACACCAGCAAAGTCAAACAATAACGATCGTATCATCTACAAAGAGGAGTCCGTTATACGCTGATGAACCAGAGTGTGAAAATGTTGGTACTGTGGATCTAGACCTATCAGATGTAAAGCCTACAGATGATAGGACGTTTGGTGTTCAGATGGTATATGGTAACACGGAATTAGGTGTTAAAGCAAGGATTGTGAAAACGGGGCAAGTTGTCAAGGCGTCCTTCAACTTTCTTGGTTAAAATAATATCTGTAAAATAAAAGATCTGAAGAATATGCAACATGCGACTTTTACAAAATAGTGTGAGACAAAATCGTCTGAACGGATTTATTTATTTTTAAAGAATTGATAAAATAATTTAAACTTTCATACAAACATTGTAGAAATACAGAAATTGCTTAAATGAATATTTGAGCAGTGCTCTGCGATAACAAACGGTTAGGCAATTGTGTAGTCCTTGATAAGCAAGCGCATCCACACAGTTTGATATGGATCTGCATTGTTCGGCGATAAGTCGTACAATGTTTAGAGAAACTTATGTAAAACAGTATCTGCTTTGACCATTTAGCATGGATTCACAGACAGGTATTTTTCCACAAAGATCCGAACGAATACTGCTTTACAGAAGTTTATTGAACCTCCTATAACTATTTTGCGACCAGTGCAGAGCAACATCAGACTGCGCTGACTGAGCTGGATGTACACTGGTCACAATTGCATTACGATTGCTTTTCACAGAGCGGCACTCGAAAGGGGATTTAAGCCGATTATTTCCGAATGTCGAGGTTTGTAAACACAGAAGAAGTTTATCGGTTAACCACTTCCCATATGCATCATATCGTCAGCAGACGTCCTGGAAACGTCTAAGCGAATATTTCGAAATTGTCTATGAATGAAAGTTTAAATATTGAATAGAGTTTAAAATAGTTTGTCATTATAAAGTGTTTATTTTTTTGGCAATCAAGTTGTTTAAAGTCGTCCACTGAAGAGGGACAATGTTAAATGAGTGTTAGGCGTTTCAAAATAATATAATAAGTATTTAGTAATGTCGAACACTAGTTGTGAAAGCTTTGATCGAGACATGTATAATTAGTTGTTTTCACGTAAAATGACCAATATTCAGACAGACTTGTATCTTAATGGTTTGATAATGTACAATAATAGTTGCAAAAGCTGTGATAGTTAAATACTTCTTGGTTGTTTCCGTGTATCATTGAAACGATACCAAAGTTCAGACGAAATATTTTAGAAAAGTTATTATCGTAAATGCCTCAGAACCTTTAAAAATATTTTAAACCACCTACAATATAGTGTCAACTATCTTGACAGAAGTACACTTTTCCTAAGGTTAGTATAAGGAAAAGTACATTTACATATAACTTATGTGATAACAAATTTAACTGCAAGTTGTTTTTGTTAAATTCAATACAGAATTTGTTGGAAAGGTTCAATATTATTTGCATCAGATAACATACTATTGTACAAGAAGTATTTTGTCAAAAATATAGAAAAGTGCAGCTATAATGGTATTTGAGGTGAGGTAAATCAGCAGTTACCAACTTCTGCTTCCCTAAAAATGATAAACTCCAAAATAATTCATTTCCCGCTTAATAATTTTAAATAGCACACTTTATTTTATTGGTTAAGAAATCAAAAGTCACGTTTTGCAGCTACGCCGAATCGTGTGTTATGCAATTTCAGAAACATATTAGTATCTCACCACACTTAAGCAGAACAAAAATTAAGTCAGAAACCTTTCAAAGAAGTGTTTACCGTGATGCCTTGTTTACTCCAGATACTTTTCTGATTGACAAATATATTCACATATTTTAACCAGATTACACATTTTTAATTACTATGTAAACAGGTATCACGCAATGTAGACATCAATCGATATATAAGGCAGAGTCCATACTGTTGGTTTTCTCGTGGAACGGCTCATATGTTATTTATGTGTCTATCAGAATAGCTGAAGGTACACAGATTCGGCATAATTTAAACAATGTGTGCTTTTTGAAATGCCACTGTTTGTACGTGTATCTGCACAGAATTATGACGGAGTTAATTCCCTTGACTTAGTTAAAACTGGATATCCGAGTCTTGTGGCCACCTTTTAATTTAAGTTGGTGTATTGTCTTTGCATTAGAGCATAACGAATTAATTCCTGGATTTCTATCAAAACAACTTTCATTTCAAAACGAAGATGTTCGATTTCATTTGTAAACACTTGAACTATTAAGTAGTATAAAGTGTGACAAAGTCCCAACCCGTTCGAATTAGGGGCGAATTACCCTACTTAAGATAAGCTGTTAGAAATATGTTAAAAATCTTGCGAAACGCACAAATGTTTTGGTTTTATTACCACTATACTTTTTGACTCATAACAAACAAGACACAGAACCATGGCTACTTTATGTTCGTTATGGCCTTGTGCGACTTCAGTACTTACATAATTCTAGTTTATCATGTTTTTTTCTAATAAAATGTTGCTGTGCAAATAGTACTCGACTTCTTGCCTTTTCGATTCATTATAGCATTTCTACCGTAAGTACTTTGATTTCATGATTATTAGATTTGCTTGCTAATCTTTGATATTTTCGAAACTTTTCCCGCCGGGCCGATTGGGTTAAAATCATATAAGCACATGCAGACGCATTTTGTATAAAAGCGATTAAGATGAAATTGCGTCATCACCATTCTTCCGTTTTGCCATAACATTGTGTACAAGAATGTCTAAGAATGTACGAGCAGCACTCCGCGACAGCCTTGTCATCCTACACGTCACCACAGTCTACTAAATCTGGATCAACACTCTTCGCCAGTTAACCACAGAACCTTTGACTAGGCTTTTGACAAAACAGTTATATTCGGATCTGATAACATGGTTACTCAGATTACATAATAATCGACTGTGTTCTGCGAAATTACTACACGTGTAGTACTTATTGGACGCCGAGCCCCGCTAGCTCAGTCGGTAGCGACGCTAAATGTCAGCTCGGCCGACAATCTTTCAATGTCTTTCAAAAGTCCTTAAGACAAGCGTTATTCCTCTTCTACCAATGGGCTAACAGTTTATCTGGAAAACCCGCCTGTTGTGTGGAGAAAGCCAGGAAACATTAGTAGTTCAATCTTTTTTTTGAAAATGGCGTTAAACTCTAATCAATACACGTGTAGATACGAATCTGCCTGTCAAGCCATGATAAAGGATCGCAATGTACTACTTACAGATGTTTCTTGAATCTTTGACTGTTTTAGCGATCGAACAGTTCAGATTTGGATCAAGTTCCGCGGATGCACAGGTTGATCTAGATCTACACTATTCTTAATAGGTTTAAGGTTGGTTTTCGCAGTGTCGCTCAACCATACAGTGGAAACTGTGTATAAATACCACACATGGCAATACAACTATGTGGTATTATTTCACAGGTGGTGTTTAATTGCAGGGTTATACAGAACATGCATAGTTGGGAAACTAAAAGTGTGGTTGCTATAGCCAGGGAATCGCTTTTCAAAGTTGGTCTTTAGCACAGGTTTGACTGGTTAAGCAAAATTGGTCTTCATAGAAAACGGCACAAATACAGTTTAATGTTTGGATTGCGATCAAAGAATATTCTGATCAAGTGCCAAGATGTGCAGGCTGATCTAGATTCTTCACTATTCTCAAGGTCTGGATGGTCCTTTTGTTCTCGGTTTGTCTCAATAATTCATTTGAAAATTTAAATAAGCTGACTTTTTTCTATGTATCTAATTATTGAAATAAATAACAATAACATGTTATATTTATATTATAACGAAGGCATCTAGCTATTCTTTAGATAATTACATTTTTATTTGAATATTAACATCTTTTTTTAAAAAACATAGAACAGAACTAGAAAAAATATTTAAACAATCAATGATAAATTAATAATAATAATTATGTTTTAAACAGAAAGTAGAAAAAGAACATTCATCAAAACTATTAATCATAAAATTATTATAATAGTTGAAATTAAGTCTGTTTAAACTGTGTGATCTATGGGGAACATCTGAAAAGAGAAGAATTTAAACATTATGAGCAATTTCTCTTGTTGCCACAATTTATTCAAAACTCAGGTACTGCATATGCCTAAAAATGCAACTTGTACTTTTGCCACAATGTTTTCAAATCTATTCAATAAATATATTTACTCAGTTTGACATATATAGAGTCAATTTCCATAATTTTGTCTTGATCTTTTCAAAGTCATCCGCTATATACAGATTTGTCAATTTTCTTCTGGCAGACATTGTACAGATAATACGAACGTGTTAGTTGATCTGTATCTACACATATATGACAGATTCTCTAACGCAGATATTCCAGGAGCACAGTTCATTTATAACATTTACCGTTTAATCATATTTATATACATGGATTTAAAACTTACGGTGGAAGGAATGCATATTCTCCGTCAGCTACACGGCCGATGTTTGTGTCGATGTTGAGATGTTCTGAAATGTAAAACATGTAATAATTAAAATAATAATAATAATAATAATAATAATAAAGATAATGATAATGATGATGAAAAAGATTGCTTGATAGTGTTATTGCTGATGAAGACAGGATGATGATACTGATGGTCATGATGGTGATGAGGATAATACTATGTTGAGACGACTGTAACAAACGTCATCACCACCAACAACCTGTGTGCAAGCCAAAGTTACTTAAACTACAGCACTCAAACATTTTCATAATAAAATAACATAATAAAAAATGAAAATATTAATACTAGAAACATAATAATGATATTTCAAGTAAAAGAAATAATCATAGTTCTACAAGCAGACATGTGGTGACATAATGCTAAGGATAACGCTAAGTAAGAACACTATGGTTTACGAAGATTGTACTAGTTAAAGCCTTCATTATCACCATTTAGACCATTAGATCATGGTCGTATGAGACAAATAAAACACCAATTGTATGTAGATGTAGGTCTAATTGATTGGCCAATGGACGGTGAAGACCCACGGTACACTCTATATAAACATGATCATTGGAGTCTTTAGTGGTTGTATGGATATTTACCTAACATCTCTGTGACTGTCCTTGGTCGGCTTCTGGCTGAATGATTCTCGTTTGGGTAGTCATTGATGATACTTGTCAGAGAATCTGTGACGGCGGCTTCGGCGAGTACTGAAATAAATCAATGGTATGAGAGTGACAAAACTGTTTGATTCGCCTTCCTTATGGCATCACAAAGCAGAATATGGTAGTTTATCTAGTTAGTTAGAATACAATTGAACAGCGTCTGGCGATGTGTGTGTGTGGTGTGTGTGTATGGGGGGGGGGGGGGGGGGGGGGGGGGGGGGAGGGAGTGGGGGGGGGGGGAGGGGGGGGGGGTCATATTGTAACGGGATCACGCAAAGTAATGTGTCGAATCACTTGTAACAGCCTCGAGTCTGATAAAATGCATCATGTCGATTGCTGATGAATGAACCACTATATTCAACTCCTAGAAAGACGGATATATATTGGAGAGTTAATCACCATTTGAATATGGGAATGACTCTGCAATACACTTTGACATTTTTCAAATTCCCATATCGCGGGTTGCCCTAATGTCAACTCAAGTGTTTTATCCTTAAGAAATAAAATATACGTTCTAATTATCAACACCTGACACTTACTACTGATTTCGCCAGATGATAAGGATGGGGTATCTTCTATCACTTGTTTGGTTCCATGTCCTCTACTATGTTTGTCAAAGAGTCATTAACGATGGCCGTGGCTATGTCTGAAAAAAAAGTCAGCATGTGAATCATTATGATTTACTACGGTTGAGTTTGATTTAGTTTAACATTTTAATAATAACTGACAACTATTGTATGTACCTAATCCCATTTCCCTTTGATGTTCAAGCGTAATTCTTTCCTCAAGCAATATCCTGCTCACAATGTTTAGAGGAATATCGTGTTGGGAATTCTCAAGTAAAAGCATAATTGAGGAAAAATGTAATGCCATTCAGATATTATATATGAAAACAGTTATTTTACTACATCCAATTAGAAAAATACGTGTGTAAGCTTAACACTTGATTAAAATGAAGTACGTTAGGCGAAAAGGGGTGTTCTTATGTTTGCAAACAGTGATGACCCTTCACTGTATGTCTACGTTCAGAAGAGTCAGATCTGACTTCTGACGAACAATCACAAATCAAGCCACAGCGGTTTCCATGGTACATATAAATCCCCTGTGTGTGCCCAAAAGCCGGGGATACACTAAGGACCATTATCGCCTGACGGGGCTGAACTAATATACATACCACTGATTACACTTGAAGTCATTGACATGTATTCCTGATTTATACTGGTTTTGTCTTCCAGTGTTTTCATCACTCTCTTTGCATTATTTATGACATCCAGTATGTATAATCTCACTGTAATATATATTATATAGTCAGTACTATACTAGCGACAACGAACATTGAGCATTGTTTTTATTTTGTCTTTCAACTTTATCAAAAACGTTTTATTTATATATGTATCGAGCTATGAACTACGCAAGCAGTGACCACAACAATGTATTGCAAAAAACATTAGTCTGATGAAACAACGGCTATCAATTATAACATTCGACCAAGTTGTTAAATATTAACCTGACTGTCCGAGTTATATCGCCCAACCTAATCCGAGTTAAGCATGATAATATGTTTGTTGTTTATTTGGTGAAACATCGTTTAATTGTCTTTAAGAAGATACATCAATGGTTCTATAACAGGTACATTTTCATTCGAACGGTGAATGAACTGGTGAGTATGTACAACAAAAACCGCACGATCTCGCCAGATTGGTAACCGTACGCATTATGCAACAGGAACTCCTCCCGTACACCTCATGAATCAACAGCCGTGGCTCATATCCAAGTAAATGACATACCGCTCCCGAGGTGTAATGGCTAGAACATCCACATCGGTAGCGGGAGACCAGGGTTCGATACAAGGTCGACTCATGCAGAATAATTTAAGAGTTCCAGTAATGGCGCTTCCTCCTTGGCGCTCTTGGTTGCGGGCATAGCATAATGGCTGATGCATCTGTGTCAGAATATCGAGGGCTTGGCGTGAAACGATTGTAACGAAAAACCTATTTTGAAAACACTGTTTTAGGGGCAATTTTGACCCCTTCGTAAACAATGCAAATTTAGGTTGTTTACCAAGAAAAATGATTTAACGCTTATAAAGACGTTATCGCGAGGTGATTAACCTTGGTAAAAAAATACCAATTATAGTTACAACCATTTCACGCCAAGCCCTCGATACATAATACCAATAGTACTGGGTAATTTATCCAGGAAACGCGATAATATAACTGAAATATTGTTGAAAGCGGCGAGACATCTCGCAGACAAACCAAAATCCTAGCTAAACATACACACATGAATATACATACCATGTTCTTTATCATGTTCATCGTCAGTATTATCAATAACATGTACTGTATTACTTGCAGTTGTATCATCGACGATATCAGCATCCGGTTTGGCGTGTACGTCAGGCACCGGGGAGACACCTATAATAGGGTTAATACATGGAACTGGTTCGTTTGCCGGGATATATTGGGTTAAACCTAATCTCATAAAATTATATATGAGATATATCGTATTCACTGTATGTATAAGAGATAGCATGTACTGTCCTACTTGCATGCACCGGCGAACAAACTAAGATATATAAATACGAGGGTTTTCAAAACGTTCGAGGAAAGATGTTCCCATTTCTTTACTTTTGTAGCAATTCTGTATGCTTCCAACTCTATTATAAATTAAACTTGTATGTGGAAACTTTCTATAAATTTCCTCAAATGCTTTCAAAGTCATAAACTGCAGAGTTGTTGAATAGGGGAAATGGTAATGTTGTTTGCTGCAGACATACTCTAAACGTTTTCTAAATAAATGTGGTGATTCAGTGGTAGTTTATCTAAAATCAAGTTACGGACAAACATCTTGTTCTAACAACTTCAGATAATTATATTAAACGAGACAAACCTTTGACAAACCCATCTGTTAATTGATATCTGGATACTACAACAGGTGGTTTGGGGCTAATTGGTACCTTAGATATAACTAAATCTGGAGTTCCAGTTTCGTTCAACAAATCTTCGGCCCTTATTTGTTTGCTGTGTTTGCGCCTGAAGGCATTTAACGATTTTGCCCACTGGAAATGAACAATCAAGATCGAACAATGTTCATATATTGTATACAGTTGTTAATGTAATTGCTATGTATACATTCATTTACACACGCCCTATATCGTTACCGAAACGGGTAGTTCATATAATGTGCCCGAAGAAGTGAATGTAAGTTGTGATTCTAAAAATCTAAAAATTTGTTTATGTGGTTTTTTTTTTTACATTATTCATATTTTGCAAGAAGCCACATGTTCACATATATAAAGGACTTAATGCTAGACCATAAATTGCAAAGTTTAAGTTTGCGGGTCAAACTTAAAATACATGTTGCCTATAATTATTATCATGGCTAACCGTTTTACTAATTTTTCGTTTAAGAGATGTCTCTCTAATCTAGAGAGATATATATTGAACTTTGAGCTATCTCTAATTAAGAGATATATTTCTTTAACTTTGAGCAATTTATAATTCAGAAGATGTCTCTTTAACTCTGAGTTATCTCTATATAAGTGAGATATTTCTAATTCAGTCGGTGCGCTTTAGCGTTGAGTTATCTCTTATTTAAAGAGATACTTCTTTAACATTGATATTTCTTTTATTCAATAGATACCGTCTTAATATTGAGCTTTCTCTTACATCAACTTTGATGTATCTCTTATTTAGAAAGAGATCTCTTGAACTTTGAGCTATCAATAGTTCTGAATATGCTTCTTTTATTTTGAGTTATCTCTAATTGACAGATATAATCTCTTAGATTTTGAGCTATCTCTTATTCAGAAAATGCCTCTTTAACTTTGATGTATCTCTAATTTAGAGAGATATCTATTAAATGTTGTTCTATATTAAATTGAAAAGATATCTCTTTAACAGTAAGCTATCTCTTATTCAAAAGATATATCTCTAACTTTAAACTTTCTCTAATTTAGAAAGATAACTCTTTAAATTTGAGCTATCTCTAGTTCGAAAGTTATCTCTTTAATTTTGAGCTATCTCTTATTCAAAGGTTATATATTTCATATAGCTATCTCTAATTGAGAGAAATATCTCTCTAACTTCGAGCTATCTCTAATTCAAAAGATAACTTTTTAACATTGAATTATCTCTAATTTAGAGAGATATCTCTTTAATGTTGAGCTATCTCTAATTCAGAACATATCTCTTTAACTTTGCGAAATATTTCTCTCTTTTTAAAAGAGATATTTCTTGAAAGAGATATATCTAAAAACAAATAAAGTGATATATCTCTGAATAAAACACATTGCTCTTTAACGAATGAATTGACATTGATAGAAATGAATTAAGCAAGTTTTACTGTTAACAAGTTTTTTGTTTGAAAATGTATTAAGACTTTTTTAAATTAAATTTTACTTCCCAATTTGCTGCTCCAAGAGGAAAGACAGTCATAGTTGAAGACTTCTTCTAACAGCTGATATTTAAGAAAACTTTAAAATATACAAATCAATTAAAACTATTTAATGGAAATCATTAGTATGAGATATGTGTATGTATATGTAACTAATCTATTATATATTACATGAGAACATGGTTGGTGTCTATTTGCATTTAATTGTATGTATTTGGATCTGCCGTCAGAATCGTCTGTATTGTACATTTCACCCAAACATTGATTTGTATGAAATGCATAGGCATTGGTGTGCCGGAGACCTGATATTACAATAAACGCATTGTGTATTGCCTTGTTATACGATATAATATCACTGTCGCTCATGTTCAAAATGGACATGGGGTAAAAAGACATATCAACTATAGAGTTTCTAGAACAAATTAATTCCATTCAAGTTATCAACAAGATTATTGCAATTTGAAGAAAGAAGTAAGTCTTAAAATAAAGTAAACAAATACATTTGCCTATAGATAACCTAAAGCATTGATTAATGTTTACATGAGAAAACACAATGTTTGCAATGAGCTCAGTCAATTCGGCAATGTTTAATTAAACAGGTAGTTAAATCATGTATCAGCCTTAAACCATTATAAGACTATTTTGATAAAATGTATAAAACTATTACATTAAACATCCATAATATGTGAATTAATTTATACTTTATATCAGAGAAATCTACATATTAATAGCCGCTCGGAGAAATATATATCCAGATTCTGAATCTACACTGGTCGCAAATGACAATGGCATGCGATTAGTTTGCATCTAGCACCATACAACTGCTTATTTCTATAGCATGATATGCTCTTTTAAATTAGACATAATTTTACTAACCCTTTCATTTACAGCCTTTTTAAGGCGGATCAACCACGCAAAACATCCTCCGCGATCTTCCTTATTTTCCTTTTTCGTCATATCTATTTAGATATTTAAAAGCATATATTTGTTTTAAATTCGCGCTCTAAGAATTCGTGCTGTCAGTCACTGTGAACTATTGTCTAGTGATTGAGGTTGCTAGGTAAAATAATGTACGTGACCTAACGCTTATGACGCAAGTGACATTATCTACGTCATCTTCTGAAAGTCGGGTCGTCATCAACTGTTGCGTGAGCGTAGGCCTTTCGTACTAAAGATTCCATGTTCGAATCCCGTTTTTAGTCAAAAGCTGGACTGCAATCGATGTAAAATAGTTTTAAACTAAACTTACGAGTAATAATTATGAAAAATACATAGACTGATTTCCCTTTAACCACGTGCAATTAAACAAGTTACTCTTCAAACAAATGAAATGCCAATCTGTATCATCTGCAACGATGGAAAGCCTTATGGGGTCAGTTGCTGGGCTGGAAACATTCAATCTGACTGAACAATGATGAAACAGGTTGTTGGCTGGAGAGAACCGGTGGCTCATGTGGGCATTCAGCCATTAGAAATGGCAGAAAGCGGGCTAAATTCCACAATAGACCCGGTCAAATATGTTTTATGTGCACAGGTTTGCAAAAAGTGTTGATTATAATGCCATTAAATATATATATATATATATAGTCTCACATTCCCTTGCATCTTGGACCCCACAGTTGTTGTTTCACCTTGGATTTGGGAACGCACCTTGGTATTTTGGAACACTGGTAGTTCCCAAATCCCAATAAACGTTTATTTTGAACAAATCCCGTTCAGAAGTTGAACGAGATAATCACGTTCCTAAATTCCGAGTGTCTTTCATTTGAGTTGTCCCCCTTTGATTGCATTTCACTAAATGTACTGATATATGGGATATGGGAACGTACCTTGGAGTGTTATTTAAAAGTGCATATGGGAACGTTGATGAACTCGTACTATCTTCATATTAATTTCGAAATTGTCTAATCTCTTTATATTTCCAGGGCTGTACGTGTATATGAAACAAATTTTTAATCGATACAGAACGATATATCTTATTCAGAAGTAGTAGTTCCCAGAAAGCACCCCCGTGACAAAGTTCCCTAAAACAACCTGTTCTGCGTACTACCAGTGTTCCAAGATACCAAGGTGCATTCCCACAACCAAGGTGAAACAGCAACTGTGAGGTTCAAGATGCAAGGGAATGTGAGACTATAATTACGTATATAATATACGTGTATGGTTAGGACTGTGCTACACTTAGAAAACATATACGTATATACAGTCAGACAAAGACAGACAGACAGACAGACAGACAGACAGACAGACAGACAGACAGACAGACAGACAGACAGACAGACAGACAGACAGACAGACAGACAGACAGACAGACAGACAGACAGACAGACAGACAGACAGACAGACAGACAGACAGACAGACAGACAGACAAACAGACAGAACGACAGACAGGCAGGCAGACAGACCCCCCCCCATACATGATGATAGACATACATAGACAGATATACATACAAACGCATAGACAGATAATCATACAGATTGGCATACACACGTATAGACATGCATACGGACATTCACGCATATTGACAGTTACACCGACAGATAGACGGAGAGATAGACTGACATACAAATGTACATAAACATAAAGACATAACTACAGATAGACATACACTCAGATAGACATACATGAATAAATACATATATACATACATAGCGGTAGACATACATAATGATATACACATCATGATAGACATACATGATGAAAGACATACATAGACAGAGAGACATACACATACTTAAACAGATAGACATACAAACGCATAGACAGATACACATACAGATAAAAATGTATACAAGTATATACTTGCATACAGGCATACAGGCATATTGATAGTTACACCAACAGATAGACGGAGAGATAGACGGACATACATATATACATAAACCTAAAGACATAAATTCAGATAGGCATACATTCAGAGACACATGCATAAATGCAGATAGCAATACATAGTGATAGACATACATGATGATAGACATACATAGACATATAAAAATACATGGACAGATAAACATACAAATACATAGACAGATAGACATACACACACATAGACAGATAAACATACACATGCATACAGGCATTTCGTATGCACATGTATATTGTCAATCTCTTGAAGATCAATCCTATATGTATAAAGGTTCTGTTCTATTCTATGTCACACAAACACTGACTGCTATTACACCTAACATCAATATTAACATCGTCTGGTATATAGTTTGTGTATACCCTATGTATTTGTATATTATATTATGAATAAAAGGTTCTGTTCTGTTCTGTCCTGTTCTGTTCTGTTATATTCTATATTAGAGAAATCAAGACAGAGGTTTAGCATTAAACCTATTGTCATCGTCTGATATGTTTCGTATGCACATGTATAATGTAAATCTTTTCAAGATGAACCCTATATGAATAAAGCTTATATTCTATACTGTTCTGTTCTAACAGTGATATGACGGAAACATTGTGGAAAGTGACACGAAACAACTGATGAGAACACGCAAACCTGTAGTATTTTGGAAAGTAGAAGAAAACATCGTTGAAAAAAAAAAGTATAACCCGCATGGTCCTTAAGAGATTCAACTAAATTATATAATAATTATAAACATTCAATTAGGAGAAAGTACACCAGTGTGATACCCAAACGGTTGTCTTTCTCGTCTTCCCTGTATAGCGAACCATTCCATTTATCCATTTTCTACATATATACATAAATACACATATACATATGTATATATATACATAGATAGATGGATTGGGCGATTGATTGATGCATGCCAGGTGAAAGCGCGTGCCTATTGTTCGAGATAGATGGATTGGGCGGTTGATTGATGCATGCCAGGTGAAAACGCCTCAAACTGAATCCGTGTTGCACGAGGTCCTATTTCGCTAAGTTGCGTCGGGGCTGCTATGTTGCACGAGGTCCTACTTCGCCAACTGGCACCCGTCCAGCCGGATTTATGACAGAGCGGCTCCCGATATATATTTTGCCTCCCTCGTTTTTGAGATAGATGGATTGAACGGCCCGGCCCATTGATGCATGCCAGGTGAAAGCGACCCAGACTGACTAAGACACGACTTTGCACCGGTCCTGTTCGAGTAAGAGCTTTAACTGCCAAACCAAGCCGGAGTTTGGTCGACTTTGGCTCCGAATCGCACTAAGTACAAGATCAAGACAAGATGAACATTTCTAGATATTTCAGATGGTTCAAGCTTATCCAGGCTCGCCAGAATTAATACAGCTGGCGTTGTCAGAACTCCGACTGTTCCTGCTGATTGAAACTCGTTATGATTTCCAGGATTTGCACCCGACATGTTTGAATTAAGAATTAAGCCGACATCCTGCTATGTTTTGAGATTTTCCCACCCAACAAAGTCCCGACTTTGCACCTGTTCGAGTTAGATAGAGTAGCCTGCTGCAACCGATGTCGCGATCTGGCTTCGAGTCGCACTAGGTGACAAATCAAGCCAAGAATAACATTTCAAGACAATGCGTTCCCTCATATTTCAAAAGGTTCAAGCTTGTCCGTAAAGACAGTTCAGGCAAGCCAGAATTGCCGAAACGATGACTTTTTCGGCTGATAAATACAGCTTCAGTTGGTGGAGCTCCGGCTGTTCAGGATGGTTGATACTGGTTCGATTTCCCGAATTTGCACCAGTCCTGCTTGAGTTAAAACAGAGTTTAACATGTGTAGCGCCAACAGAATTGCTTCCACCAGGTTCTTCACGCACTTCTTCTGTCTAGAGTTTTATCATTGGTATTAGTAAATATTTAAATGAATGGCATGTTTTCGCTCTATTGACTATCCTACGCCAGAGTCAATCAAGCGTTTCTATTGGAAATTTACGCAAAATGATGTATTGTATTTCACCAATGCTCTCTATCTACGGGATACCTTCGTGGCGAGTGTATGTTATTTGACATATATAGATTGGAGAAATATTGTGAAAATTAATATATCGCGTACCTGGGAAAAATCATTCGGTCCCGTGCACTCGAAAATAGGTATGTATATATATATAAATCTTTATTTCCGTTAATTTCGAAGACTACAATAAAGAAACAACACACGACTTCATGGGCAAAACCTGAAAAAGATGAACGGACATGAAGTGAATGGAGATTATGAAAAACAAAAGATGATGAGAAGAAGATAAACAATGGTATGGTAAATGAAATTCCCTGATAAAGACGACGTTTGGCATCTTTGTGGAAAACAAACTTTGTAACAATTGTGGAAAAAAACACTTTTAAAAGCGCGAAAACTTTCTTTTTCTCAAGCGAACATCTGTACGAACTTATTCTTCCAACTTAACAAATAATTTTTTAAGGCAGACACATTAGAAATGTCATAATATGTAAACTTTAAACAGAAAATTACCGAAGGGTACTAAAGCATACATATGAGCCGTTCCACGATAAACCAACATTATTGACTCTGCGTAATGTATCGACCCAGATCAGACTGCGCAGTCCGCGCAGGCTAATCCGGGCTGACACATTCCGTCTCAGGGGGATAGAGGTGTAGAGTAATGATAGAGTCTGCGCAGCATAATTAGGCTGATCCGGGTCGATATTTTACGCAGAGTGAACAATGTTGGTTTTCTCGTGGAACAGCTAGTCAAATAGTGCAGATAGGCGTAAACAATATGACAAATATGAATGTTTTAATTGCCACAAGAAAGGTCACATTGCTACCTATTGTCCTTAAAAGCAGGAAAACTAGGTATGGCTGAACTTAGGCCCGAAGTTCCAGTCAGTATTAAAGAAACCGCTCCCGTTACATTAGGATAAACTAAATGTAAATGCATCGAAAATAGTACGGTCGCAATTGTTTAAAAACACTAAGTTATGATACATTTGGAAAGAAATTCATTAGTCGCCGGGCAGAAGTCCGCGACTTCTATTTTTAATAGGTTTTCGGAAATGACATGGGAGGGGGGATTATTATTAGAAAGAAACACATTTAGATGTCTTGAACATATTACAATTGTGTTTGTTTAAAAACACTAAGTAATGACACATCTAAAATGAAATAAATATTCCGATGTTTTAGGTTTTCAGTTTCTTTATTTTGACTCGCATTTATGTTTTTTTGTTTTATTTACGAAGACAAAACAGTCCCTATTAGCTAGACTGGTATACTTTATTTTACACTATATACTACATGTAATCAAAAGGCGATAACTACAAACCTTTACGTCACACAGTATAATTTATTTGTTTACATACTCGCGAATACCAACTGCGTAGATCAATCTCCTTTGCAGAGAGCCGCTCTTTACACTCACTTACAAATAGTAAATCATAGGAGATATAAAATGTTTATTTGGTTCGAAACAAATGAAGAAAAGAACAAACCGAGATAAAACTGGTTTTAATATAAAAATTACTTTGAACGAACACTCTCTGCATATAAAGAGAGTTTCAAGAACGACACCTCTGCGAATAAGAAGGAATCGGATCTTTCGTACACAATTATTTCGTCCTTGACAATTTTAAATGTGTCATTTAATTCCCTAAAGGCATATTGCTTCCGATCTTCATATTGTTATGCATCATTGACACAAGGGCGCTCATCATAATATAATGTTAAAACATGAGTAGTTTGTTATTTTCATTATAAAAAAGGAAGGAAAGAATTCAAATAAATTAACATGTTGTAGGGCTCAGTTTATGTTCGAAATTAAGTTTAAATTATACAACAATTTTAATGAGATGTAACTGTTTAGTTGATATTATATTTCGAAGGTGGTCTAATTTATAAATATTGGACTACATTTCAACATTTGTTAAAGTATGATATAATTAGGATGCCAAGCTAATATCATTTTGAGAAAAAGAGAAACTCATGTCTTCAGCGATTTAACCCTTATCTCATTGTTTTAAAAGTAGATTGCTGCCAAGGTATCCACTGTTGACTTTAATAGAGGAAAGGTAAAATGACGTGCTATTGCATGCAAATCCTAAATTGTCTGTTTTGTGGTTTTATTGAAAAATAATAAAATTCAAATATTCTGACAAACATCTTGAAAAGTGTATGTGGAATTCATAAATCTTATAATTATTCCTTAATGAAAGCACTGTATACATACTAAGACTAATGATTGGCAAGATTACTCATTTCCATTACTGTTTGTGATCAATAATTAGTTGGTTGTGTGTATGGTCAACCTACTTTGGAATGGAGATTGATCATAAACAATGAAAGGCTTCAATTATCATTCACTTCGTTGACAAAACAATGCAAGTTATGATACATTTTCACTTGACCCCACCCCTGATGTTCCAATATGCCCCTCAGTTGATAACTGTTTATTCAACTACTATATATATATATATATATATAATATATACCATATTAGGTCACTAGCACGCTGTGTAACTAATATATTTCATGCTATTTACGATTATTTACTCGTCCCTGATTAGACATGAAGCAGGCGTTAATGCTAAAGTATCATTACATTATCCGCATGTAATAAACTAGTTTTCAGTTTTTAGTAGTTGCTCCACATAAATTCTCTGTGTGAAGCACATGAATGAACACCATAAATAATCCATAGCGAGATGGGTAAATAATGTAACCTTGAAATAGGCAATTGTTTCCTTTTTTGATCGATCCTTAAATTGAAAGGTGTTCCAAATGAAGATTCATCAAAGTTGACAATCAATGACCAAGTTTTATTTATAACTGAAAGCGTTTAACTTTCGAAGGATTTCATTATGGAAAAACATCATGTGTGATAACAATGAAACTTTCAGTTTTCAGTTTGTCGTTGACATGTGTATTTGAAAATGAATATGACAGTGACTATTGGTTTACAGTTCAGTGAGCAATATCACCTTTTGCCACAACGGTTTCAACTCTTTTCAGTAATTATTCTTTCATTTGTATAGAGATTTCCTTAAGTATTCCCTAGATGTATTCAAATTCGTCTGTCGTAAACTTGATGGGGTCGCACTATGATCGATTGTTTACATACTAAAGTTATATACATGCTAAAACTACTGTGAACTATTTTAACTCAAAAAGGAAAGCGGATGGATGTTGCGTTATTCGGTCGAACCAGTGTGAAGCAGATGGCAACAAATTAAATACCGTATAATTTCGCGGATGTCGACAAAAGTTGATCACGGTTGCGGCCTTAAGTCCACTTTTCGAAACTCATGCTAGGAATGGGATAGGGGCGAAGAGCCCATATGCCAAAAATCACGTGTGTTCACAGTATCTGAGTTCAACTTCGGTTTGACGGATTCTAAAGAGATAGCATTTTCTTGTTCAACAGAGAGTTGGTTCCAATCTCTTATGGTTGAGGGAAGAAAGGATTTAGTATACAGATGTGTGTTACATTGAACGGTCATAGAATATTTAGCATTTCTAAGGTTGTAATCCGAAGTTTATCCGACTGTTTCTGGTATTAGTGATAAAAGATATTGAGGTGAAAGACCATGTTTAATTTTATAAACAAAATATCAATTTATTTTCTCTTCTAGACTGGCAATCCGGTTTCTGCACTCATTTTATAATGCATATTCATGTAACAACATGTACTGACATTAATGCATTAAGACTTTATCTCCTTGTTACAATAAAACATCCCCTATATAGTTTCCAGTATCTTTTCCAGCCAATGGGTTTTTTGTGCGGCCAAATATATTTCTATAATAAATACCTGCAAACAAATGCATGGACAGTCAAGAAGACTGTTTCAGTACTGTCAGAACTTTAATGTGTTTATGTATGTCTGATGTCGATGAATATGATCACTGTTTACGTTTTAACTATTTCGAAGCCGAATGTCACAAAGACGACTCTTCCATGTTGAAAATTGGAACACTCCATTTTTCGTCCAACAGCACATTTAGTAAAAGTGTATGTCTAAGTGGCAAACAATACAGATATCAGGAGAGACGGCTCGTGACGAGGCGGAGCTGTCTCGCTCGAATCTGCATTGTTTACAAAAGCCTTTAAATGCCTTTATGTTATTTGCTAGTTTTAAACATATACATCTATAGATATTCTAAGCTCATTCGGAGAAGATCAGTTGGTTTTAAATATGTTATTGTTTTTTGTTTTTGTTTTCAGTTAGTATTCTAACGAACAAATGAAGTTTTCTCGATTCTTTCTTAGCGTGTGGGTGTTTGTTTTGTGTTTAGTATCGGCAGCTACAGTCTACGTTTTATTATTCGGTAGGTGGTATCTCTTTGTTGAGCCATTTCGCGCCATGCAGACGCATTTAGACTTTAAAAATATTTTTGTAACAAAAGCAGAAATGGCTGATTTTTTATCATCTCGATTCAGTGCTTATTTAATTTTTCTTCTTTGGAAAAAAAAACCACTCGCGAATTATTTCATTGCATTTAATTATTTTAATATTCAGAAAATATCAGCTTTATAGCTTTACCCGTATAATTTATCATACAAGAAAAAAGTTGACGAATTGAAGAAATTGATGAAGCAACAAACAGTTTGTCACTCGTCAATTCGTCGCTCGTCCAGTTAACTTCACAGCAGTTCGTCACTCGTCAATTCGTCCCTTATTAAGCTAAATTCACAAATAGTTTGAATTTCGTCACTCGTCAACCTAACTACACGGACCTAAAAAAGAGTCACAGTTCGTCACTCATCACTCGTCAACATAACTTCAAGGACCTAAGAAATAGACATTAATTCATGCATTTGGTTCTTTTGATTAAATATTGTGTTGTTACTAACATACATGTGTACTTTTAAAAGACATAACTAAGTGACAGGAGAATTGTGTTAATTGCATTTTTATCACCGCCCAACCAAAAATTAAAAGGGTTTTGTGATTGCACAAATAAATTCTGTAGATGGATGTTTAACGATTGATTAGAGTTGAAAACATTGCAGCAAAATAAGAAATTGCTCATCACGAGGGGAAAGCATAAACTCGAATGATACCCTTTTCGCTGTACATATACCTTTTATGTACATTATTTTCCCTGGACAATTTTCAGAATCAACAATTTCTAGCAAACTCTTGCCAAGGGAAGTTCTTATTACAGGTAAAGGTAGGTAACTTACTTGTTATGACTAACTTTGACTAATTCATTCCTTCTCCTGAGAATGGGGCATTGAACATACATCTCTTTCTACACTTAGTAGCGACCGTTGCTGTTTATGTCCATGTTGGAGAATGAATCCTTGAACATAATCATGTCTCTATATACCGAGGGCTTGGTGTGAAACGGTTGTAACTAAAAACCTATTTTAAAAAACACCCTAGTTTAGGGGCCATTTTGACCATTTTGTAAACAAGGCAAATTTAGATCCCATTGCTCAGAACGAGCAATGGCACCTAAATTTCCATTGCCTACCAAGAAAATTGATTTAACGTTTATAAAGACTTTATGGTGAAGTGATTAACTTTGGTCCATGGTAAAAATTTTTTTTTTGAGTTACAACCGTTTCACGCCAAGCCCTCGATACACTGAGCGACCATTGCTCTTTCTGCCATGTTGGAGAAGGAGGCAATAAACATATATCTCTTTATACCTTTGCTCTTTCTGCCATGTTGGAGAATGGGCCCTTGAACAAACAACTCTTTCTACACGGATTTGTATGTGTGTTGATACCAAATTCACGTCTTTCCCCTATATCAATTCAGTGTCCTTCTCTTTGTTTTCTTCCGGCCTTAGATCAACATGATACTGAGGATTATTCTGTCATTGGTAGTGTCGTCTTTGTGGAACTACATGACCGACCCAGTGAATTCTTCTTCTTTTTACTTATTAAGTCCCTTCCTTGGGGAAGACATATTGTTTTTGCCCTATGTGTTCAAACTTCAGAGGATGATTGGACTTATTGAGAATATGACCGCTAGTGTTTTAGGGTCATTGGGTCAAAGGTCAAGACCACCAAGATCAAATTCCGTCTCCGTTCAATATCTCAAAAGCCCTTTGTCACAAATTCTTCAAACTGTATAAGACTATTGGACTTATTGAATATATAGCCCCTATTCTTCTTTAGGGTCTCATGGTCAAAGGTCAATGTGAAGTTGGCTTTAAAGGTCATAATCCGTTTCAGTACAATAAATCATAACCTGTGTGTCCAAGAGTCTACAAACATTGATTGGACGTATTAAGTAGATGCCCTTTATTGCTTTTGAGTTTACTTGATCAAAATTCAATGTCAAGGGGACCTTAATGATCAAATTTAATTAAGTCTTTAAACTTCATAGGATGAGTGTACGTATTGAGTATATGATCATTAATGTTTTTTCGGATGAACTGGTCAGAGGGTAATCTCACAGGCGCCATGAAGGTCAAATCGGTTTCCGCTCATTAACTTAAAAACACTCTTTCCAGAGTCTTTAAACTTCAAATGGTTTGATTCCTTGGATAGATGACCCCACTGGTTTTGGACTAACTCGGTCAAAGGTCAATGTCACTGGAAATTATAAATATTAAATATGTGTCTGTTTAGTATCTCAAAAACCCTTTGACACAGAAGTTTCATAAATTCATTGGATGATTGGACCCAATGAAAAGATGACCAGTTATACTAATGTTCAATATCTCCAGAACCATTTGATAATTAGTCTTTAAACTTCACAAGATGATTGAATTTCGTGAGGAGATGACCCAAACTGATCTTTTTGTATCACATAGTCGAACATCTAAGTCCGGAATGATTGGCCTATGTGAGCAAAATACGCTTTCTTCGAAGAAGCATCTTCTAGTTTTCACTTGTCCCGTTTTTTTGTCTTTTTATTTGACTGCTTTTTGTTACCCGGTCAATATAGTTTCAATATTCTCTGTAAGCATATTTTCTTTGGATCTTTCTTAGTATTTAACCCGCTCCAAAACCGCATTCAATATTGGTTAGGCGTCGTCAATACGCCCGTAGTGAGTCATATCTAAGGTATGGTTCGATGGATTTGATAAGAAATAAGGAAATATTGACCACCACGTGTAGATGTCATACGGAAATCTCCACTAAGATTGCCTCAAAAACACAAGCTTTGGGTCCAAAACTAGGTCACAATGTCAAATGTATGTCACAAAGCATACAGAGACATGCGGATTTATTGTTGTAACTGCTTATGAATAATCACAACTTATATCTTAGCCGCATGTAACGATGTTGGGTCTAATCGACCTGGCCGATCATATGACATCATATACCTGTACATTTTTCGGAGCAAATACATGCGATTGTCATGCGCAGTTCAATCACGACAGATTGAAATTTCGTATCAGGAATGATGACGTCAGACAGTGCGCGGAGTTTGTTCAGCGAGGTTCCCGTTTTGAATCTGCGCTACGTAGTAAAATATGCAGACAACCAGTACTTTTAAGAAAATCGTTTCTGTTTTATGTATCGAAAACCTAGCGTCAAATGATAAAGTGATAAAACCCCGTAAATAAAGATTGTGTCGTCATTTTCTCCAACAAAACAATGAACATTTAATTTGATGATGTTATTGGGCGGGTTGAACGATTACTTAATTGATTGGGGTTTAACACCGTTTTCAACAATTTGTCCTCGTTTTCTCTCATCAGTACTCAACATAGCATACTTTCCAAGCAATTGGCTGCTTTTCTACATAGACTGTTTGCCCATTGGTAAAAGATGAAAGACGCTTGTCAAAGTGACTTTTGTCAAACGTCGGAAAGAATGTTGGCCGAGCTGGAGTTCGAACTCACAACCCCGGGAAAGACGGTCCACGTCGCTACCGACTGAGCTCTCGGCCTTTTATTGGGTGTGACCTACGTATTAGAATACGTTCTAAGGGCTTTGCCTAAGTATTGTAGTAAATATTCATCCCATTCATCTTTTCATATCAGGATTAAAAAATTGTTATCCCAATAAAAAATAAATTAAATTTGTATATTTGTTACTTTTTTGGCTTTTCATAGATTTAGGTATATATTAAATAAAAGAAATATTGCGTTGCATGGGCGATAAATGGGTTCGTATTGCTCGACTCGGAGCGTGGGAAAATCCATATCGATTTTTCTACGCTACTTGTCTTGCAATACGAATCCATTTATCGCTCTAGCAACATAATACTCCGTATATATTGACTTCTAGATCGTGTTATACTGTATATGTAGTATCTTGTACTAGATTACGTGTACGCGGACAGTGAAGACTCTTGCGAGACTGTGGATGTACGACATCGTCTGAGTTATTACTATTCGTACATTCAATACGATCCTAACTAACATAACATGGCTCTTCTATTTAGGAAAGACGGAAGGAGTCGCGCTATCGAAAACAAGTTTGCCCGAGGAATCAACATCAACGAAAACACGTATGTATATGTATGACACCACTTAATTACATATTGAAGCAATACTTATTATCGATTGGTCAGCATGAAAAACACGTCAGTGATCGGTTTGGTACAGTTCTCTGAATATTGATTTAAAGGTAATACAGCCCTGCATTAATTTAAACTTAAACCGAAACATATTTCCCCAAAACCAAGTTTGTTTTCAGTAATTTTCCGTAAACACCGACTTCAAGACGAAATGGGTTTTCGCATTTAACGGCAAAGTTTCGCGTATGTGGAACGCAACCAAGTCCTGCGTTCGGTAAAACAGTTTGGCAACCGTGAGCTACCTAACTGTTAATGGAACACCACCCTGCTCTGTGTTTAGTGAAATAGTTTGACAACCATGAATTACCGAACTGTTTATTGAACGCAACCCTGTCGTGCGTTCGGTGAAAGAGTTTGGCAACCGTGAGCTACCTAACTGTTAATAGAACGCCACCCTGCTCTGTGTTTGGTGAAATAGTTTTACAACCATGAATTACCGAACTGTTTATTGAACGCAACCCTGTCGTGCGTTAGGTGAAACAGTTTGGCAACCGTGAGCTACATAGCTTATCATTGACCGCAATCCTGCTGTGCGTTCGGTTAAACAGTTTGGCAACCATGAATTACCGAACTGTTTATTGAACGCAACCCGGCCCTGCGTTCGATGTAAAACGTTTAGCAACCATTAATTACCGAACTGATTATTGAACGCAACCCTGCCCTGCGTTTGTTGAAACAGTTTGGCAGCCGTGAGCGACCGAACTGTTTATTGAACGCAACCATGCCCTGCGTTCGAAAAAACAGTTTGGCAACCTAGAGCTACCAAACTGTTAATGGAACGCACCCTGTCCTGTGTTTGGTGAACTAGTTTGGCAACCATGAATTACCGAACTGTTTATTAATCGAATGGTAAGTCTTTACGTAGACGATCGGTTATGATTAATCGTTAGAATCCGTTCACGTTGATTGATTACCGGAAATGAACGAATGACAAGAAGCGGGTTTAACGATTGCCTCTGTAAAATTATCTGAGCCAAAGAACGACATGCATCGTTTCAAGCACTACAATGATTACCTCGCTTGTCGACCAATTTGATACGTTAATATGATGAGCCTTAACATAGTTTATTAAACAAAATGCCAGCAAGGTAAGCGCAAAGGAATTTGGAGATTGACAACCGTATATCGTTAAAGCTTCTTGCATTTTCTTTAATGGTATCATATTTCATATTTTTCTTTTAAACATATAAGAAGCAAAATGACTGCCATGGGAGGCATTTATATGTAGTTCTGGGCGCTATGTATTAAGAAACCCGTATCAAGCTGTCCCAAACGATAAATAATCAGGACAACTTTCGTCAAAAGTCGGCTTAAATTTGATTTTCCTCACCATGACGAGTTTGAGAACATCTCGTTTAAAAAATGGAAAATTCTTACAAATGAAAGTCGAGTTATTGAATAGAGTGAAAACATTGTGGCAATTTCTTCACATTATTTTCAAAAATCGTCTGCTACAAATGCGTCATAAAACCAAAATACGATATATGTTAAAGGTCAGACAATTGCACAGGTAAGGAGTGACATCTATGGAATCAGGATTGCGTTCAATATCAATATCATTACAACCAGCCCTAAACTTCGCTCGCTCCCTCGTATATAGATATGATGAGTGCCCCATACAAGTTGTCTCAGATTAACCTTTGCATCAGCCAAACAAATTGTCGCTTACAAAAGCTTTCGGTATAAAACAGGTAGTTAACATAACCTATATAAATAATCAATAAAGAGCGGCGGTGATTGTAAAGTGCTCCGATTGGATAGCATGGGCGTTTTCAGTATTTGCGATTTCATTAGACATAACACTCGAGAACGTGCTCATGCGTTTTTACGTGTATAAGGTCAATTCCCAACGACCCTTTATGTTGTATAAGTCAGATCCAATATATGCACAACGACGTATTTTGGTATTTTAATGATACTGATTCAATAAACACTTAATTTCTTTCTATTCCTAAAACGTGAATACCTATTTCGTCCTGGAACAACGAAGTCGGCAGACACAGACACTTTTTAGAAACTTCGTTTGGTTTTATTTTGAATAACTTTGTCAATTGCTTTCAAAGCAGTCATGGGGAAGTGCTCTTGTACAAAGAACAATTCCTACCCTAATTTTTATTTCATGTTCATGCTTTATTGAACTTTGGAAAACGCACTTGAACAGGTATCCATACATTTGCTACACTATTTACATACAGAAGTAGAAACAATATCCTTAGTCTTCAGTTTTACACAAAAGAGGCAACCCTACTGAGAAATAAATTAAATGTACCATGATTTCTTCTTAGAAAATGGTTGCTATATTGACCATTCATTGATTAATTCATTCGTACGCTCATTTATCATTCATTGATACTCTCATTCATTTATTCATACGTTCATTCGTTCATTCATTAATCCATTACTTACTTACTTAATTAATTCATACGTCGCTCATTATTTACTTAAAGTTTATTGTTTCCGTTACCCATTATTCATCCCCATTTAAATATAGTTGCAGCTGTTATATATGATTCGTTTACAAATGCATTCTCATATTTTGACATTGCTCATCCTAGAAACGTTTATAAATAGCATTCTTTTTTTAAATACATTTACCTTATTACAAATTCAAATTCATGTTGTTCTTATATTCCTTTCAAGCACATTGTATGTATATGTTTGCTTTAAGACAATGTACTTTGATCTGTCGGTTTGTCTCCTAATGATGGCTAGAGATCATGTAAACGTGAACTGTTGACATGATATAAGTGAACTAATGTAACGGCGTAGATGAAAGACGTTATTAAGAGTTAAGCCGATATAAGATAACAAGTATGCAGTGTACAACCCGGGAAATAATGCATTCGGTCTATTTATTGCAGTCAATCAAACGGATGTCAAAAGTCTAAGATATTCGGATTATTGCAATGACACCCTCTTACAACCACAAAACGTGAACATGAAAAGAATTTCTTCATACCAGTTTCCTGGCATTGAAGAGTACATAAAAGGTACGTCTGAAATTATTTGTGTGTGTCTGTCTGTCTCTCTATCTGTATGTCTGCCTGTCTCTGTCCGTCTGTCTCTGTCGTCTGTCTGTCTGTCTGTATGTCTGTCTCTGTCCGTCTGTCTCTGTATGTATGTATGTCTGTCTGTCTCTGTATGTCTGTCTCTGTCTGTCTGTCTCTGTCTGTCTCTCTGTCTGTCTGTTTCTCTCTCTGTCTGTCTGTTTATCTCTGTCTGTCTGTCTGTCTGTCTGTCTGTCTGTCTGTCTCTGTCTGTCTCTGTCTGTCTATGTCTGTCTGTCTGTCTGTCTGTCTCTGTCTCTGTCTGTCTCTCTGTATGTCTCTGTCTGTCTTTGTCTGTCCCTGTCTCTGTATGTCTATCTGTCTGTCTGTCTGTCTGTCTCTGTCTGTCCCTGTTTGTCTCTGTATGTCTGTCTCTGTCTGTCTGTCTGTCTGATCATTTAAACGAAGGTATTGCACAAACATATACTTTTAAATTTTAACCACTGTACGAAAGTAAGATATCTCTTCAATTACATTACCGAATATGGATTTAAGAGATTTATGACATACAACCCTTGTCAAGAGACCTATTGATATATTGGACGATTTGTGAATAGAGGACATGGTTTCTATTTTCCAGAATTGTTTCCAACGGATATGAGCCCTGTGATTCCCGACGTTCCTCTCTTTATAACAGGTTTCTCGGCTAATCATGTTAAGGAAGGTCTTGCACTAATCGACAACTTCAAAACATTTATAAAAGTCAGATATCCAGAATTTAAATTACACGTTTATGATATTGGCATCACTGCTAAACAAAAGGAAGAGGTACGTACGTCTTTATTGCATACGAGAATATTTTCCCTATTACAATTATGTACAAGAGATGCTGAAAGATGCAGCAGTTCGATGTTAGCGCGGGAATCAGCAGTTTATGGCTAAAGAAATACTGTTTGATTCGAAAAACACGAAACCCGATTTTAAATATATGATTTAAATATATGATAACAATAGTTTTTTAGTTAAATACGTAAAATGGAAACAAAAATACCTTTTCCCAACGTGTTGACCTCGATCTCCCAAAATGATTGTAAACATTTGTCTGCGCTCTGGTAACATGCTTGTGTTCAGTTGCGTGACTTGGATCGAAGTCAAGAGAAAAAGAGGGAGAAATGTAACGGGAACGGGTATAAATATCACTTATACAGCCTTGCTTTGGAAGTCGGCTTTTATAGCGACGTCGGTAGAGTGGTTGACCTTTTCGTAAAGTTAAGCAACGTTCATCGCGGTAAGTGCCTGGATGGGTTACCCGCGATGGCTTAACGCCGGTACACGTTAAACTATGGGTTTAATTTACATTTTAATTATAAAAAAACTACTCGCATACAAACTCGAACGAGAACCAGTCTAGTGATGAACTGCCACGGAAATATCCGAGAGCTGACGGTAAAATACGGTGCATGCGCGATCAAGACGATAAACACGGCGCATGCGCAAGCCCATTACACCAGTGACAGCTTTTTCACAACCAATATATGCACTGGTGCTGAAGCACCCGAGCAATAACAATAAAACATTTGGCCTATGGCGATTTGGGCATTATCGATATCCCGAATTGGCACCAGTTAAAGATACAATGGCGTAAACCCTGGTGTGCAATATTTCTAAGATGCATTTAGTACACAATAACATATCCGCAGACATTAAAGCTTCTGCTGAGACTGTTTAGTTTAATCTTATTTATTTTACATTGATTTGCAAAACAAGCTTTCATCTTATATAAATCACGCTCAATGTCTGCTTCCTGGAGACTTAACCAGTACTCGCGCCGACAAAACTCGCGCATTATGGGACTCGAACCGGAGACCTTTGCTCGAGAGGCCGACGCTCTACCTCTGCACCAGTCTTCCACCGTATTATTCACTGAATGCACATACAGTAATACCCCCGAATCGCCATACGAAGCACGTTTAAATCAATCGTAATTTTAAGCAGAAAATACATACATTGTTTGAATAGTTTAAAACCTTAGCGAAAATACTTCCAAAATTGGCTAAGCGATTATTCAAAGGAAAATTAGTCAAATACGAGATATCTACAACCCGACATCTTACGTTCGAATCCTGGTGGTATTCCCATTAGTTCAGTTTCTTTGTTCTTGTCTTTTTCTCAGTTATTATCCAACTTTCGCAGGCGGCAAAAGTGTTCCGTTGAACGATATTATGTTAACTATGCTTGTAAGAAATGTTAATACATAGTTCCAGGAACTACACTACCTTCCCTTGTCGGCCATTTAGTAAAGCAAATTAACCCTTTCCCTCATATAGACGCTTTCTGACACCTCTGCAGTGGACGGCTTTTTGAAAACATAGCAACAAAAGAAGAAATTGTACAAAACGTGCGATTTCTCCTTTTGTCACAATGTTTTCCACTTTTTGTCATAGGTTATCCATTCAATTATGGATATTTTCTATGTTTTGACAAAATACGTTCAAAGTCGTCTTCTACAAAATTGTCGTATGAAACACAAAGCAATGTGAGGTTGACTACCATGTTTCGTTGAAGATTTTTTTGATCAGATCATTTCATCTTCTTGATTTAATTATTTTTAGCATGTAGTTGCTCAAAACCCTTTCATGCAACGCCAAAAACATTTTAAAAAAGGATGTTGCATACAATGCAGATTCTGGTGAGACATCTCGTAACGAGCCGTCTCTCCTGATTTCTGCACTGTTTGCCACTTAGACATTTAATGTTACCAAATGTTCTGTTGGTCGAAAAATGGAGTTGTCCAAATGTCAACATGGAAGAGTCGCATTTGGGAAATTCGGCAGTGAATTATATTTTATTTGGTCTTTCTCTTTTCAACGTATAAGAAATATACTTATCAAAATGGCCGACAGGGGTGGTAATAGTTTTGTTTTGGGAACTCTGTTTACTTGTAGTTTGATATAAATAATATAAAGAAATTATGGACCATGTTTATACTCTCTTTTATTTCCACTATATGTCTCTATAGTCGTTTTCCATTGTATTAAATCAATTCAAGTATACGCACTACTATATTTCGACAGCAACACTGTATAATGTATGTATTTTTATTTTCTCAAAAGTACAAGTACTATTGCTTTCAAACTTGTGTCATAGTTACGGCTAATATACCACATTCACAACATTCAATAGTGTAGATGCTGAGGGTTACCTTTCTTTGGGGTGAAAACATAACATTCTGTGGATATTTACGGAACTGGAGAAGAAGACATAGCCACTTCATTTTTTGCTAGATTTATTTCAAACATTTCCTACACATTTTATAAGTTTTGGGTTTGGTTCACAGTCACGGTTATGGTGGAGTGTCCTTGTGCAAAGCACATTTCCTTGTCTAATACTGGTTTATTTACCCCCGAGATCATGAATAAGTGAACTGTAGTCGTGATATAACTGTTACAATGTTGAAAGCAGCGTAAAACCAAAACAAATATAACAAAACGCATTTTATAAATGAATAATTTGGTATATAAAGCGGACTTTTGGGCCATACAATAGGATTTATATTTTCACCATAGTAACAATTTATACCCTTTTAACATTGCATGTTGTAGGTGATGGTAGGTGATGAGATTAGATGACTTATCTTTTCGGGTTTTTATATGACCGTTTTGAAAAAACGGATCGTATTATAGTTTTGCCTGCGGCGTATGGGCGGGCAGGCGGGCGGGCGGGCGGGCGATCGGGCGGGCGGGCGGGCGATCGGGCGGGCGGGCAGTATGTTGTCAGCTCAATAACTTTAGAAGACTTTGTCCAATCAACACCAAATTTGGTCAGAATGTGTATTGGGATAATATCTCAGACAGGTCTTATAACTAGCTATATCGCTTAAGTCAATCGAGAGTTATTGCCCTTTAATTATAGAAATTACCCAACATTGGTCTTGTTAGCTCAATAACTTTAGAAGCCTTTTTTCAATCATCACCAAATTTAGTCAAAATGTGTATTTGCATACTATTACGGACAAGTTTGATAATTAGCTATATCGCTTTAGTCAATCGAGAGTTATTGCCCTTTAATTATAGAAATTGCCCAAAATTGGTCTTGTCAGCTCAATTACTTTAGAAGCCTTTGTCCAATCATCACCAAGTTTAGTCAGAATGTGTATTGGCATAATATCTCGGACAAGTTTGATAAGTAGTCATATCGCTTTTAGTCAATCAAGAGTCATCACCCTTTAATTATAGAAATAGCTATAGTTTTCAAACTTTGATCATAGTAATATATAATACCCTTTTAACATTGTATGTTGTAGGTGATGAGTTAAGATGACTTATCTGTTATGGGTAAACACATGAGTTTTGTTGGATTTTAAGAATTCAAAATTTCTTTCTTGATAGATTAAACATTCAGTTTGTCGTCTTTTGCACTTGCACTGGTAGTCAAAACGCGGGACGGCAACAAATATACCTAAGAGTAACTCGTTTTTATCATTCAGGTCAAATTGGCGTGTAACTGCACAGTAGAGAAATTCCCTCTGGAAAAGTTCCCAGAACATGATCGTATTTTGAAAGGGTATGGGTGGAAACCGTTAATTATACAGGTAATAACCAGCTCGTTGACTATCTGATTCGACATTTGAGCCGTTCCACGAGAAAACCAACATTATGGTCTCTGAGTAATGTATTGACCCAGATCAACCTGAGCAGTAAGCGCAGGCTAATCCCGGCCGACACATTCCGTATCAGGGGGATAGAGGTATAGACTCATGATTCCTGAAACAGAAAATCGACAGTAGGCGAAAATTGTCTGTACGGGTTACCCTTATCCGGTTCGATACTTTACGCAGTCCACACTGTTGGTTTTCTCGTGGAACGGCTATTATTATTTAACCCTTTCCCTCATATAGACGCTTTCTGACGCCTCTGCAGCAGACGGATTTTTGAAAACATAGCAATAAAAGAAGAAATTGCTCAAAACGAGCAATTTCTCCTTTTGCCACAATGTTTTCCACTTTTAATCATAGGTTATCCAGTCAGTTATAAAGATTTTTTATTTGTTAACAAAATATGTTTTAAAGTCGTCTGCTGCAGAATTGTCGTATGAGGGAAAGAGTTGGAAATGGACTAGACTACAGATGGCTGTCATTATCTCCCTTTGATTCTGTTCCAACTTAAAGTAATTTCGGACACTAATTGGAAGCGTCCTGACAGAAGCATCTTATTGTGTTTGAATTGTGTTTGAATGGAATTTTACGCCGTTTTCAGCAGTGTTTTATTTATATCACGGCTTTACCTAGGTAGTTTACTTGTAATACCTGTAGTTCTTACTTCGGCACCGATGGATCAGTCGTAATGCTACCCCTGCAACCCTGATCTCCTAAGAGGGAAGTATATTACTCTCAATTGTACAGGTTTTTTTAATGATCGCGGACGATATAAGCGTATGTGAGACAGATATGGTTTAGAGAAATATTGTAAAAACTCGTTTTGTATCTGGAGATATTTATTGGATTGACGATATTAGAACCTGAACGTGTCAAAGGGTACGCGTTGGCTTTGAGAACAGCGAATATCCAGATCAGAATTTGTAATTGCACACTCTGAGTCTGATCACGATCCACACTGTTCACATTTAACTCAGATATTTAGCTTGTTAGAAGCTGCTGACAGCGTGTGTAGAATCTGATAGGACGGATATGATGTATAGGCCGATGTTAACCTACAAGTTCATACATATCAACTTGTATCTATTTCAACGGATTTTTTTATTTAGAATGTTTGTTAACTCTTCTCTCTCCCCACCTGCGTCATTAGTCTTCCACCAATGGGCTAAGTCTATGTGGAAAAGCAGCCAGTTGCTTGGGAAGATTTTTGTGTGGAGTACCGGTGTGAGAAAACCAGGAAATGCATGAGTAGGTGAACTGGCCGCCGTGATATAACTGAGAAATTGTTAAAAACGGCGTTAAACCCCAATCAATCGATCAATCTCTTCCAACCTACAACAAATCTGTAGCCAACGATTTGAAAAACATGTATTCTTTATAATAAATGTCTTTTATTGTCAACATTGTTAAAAGTCGACTGCATATTGGAAAGAATTAAAAATACGTTTTCTGATTTAGTTTGCAGCTCGGAAGTACCGTTTCGTAATTTGGATGGACGCTTGTATCAGGTTTAGTAAATCGAACATTGATGGCTTATTAACTAAAATCAAAACGTATGGCATTGTTACTGGTAGTGCCGTTGCATCAATTGCGACGATGACATTAAAAGAAACATTCGATTTCCTTAACGAACAACCCTGCTTGTATACTGGCATTCCAGAAATAGCTGCGAACTTTGTTGCCATCCGAGAAACAGATGTGGTGAGGGATTACATAATGAAGCCATGGGTGTCATGCGCGCTCATCAGGGGATGTTTAGTATCTAGCGAAGATGTGTACCAAGCTCTTTCTTGTAAGCGGCCAGGCAGATACCATAAATGTCATAGATTTGACCAATCCGTCCTTGGAATTTTGATGCACAGGCTGAACCATGCGAAATATCGTGACAACGTTGTGAATAGTCAATATTTCAGCTGTTGCCGCGACTGTGTGTCATTAAGTAAACCTAATGCGCAGGCAAAGAGTAAACGCCCCAAATAGTATCTTCTCTAGGGTTTCTAATTATATGGGGCTAAATCTAACCATATCAGTTACAGTGGGATGTTATATCCCATATACAAATACGTTCTTTCATTTCTAAATTTCCTTTGGTACCGATTTCCGCTTTAATGGGACATATTCGGGATCAAACCTGTTAGATTTTTGCTCATTTTTACATTTTATTTTTCGCCTAAATCTACCTTGGTTTCTATCATTCAAAACAATGTTTATTTGTATAATACATTCGTCGAAGCTGTAATAAATAATTAAATTGACATTGTGTGATTGATTCAACAATTATTCAGTCATATCACGACGGCCAGTTTACATACACATGCGTTTCCTGGCTTTTTTGTAATACCAGTACTCAACACAACATACTTCCCAAGCAACTAGCTGCTTTCCCCCATATACTGTTAGCCCATTGGTGAGAGACGAATGACGCATGTCACAGGGCCTTTTGTCAAACGTCGAAAAGAATGTTGGCCGAAATGGGATTCGAACTCACAACCCCTGGATTGACATTAAATTGACAACGGATGTATGTAGACATTTTAAGTTTGAGCTTGAGTTTGTTATTTCTGTGAGTAGATCCCATGGATGCAGATCTGTTAATAGTTGACATAACCATAGTCTAGAGTTTGTTTGACGAGAGTAAATAGCCTAAAATAACAACAAAACTATAAAACCTAAGTTTTATTTTATTTTGTGAAATGTCTATTAGTAGAACATTTATTAGCTGTCATCCTGGGATTAAATATGTGCACCATGATACAATTTCATGTCAAAATTCTTCACGAACTACCAAATCGTTACTATCTGCCTATGTGTAAATGCTGTAATGACGTCACTGCTAGGTTCAACTTATCGTGATTGTTTGGAAAAGATATGCTTGACCACCGGTGGCTTGACATGGTAAATCACACATCTTTGAGCAAAAATACGTATAACAAGAAAACCTAGGCATATCATACTAAAACAAATCTTGAACAAATAGGACTTTCAAACGTATAGAACCAATATAACATGCATATAAATTACAATTATATTAAGCAAAGAAGCAAAGGATAACAGATATTTACCAACAACACTGGTATACTGAAATTAAAAAATCTACACGACTTGAAAAATATTGTTTATTTAAACATTCTTTCGACCAGTAAAACTATCTTGAACTCATTAAAGAACACATATTTAGAACTGCTTTTACAAAATTTCGCGCTTCGTCCCATGAATTAAACATTGAAAGTGGTCGTTATAACAATATTTCAAGAAATGAAAGATACTGCGTAAATTGTACCTCTAAATTAATTGAAAATGAATATCATTTTTTACTCATTTGTTCTAAATATTCTGATCTAAGATCTAAATATTCTGATCTAAGATCTAAATACATCAAAATATATTATTATACGTGGCCACCTCAACAACAAAATCAAAAAAAGTAATCGCCTTTACGCGGTGAAGTGGTTAAATAGGGACGCTTGTGTGGGTTAAATGTATATGCTTTGCTCTTTTGTAAATACACATTAAATTATGTTAATATGTATTTTGTGACATTTTTTTTAAAGGTCTGTGGGTTTACATATTAATGCTTTACAAATACAACATTAGTTCTTCATGGAAATTTAATTCTTTGAACACTTTTGAAAGAGGACCACCAAAGGAAAATTCCTGTGAAGTTTGGATGAAATTGATGTTTTAGGAGAAGTCACAGAAAACGAACATTATCTTATTTTCATAGTTGACTGTGACATACCTGAAATCATCTTAATTAAGACACACAGTAAGTAAATGTTTATTTTCGGTGTTAAACGCCGCTTTCAACATTTGTTATGTTATATCACGGAGTTCCCTGGGTAAGTTAGCTTCATTTCAATTAAGGTTCACCATCTCCCACATATCGACAGACATCTTTTCACGCATCTGCAGCAAAGAAACTTTGAAAAGAAGTGTGACAAAAGGAGAAGTTGCCCATGGTGACTAGTTTTTCCTTTTGACACAGTATAGTCTACATCATACAGTATTTGTACTTCCAATTAAATAGAATGTCTAAATTCCTGGCTAGATGTTTTAAAAGTCGCCTGCTGAGGGAAAGAGTGAAACAGTTACTCAAATAAGTAGGCGTACTTCAGTATTTAGTATTATTTTTCCGGTTGATTCCTGGTAGCTCAGTCGGTCCAGGATTTGAGTTAAAAACCAACCTCAGCCAATATTATTGAAGGAATAACGTTACTAGCGTCATTTGTCTTCCACCAATGGAGTAACGATATTGTTAGTACTGGTGTCAGGCAACACATGGACACGTGAACTGGTCGTCGATGTATGACTGATCTTTGTTGTAGAACATGGCTTTTAACACCACCCAATCAAACCTGTCAACACATTGGATCGAGAGGTCTGGGGTTCAAATCCCGGACTTTGAGTGGTGATTTCAGGCGTCTCCCACTCAACTAGAGGTCAGATATTGGTGTTATTAATATTATAACGACACAGCTGGTAACATTATAAACCCATCATAACGAGACATGTTTACCAACTATGTTTCAAATCGGTTCATGATGAGCTTAATTTTCTCCATTTACGGTTTTAATCCTTTCCAACATAAAAGTATATACTCTTACTGTGCCTCTGCAACAGACGACTTTTGAAATAATTGTGGCAAAAGGTGAAATTGCTCATAATAAGCTGATTTTTTTCCATTTACGGTGTTAACCCTTTCCTACATACGAGTATATACCCCCCATGAGCCTCTGCAACAAACGACTTTTGAAATCATTGTGGCAAAAGGTGAAATTGCTCAAAATGAGCTTAATTTTCTCCATTTACGGTTTCAACCATTTCCCACATACGAGTATATACAATTTCTGAGCCTCTGCAGCAGACAACTTTTGAAATCATTGTGGCGAAAGGTGAACTTGCTCATAATGAGCAATTGCTCCATTTGTCACAAAGAATTCACACTCTTTTCAATTATCTTACATTCATTTATAGAGATTATTTATGTTTTGTACTTGATGAATTCAAAGTCTGTCAGGTTAAACATCATTTAAATCATCGTGGCAAAAGGAGAAATTGCTTATAGTGAGCAATCATGATTTGCATTTACCACAATATATATTTGAACACCTTTCAGTTATCATACTATCATTTTACCGATTTATTATATTTTGTACTTGATCAGTTCAAATGTGTCTGCTGCAGATTTGCTTTTCGTGGGAAGTGGTTAAATCCTTATCCTCTGTCATGACTTACCGATACAAAACAAAACTAGCATTTTCTGTGTGTTTGTCATATTTGACAATAAATTATCATTACAGGGCTTGTGTTTAATACACATAAATGATTGTCTTTGGAATAAATTTGAATTTATCATAACCTCTTGTCCATTTATCTTAAGTTTTAGTCTTATATGTCACTTTTCATGATCAGTTTAACTCTAAATCATCTCATTCACTTAAAACACAGACCCTGCCAGGTTAAATGTCCTACATAATACTTAAATCTTCAAGTAGTAGTAAATGTTTTGTAGGTATGTTTCACCTGGAAAATCTTTCATGCAAATCTAAGTAATCAATATCACAGTAAAACATCTAAATAGCATCCGAATTTACACTTTCCAACTTGAAGACGCTTATTGCGTCATCTTCATCAGACAATATTTAGAAAACATTGTGGCGAAAGGAGAAATTGCTCTTAATGAGCAATTACTCATTTTGTCACGATGTTTTCAAATATATCCAATGATTATACTTAAATTTATAGATATTTTCCGTATTTTGTCAAGATATTTTCAAAGTTGTTTACTGCAGATGTTTTCTATGTGGAAAGGGTTAACTCTTTCATATATAAAACAAATGTGCACTGGATGATTTTGAAAGCATCTAGACAACAATTTGTAAAATACATTTTTGTTTAATGTTTTAAAGTTTAAAATATTACTTTTCTCATAAATAGCTCCCTTTCACAAAATATGTCCTCTGCACATGTGAAAGGACTGCTGCATGAGGGGTGGGTTAACGCATCTCCTTGTAGACATGAATATTGACATCACTAATTTGTACACCACATTTGAAAAAGTTATAATTGAAAAACGGGAAATAATTGCCGGTAGTGAACAATTTTTCATACACTTGTTATTGACATGATTGTATGTTGGCTTAGACAATATTTGCCAAATGCAATCTCTATAGTGTTAACAAGAATTTTCTCAAATTCGGACTAGTGGCCTAGTTTTTAAACGGACATGACTCATATTTGAACTTAGCCTAGATATCATCAAGTCAAACATTCTAGTAAAGTTCCAACATGTTCACGTTAAAATGCGGCTTCCAGAGTGTTAATAAGATTTTCCTCCAATTTGGCCTTGTGACCTGACATGACCTATATACGAACTTGGCCTAGATATCACTAATACAAACATTCTGACAACGTTTCAACATGCTCAAGTTAAACTGCGGCTTCCAGAGTGTTAACAAGATGATCTAGATTTGATGGAGATGTATGTTCTGATAAGCTTTCATGAAGAATGAATGCAAAATGTTGCCTCTAGTGTGTTTTAAAACAAGCAAGTGTTGACGACGAATGAGGGACGACGGACAAAAGGCAATCACAAAAACTCACCTTGAGCTGGTGAGCTAAACTGTGTTAAAGATACATGAAACAAGGATGTAATAAATTGAGAAAAAATACTAGGAATAGTAAAATGGGACGGAAGTTTTGTATCACAACAAAACAAAGTAAATTCCAACTAATAAATTATAATTATTATCTGGACGTCATTTTTAACAACAGACAACTTTAAAACATCTGTAAAAGTAAATATCCAAATTAAATAGAGTTGAAAACATTGTGGCAAAATGAATACTTGCTCATTAGGAGCAATTTCTTCTTTTACCCCGATGTTTTAAAAAGTTGTCTCCTGCAGATATGTCAAAATGCGTCTGAAAGGGTCACTCCTTTGCCACATCCGAAATAACCCTTTCACTCATACGACAATTCTGCAGCAGACAACTTTGATGTTTTTTTGTCAAAAATAGAAAATCTCTATAATTGAATGAATAACCTATGACTAAAAGTGGAAAACATTGTGGCAAAAGGAGAAATTGCTCGTCTTGAGCAATTTCTTCTTTTGTCACTATGTTTTCAAAAAGGTGTCTGCTACAGGGGCGTCAGCGAGCGTCTATATGAGGGAAAGGGGCTAAGCGTATTTCAAATCCTTCAGAATGCATGAAATCTTCAGCAAAATACACCTTGGCAAAAATATGGAATATCTCTATAAAATGAATATATCACTACTAGATAGAGTTGACAATAAATTAACAAAAGGAGAGATTGCTCAAGTTTGTATTCATGTTGGAACAGGTATAGGCATAGAAAAGCATTTTGAACCATCCAGCATGACACTTTTGAAATTAGATACTTTGACAGTGAAACTGTGAAACATTTTCTCTTTTCCTACAATATTTTTACAATAAAAAATTTACATTTCATTTTGTTTTCTCTCCTTCATATATTCCAAAAGAGTTTTAGAATGTCACAGCAGTATCAGAACATACATGTACATCGTGTACATTAATTATCAACATATTGACTTTGATAACCTTTCGAATAAATGTGATATTGCTTTCCATAAAGTATTTATGACAGATGTTTAACCCTTTCCCACATATGGATGCCTCTGCAGCTGATGAATTTTGAAAAACTTGTAGCAAAAGGCGAAATTGCTCGTAATGAGCAAATTCTTTCTTTTGCCACAATGTTTCAACTTTTTTAGGCAATTATACCTTCATTTATAGATATCTTTTTGTTTTTTGCGTTGATTTCTCCAGTCATCTGCTGTAGATTTTCTGTATGTGGGAAAGGGTTAAAATCCTTAAATAAGGGAAACGATGTTCCCTTTAAAATTCATGATACATGTACTATTTAAATTATGCAACATAACAGTATATTTATTTTTCTCAAAATACCAACACATAATCTTGTGGCCCTATAGGACGTTTGTGCAAATGGAAAACTTATAAATGTAATGTTAAACCCTTTCCAACATAATATAGAAACTTTCTGAGTAGATGTCTTTCGATAAAATACCAAGGACAAATTCAATAATAGTAATGTTCAATATTTTCGCCTAAATTATTTCAAAGAAGTATGTTTCAGAGGGTTACAACCAGTTTTAGGATGTCCCACTGTTTTAATTAAGATTGCATTAATTCATCGAAATAGAAATTATTGGTTTGTTGGGTAATTTTTCTTTTTAAGTTCAATGAGATTCTTTGAATCTCAACCATTAACTGTCATGGGACAAGAGAAAGTAGTACAAAATATCTATATAGTTATTAAATATAAGCTAAAATGAACATAATCCATTAATGACCATACAAAACTAAATTATTTATAACAAAACAAATACATAACTTTACCCTGTCCCACAATCAATATCTGTGCATCAGACAACTGAAAACATCTTGGCAAAAATATGAGAAATCTCAGTAAATGAAAGAATATTAATTGAATAATGTAAAAAGTATTGTGACATAAGGAGAAATTGCTCGTTTTAACCATGTTTTCAAGTCATCAGCTGCATAGTAATCAAAATATGTCTATATGAAGGAAAAGGTTGAACAAGTTCAACTGGAATGCTTCACAACCATTAACAAAAGACAAACAATGGGGATTCAAAATAGTGTATCTTTATAAACCTTCAAATCAGATCTAAATCATGCTGCTTTATATTTTAGACTCAGATTTGACCAAATCAACAAAAGTATTTAACCCTTTCCAACATACTATAAATTTGCTGCAGGTGACCTTGGTAAAATCTAAAAAAAAAAATACTAATGGTAGTGCATGTTATTATTGATAGCGTTATAAACATTGTGGTAAATTGTTGAATGTGCTAATTGTGAGCAATATCTCCTTTTGTCACAATGCTTAACAAAGTCATCTGCTCTAGAGGCGTCAAAACATGTATGTACGTATGTGAGAAAGTGGTAACCCTTTCCCTCATATAGACAATTTCTGACGCCTATGCAGCAGACGTCTTTTTGAAAACATAGTGACAAAAGAAGAAATTGCTCAAAACGAGCAATTTCTTCTTTTGACACAATGCTTTCCACTTTTAGTCATAGGTTATCCATGCAATTATAGAGATTTTCTAATTTTTGACAAAATATGTGTGTCGCCTACCAATATGTCGGTAAGTAAAACATGACAAACGGACACACGGCAGAGAAGAGTTCCCTATACATTGCCCTGCTAAGACAGATGACACAAAAACATGTGACGAAAAACAAGAAGGCCAAGATGGTCCTAAATCAATCACCTTAGTCATAGTATAACAGCATATGTGTAACTGCTAATAATTATTTGGGCAAATTGGATCAAGAGTGAGAATAAAATGGGAAGGAGTGGATACTGTAGATGAAACAGCTTATAAGTAAACGATTTTTGTAATAAGGCATATTAGATATTTCAACAATGTGAAAAAGGACGACAAAAAGTACATGTGAAGTTTGATCCAATGGTTAAGGAGATGTCATTTGAAGCTAAAAGTTCATAGTACCCCTTTTCTGATCCCTCCTGGCAGCTTTCTTATTCAACCAATCATTATGGCTTAAACAAATTATGCGCAGGGTCACCAAAGGAACATTTCTGCGCAATAAGTTAAACAATTTCTGATTTCGTTAAGCCAATAAGAAATTAACTGTGAATTTGGAATAACAATGATTATTTGAATGGTTGAAAAATATTGAAAATATTTTCCATCCAAAAAAAAGAAGTATGAAGAAATATATTTATTATAAATAGGTACAATGGTGCCATTTAGTGACTAGAAATTCTCTCTTTGATCTAAAGATTAACAATATAACTAAATGCACACAACGGATAAAAAGAAGGAAATGAATACATATCTAACTAAACTAAACCATTTACCCATGTGCAGACGCATCTGCAGCAAGCATTTTTTGAAAACATTCTGACTCAAGGTGAAATGACTTCTTTTTTAGCAACAATGATGTCAACTCTTTTCAATAATTTTCTTTCATAAATTCTTGTGTTAATGTTTTAAAACTCATCTGTTTCAGAATAATTGTTGTTATGTTGGAAAGAGTAATAATCCATACATTAACCCTTTCCATACAATGAATCTGCATCAGACGACTTTGAAAACACAAAATATGGAACATTTCTATAAACATAAAAGAAGGATTATTAAATAGAATTGAAACTATTGCGGCAAATGAAAATACAAGCATACTGCGACGATGGTTCTCTCTTGTCTCTACTCTCACGACACCGCACGAATAATGAAACAAGCTATCGAGTTGTCGCGAGAACAACGTCAAATTCACTTGAATATTTCTTCTCCTCGTGTAAAAGTACGGGAAACGGAAGTTGTAATGGCTATGTGAAGTGCTCTCTGGTTGGTCGATATTTGGTCGTGTCCGGATTTTTAGCCAACCAGCGATCAGGTAATAGGAAACCATTTCTGTTTGTGTCGATATATTTAGTTTTGACGTGTCTGTGTTTTCCGCGGAAATGGTTCCCCTTACGGCAACTCAAATATTAAGAAAACGAAGAGACGGATCAAAAATCGGGACGATCATTCGATATAGCAACTGATGGGCTACACAACGCACACCGAGTGTTTTTCACACGTTTCCATAGCAACGGTGGTTTCTATGGCGACCATACTACAAAAGGAACAACTAGAGCCTAGACCCTTCATCCCTACCAAGTTTGGTCGAAATCTGTTGAATAGTTTTGGCGCTACGCTTGCCACAAACAAACAAACATTTCACAAACAAACGGACAGAAACGAAGACCGACTTTAAGGGTCTCTAGAAGAGAGAACTAATAAATAACTCATTATGAGACATTTCTCCTTTGCCTCATAATTTTTCAAAGTCTGCTGCAGTTGTTTCAAAAGGTATCTGCAAGTTAGAACTGGTTAAGATTCTAAGTTGCATTGAATAACTGGACAGATTTACTCATGACAACAATATTTCCTTCTCTAAATCGCATAATTACAACCTGAACTTTATATATCGTTAACCCTTGCCCATATGCAGCAAATCTGCAGCAGACGACTTTGAAAATGTCTACTAAAAAATATGGAAAATCTATAATTGTAGGTATAATTACTGAAGAGTTGAAAACATAATAGCAAAGAAGAATTTGCTCGTTTTGAGCAATTTCTTCTTTTGTCGCCATGTTTTCAAACAACTGTCTGCTGCTGAGACGTCGAAAAGCGTCTATATGAGGGAAAGGGGGGTTAATAAGTTTAATGAGTATTAGAAGTAATACAGGAATGATATTAAGATTATCCTAAATCAAAACAAGTGGGCCATGAGGCATTTGATCACTCTCCTGAGAATGTGCCATTTAACCCTCCCTTTCCGATGTAAGGGCACTTTCTGACCCATCTGCAGTAGACGACCTTTGGAAACATTGTTTTCAACTTTCTTCTGAAACTTTACATTTATATATAGAGATTTGCCAAATTTGTCTCCAGATTCTTTCAAAGTCGTAGGAACATATCTGTCAAATTATCTTGAAATCAGAGCAGAACAGTTTGCATGAGTTCTGTCATTTTGGGCCTCTTTGAAGCTGCATGGTCTTTTGCAACTAATCAATACAACTTGGAATGTATGGGTAGAGGGTCACTTAAGGTCTGAGGTGAGGAATTTTAAAAGTTGTGTGATTTCTTTTTCCCGTTGCTGATACTGCAGGAACCAAAGATATTCACAGAAATTGTTCGTCTGTGGACCACCAGGTGTTGTTTTAAGGTTTTTTGGACGCCGCCAAACCCACACCGGATACAGGGTGATCACAATGTCTCAACTTGAGCACTCTATGCTCGGGTGAGCTAAAACGAAAAACACTATGAAAAATAAAGTATTGCTTGAACATTTTTTTTCATATATGTTTGTGTTTAGACTTAAGAAATTATAGTGTACTAAATAAACCCTCTCCCAAGTGCAGACTTGAGGCCTTTGCAGCCAAAGACTTTTGGAAAAGTGTAAAAAATGGATAATTTCTCAAGGGATAAATGAAAATTGTGTTTTACAACAGTTCACTTTCATCTTTCTCTTCCTTGCCCTTTCATACATGTCATTGGAATCTCTTTCTACTCCTGAAATAGAGATAAAAGCATTATAAGTTTAACCCTTTTATCACATATTCTCTTGAAATAGAGATTAAAGCATAATAAGTTTCCTCTTTCCCTCACATATACTCCTGAAATAGTGATAAAAGCATAATCAGTTTAACCCTTTCCCTTATATAGATGACTTTTTCCACAATATTTTCAACTTTATTCAATAATTGTTCTTTCATTAAATGTGGTCTTTATCAGGAACACAGGTTGAGAAGAACTTCCCAATTTTTGATATCACCAGTCCACACCGAAAAAAGTATAACAAATGTTAATTTAAAAATGTATATACATGTCCGAAAACTATAAGTTCAACTGAATAGTGGGTTTTTTTATTTGAATATAAACCATGTATACTATACAATAGACAACTTGATATTAAACGTCCACATACTAAATTTGAACACAATATTATTTTCTAAATTAGTTTGAAATTTTCTTTATTCCTATGTTATAGAATAGAGGATCAAACAGAAAAATTCAATGTAATTAGTCGCCGGGCAGAAGCCCGCGACTTCTATTTTTAATAGGTTTTCTGAAATGACATGGGAGGGGGGATTATTATTAGAAAGAAACACATTTAGATGTCTTGAACATATTACAATTGTGTTTGTTTAAAAACACTAAGTAATGACACATCTAAAATGAAATAAATATTCCGATGTTTTAGGTATTTTCAGTTTCTTTATTTTGACTCGCATTTATGTTTTTTTGTTTTATTTACGAAGACAAAACAGTCCCTATTAGCTAGACTGGTATACTTTATTTTACACTATATACTACATGTAATCAAAAGTCGATAACTACAAACCTTTACGTCGCAGTCTAATTTGTTTACTTACGCGCACCTGCGTGACTCGCGAATACCAACTGCGTAGACCAATCTCCGTTGCAGCAGGGTGAGTGTAATAATACACTCACCCTGGTTGCAGAGAGCCGCTCTTTACACTCACTTACAAATAGTAAATTATAGGTGATTTAAAATGTTTATTTGGTTCGAAACAAATGAAGAAAAGAACAAACCGAGATAAAACTGGTTTTAATGGAAAAATGACTTTGAACGAACACTCTCTGCCTATAAAGAGAGTTTCAAGAACGACACCTCTGCGAATAAGAAAGAATCGGGTCTTTCGTACAAAATTATTTCGTCCTTGACAATTTTAAATGTGTCATTTAATTCCCTAAAGGCATATTGCTTCCGATCTGCATATTGTTATGCATCATTGACACAAGGGCGCTCATCATAATATAATTTTAAAACATGAGTAGTTTGTTGTTTTCATTATAAAAAAGGAAGGAAAGAATTAAAATAAATTAACATGTTGTAGGGCTCAGCTTATGTTCGAAATTAAGTTTAAATTATACAACAATTTCAATGAGATTTAACTGTTTAGTTGATATTATATTTCGAAGGTGGTCTAATTTATGAATATTGGACTACATTTCAACATTTGTTAAAGTATGATATAATTAGGATGCTAAGCTAATATCATTTTGAGAAAAAGAGAAAACTCATGTCTTCAGCGATTTAACCCTTATCTCATTGTTTTAAAAGTGGATTGCTGCAAAGGTGTCCACTGTTGACTTTAAAAGAGGAAAGGTAAAATGACGTGCTATTGCATGCAAATCCTCAATTGTCTGTTTTGTGGTTTTATTGAAAAATAATAAAATTCAAATATTCTGACAAACATCTTGAAAAGTGTATGTGGAATTCACAAATCTTATAATTATTCCTTAATGAAAGCACTGTATACATACTAAGACTAATGATTGGCAAGATTACTCATTTCCATTACTGTTTGTGATCAATAATTAGTTGGTTGTGTGTATGGTCAACCTACTTTGGAATGGAGATTGATCATAAACAATGAAAGGCTTCAATTATCATTCACTTCGTTGACAAAACAATGCAAGTTATGATACATTTTCACTTGACCCCACCTCTGATGTTCCAATATGCCCCTCAGTTGATAACTGTTTATTCAACTACTATAATGTTAGTGTTATGCATAACTTCACTATGGATATCCGGCGACATTGATGCGTTGCATCAACTTTCTCTTGTATTATTACTGTAACAAATATTCCTTATTTTTGTTAGTTAATTCTGATGAAAAACACAACGAAACATAGAGTGAATTCGTTACAAACTGTTCCATAAAGAAAACGAAATATACCTTGATAGTGGACTTTTAAATGAACCGAACTGTAGTGATATCTTCGCCCCGAGCAGGAATTAGCCAAAACCTTATCTGTATTTTTCCCGATTGTCCTACGTCGATTTTTATCCAAAAAATCCAAATAATCGTGAAAAGAGCAAAACATCATAAAAGTGATGTTTGCTTTTCCCAGAATGATACTTCTCCGGCAGCAGAAGACTTTGAAAACATTAAGTCAAAAATATAGAAGAGCTTAACAAATGCAGGAACAATTATTAAATGAAATTGTAAACATTGTGGCCAAAGGAGAAATTTCTCATTATGTTTTCAAATTTCGTCTTCTGCAGAAGCGTCAGACAGCGGCTATATTTGGGAATGGTTATGGAAGTCTCTACGGGTGTCAGTGAAATCGTAACCTGTATATTTTGGTGAATTCGTAAACTGGGGTAAGTGAATTCGTAACCTATCGTAGATTATTATGTCATCTTTATAGTTTATACATTTATATTGTAGAATTTGTGTTTACAAAATATTGTTTATTATATTTTGATGTAATATTATTGATTAATAAGTAAAAAGTTAAAGGTCTCGTCTTTTCCCGTTCATAATGAATCAAGTGTTGAAGAACGTTTAGTAAAGATTATAAGATGAATGGACTCAAATACAGTTTGATCAAAATTAATATGACATTCAACCATCCACGGGTAGGTTAACCTGCGAGCAGGTTCCATTTTGATCCATAGTCAATGAAAACGATTCACAAAGTTTACATTATATTTCATTTGTGGTTGATGACCATGTTATGTCTTCAAAACCTTTGTCATCAAGATATCATTGTAGTAATTCAAAACAGTGATTTTTCATTGTAGTTACTAAAAACGTACATTGATAACATTGTATGTTGATACTAATTATTATGACACTGATAAGATTATTCTAGTAGTAGTACTAATCTGTATTTACATCTCATCATTGTACATACAATATAACATTTACAATATAAAATATACAATACAACATAAAAGTACAATGCCACTCCGAAATGGAGTTATAAGAGATGAGGAATTTATTAAAAACATAATTCCTTACATTGCATTAAAACGGTGTACATAAATATAAGTATATACAGGGACGGACGTCTCTGGTATATACATATACACACATGCGAGTCTTAATAAACACAGATAAATCAAAGTGTGTCCATTTTCGGAAAAATAGAGCGAAACCATCTGAGTTCGTCTTTACTATAGGCAACAATGTTCTACAAACAGTTGATAGATACAAATACCTAGGTATAATATTTCAGGACAGAGGTTCTTTTGAACATAATTGTGAAACGCTAGCGAAGGGAGCAGGACGCGCACTAGGAAAGATAATCTCCAAAATCCATAATTACAAGAATTTCGGGTTTAAATCATTCACTAAGCTGTACGACTCATGTGTGACGCCTATATTGGATTACTGCTCAGGTGTGTGGGGTGGAAAGCCCTTTCAGTCTATAGATAACGTGCAACATCGGGCAATGCGGTATATCATGGGGGTTCACCGTTTTACCCCAACACTTGCATTAATTGGAGACACCGGCTGGCTGCCTAGTACTTATAGACGGTGGATTGCAATGATAAGCTATTATAATTGGCTTATAAAATTTGACGACAACAGACTAACCAAACAAGTCTTCATTATGGACTACAATTCTATTAAATGTAATTGGAGTTCAAACCTTAACAGCATTATGCAGAAGTTAGATCTGATGGACTCCTATAATAATAGACTGAGTGTAAACCTTCCAAACGTAACAACTAAGATCATGAGCTATTACTCAAACCTATGGAAATCAGAGGTGGAAAAAGTACCAAAACTCCGGAGTTATATATTATTTAAAATGGACTTTTCATGCGAATCATATTTACAATTAAATTTAAAGAAAAATGAACGCGCTTTGCTAGCCCAGTTAAGATGTGGAATTTTACCTTTACGCATAGAGACAGGCCGTTACCTTGGAGAACCACTGAACACTAGACTGTGCAAATTGTGTAAATGCCAGGAAATAGAAAGTGAAGAACATTTTATATTGAGGTGTACATTATATGACAGAATAAGAGACGATATTTACAGTGATATATTTATTAACCAATTCCTATTAATGTCTCACCAAGAGCAATTTATTGAGCTTGTCCAAAAGTATCCTAGGAAGACAGCCAAATTTGTAGTTAATGCGTATATGCTAAGACGGAGTATATTGTTTAACTAAATGAGAATGTTATCACAAGTAGATATCTTTCGATGCTTTTGAAATCATTTTGGTGAATGGATAATCTATATCCACTTTTCCCCACAATTATTTCTAAGGTTTTGATTATATGAAACAGAATTATTACTCTTCTCTATTAGAACATTTGATTATTTATTATTAAATGATTTCTACATTTGTTTATACGACCGAATAAAATGACTAATTGCACGTCCGATCACACTTTTTTGTATATATATATCTTGTATATTTGTATGATATTATGAAATATATATGTTTTGGTGACTTATAGGCCCATGGGGCCGGGTGTTAATAATAATTGTTAAAGAATAAATGTAAACTATAAATGCTTTGTAACACATGTCACAATAATAAACAATTTACTTACTTACTTATTATAGAACGAATAAAAAGAAAGTAATACCATTGCTAGTCACATATTTAAAAAAAAAATGTAAGGAGATAACATTTCGTTTAGATCAGATCAAAACAAACAGGATTAGCAACGTTATTACAATTGACGTATTCTACGTTTATAGCTTCACCCTATAAACAATGATACAGAAGAATTAGATAAACAAACAAAAAACAAAAACCAAGAAAGTCTATTGATATAAAAGGTGTTATCTAGTTAATACTAGTTGGCGTCTTTGTAAAATATTAAAGCAGGTGTGAAAAATGCACCATAGTCATCTAGTCCCCATGAACCATTATACTGCTTTGATCAAATGACTTAGTTCGAGAAAATTGGACCTAAAGTACATGAGAAACAAATAGTTTGACAAAGTTTCATGATGATTAAATAGAAATTTAAAATTCTGCACCAATGCAATAAACTGAACTGGTAATAATGTTGGAAAAACAAAATTCCACAACATAATTTGAAAATCAGCCACTTCCTCTTACCAGAGCATGTTGTTAAAGATGTCTCTATAGACATACAAGGCAAATCAGGCTCGCCCCCTGGCGGCCATGTTTTTTGACTAATCAACATGATTTGAAACAACCGTTAAAATGCGATACTTTTCTTGCTAAAGTCATTCGAGGAATCAGGGGTGAGCACTTCAATCTCCAGTAATGTCATGCCGCCATAAAAAATGTCGCACAGTTTGACGCACTGTCAAACAGAAGAATAACAAATGAATTGAACAAGGACAAGTTAATACCTGATCTATTTCTCTTTCCTTTATTCCACAGATATGCAGTAGACCAGAGCTCTAGATAAGGGGCATGTTCTAAAATCCTTATTTGACATTAAAACCCTATGTTGTGGGAACTCAAAAGAATCGTCTCAGTGAGTATCAACAACATAGGATTTGGTTAAGTAATAAGAGAAATATTGGGGGGAAAAGACCTGTTTTACTCCCTCTTATCTAGAGTTCGCTGAGTAGACTACGTTAAAAATATATAGACAAAACATGGAAAATAACAAAAACTAAGAGTTCTACTATTGAATAGAGTTAAAAACATCCAGAATGTTTTTAAACGTCGTCTGCTGCAATCGCGTCTAGATGAATCCGGTCATGGGAAATGGTAAAGATAAATATTGTCAGTGAGAAATGCTTTGTGGAAAACACCATTTTTTTTATCTAGTATCTAGGCATAAATATAGGAAATCATTATGAATAAAAGTATTTATTAACATCAATGAAAAAAGTTTAAAACATTGTGGTAAAAACGAAGAAATTGCTCAATATGGAACAATTTGTCCTTGTGCCACAATGTTTTCAAAAGTCGTCTGCTGGAAAGGCGTCACATGTCGTCTGTAACAGGGAAATGGTTAAACTAACGAATGCCCATGTGAAATGGTGTATGATACATGTACGAGTTCTTATTGAAGTATATATATCAGCCGTTTCACGAGAAAACCAACAGTATGGCCACTGCGTAATGTATCGATCCAGATCAGTCCGCGCAGGCTAATGTGGGCCGACACATTTCGTCTCAGTGGATAGAGGTATAGAGAATGATTCCTGAAACAGAAAATCCAAAGGAGGCGAAAAGTATATTTCCAGCTTAGCTTGTGCGGAATGCTTAGGCTGAGCCGGGTGGATACTTTACGCAGAGTCCGCAATGTTGGTTTCCCCGTCGAACGGCTCATATATATCGAGATCAGCCTGCACACCCACGCAGCACTATCAAGAGTTTCACTGTTAGCAAATTACTACCATATGCTTGTTTGCGATAAAACCAAAACAATAATTATTGATTGATTGGAGCTTAACCCCGTTATAGACAGTATTTGAGTCATATCACGACAGCCAGTTCACCCAATGCGTGTTTCCTGGCGCTTTCGCATGCATCTCTACCCCCACAACTGTCCTCCATGGCAACTGGCTACGTTTCAACATACACTATTTAGTCCATTGTTGTAAGACGAATGCCACTAGTTATGATGTGGCATTGTTTAGTATGGATCTGAGTTTAATTATGAATAATTGACATTTATGGAAGATAACTCCTTATCGGCTCGGCAGTTTCCGTACGAGCTAGATATTAGGTTTGGATATTTCCGTCCTGATTCGTAAGAGATCGGAATTTTCCAGGAAATGACCAACTAGTCCACGAGCAATACCGATATATACCGAACTCATACGGAAATCGCCGAGTCATTTAGGGATGATCTAACTATTTTTAAAAAAAAAATACAAAAAATATGTTTTGAAAATGAAATCCAAAATCTTTACGATATTTTGCTCAATGATGTATACAGTTCAAGGGGGTTTTCCCAAAAACCCTCACCCCCGCAGGCTGATAAGACAGCCCACCGCGTTCCCGCTCACCTGTACGCAGGGTTTCCCCTACAATAACCCGGCGGTCCCGCGGGGTTTGATCATTCAACTATTAAGCCCGCGGAGGGAAATCCGATAACGATTTATGACGTCACGATGATTGACAGCTGTGATTAAGGCAGCCCCCCTGCGTTCCCGCTCATCTGTATGCGGGGTTTCCCCTACAATAACCCCGCAGTACCGCGGAATTTTATCATTTTTCAAACGGTAGTTAATATACAACATCACACTATTGGACTAAAATGTTTTTAAATCAAGAAGGATATCCTATTCAGTAACCCAGACGCGACATGTATTAACCCATCTGTAATGCGATCAAAGCAAGTGAACGTCAATTATTACTTTCAATTAATAGGTGTTAAAAACATGTCGACAATCTGAGTTGTTTGGTATTGTTATGTTATGGTTAATCACTTATGCTGTCGGCTTTATGAAGCATTCATGTATCATAAATTCACAAATCAATTCTACCACCCGGTGTCCTCCCCTATTAATATAGGCGAATCTTTGATTGCCGGATCTGTTTTCTGGCCGATAAGTCAGACAAGAAATAAAATGACAACTGGACGCTTGTTAATGAGAATCGAAATGTTTAATTCACAATACTCGCATTTGGTACGGTTTCGAATATGGAAACTTATACACAATATTGACTGGAAAGATGATGAAGTTCAATTATGTTGTCGTCTATATGTTTTCCCTTTTCCACTTGCAGACGCTTTCTGAAGCAGCTACAAAAGAAGAATTTGGAAACATTGTGACATAATACAAAACTGTCTCAATGATTTCAACCTTATTCAATAATAAGTGTACTTCCGTTTATAGAGTTTCCAAATGTTTACCTACAAGTTTTCAAATTGGCTACTGCTGATGTGTTGCATGTGGAAAATGGTTAATAAGATAGCCTTCCTCTCAGTGGCATAATATAACTTTAATAGTTGTAAAGGATGTGCATGTAATGTAATTCAGAAAAAAAATATCACCATTCGCATACGCGCAATAAGATCATGATGTAACCGTCTTACTACATGCATCTAGGCTTACAAGCCTCACAAGAACGGTTATGACCAAACACTAACTATAAACGTACGTTTTTTATTGTAAATTCTATTTATGTCAATATATCCGAAGGTCGGTTTTGGCGTGACGTGAAACATGTATTAACAAAACCCGTCTTGAGCAAGTTCTCCATTTGTCAAATGTTTTCATCTCTAGTCCATAATAGATCTTTAAGTTTTTGATATATGTTTCTGTATTATATGTAGACGTTTTGAATGTCGTCTACTGCGGATTTATCATATGTTGGAAAGGGGGGTTAAAGAAAAAATAAAAAGATGAGCGCTTGTTAGCTGATCGTGTAATGATCTTATCAAGTTAACCCCTTTCCAACAAACACCAAGCAGACGACTTTTAAAACACTTTGTCAATCATTATTTTCAGCCCTGTATCCATTTGCCACAATGCTCTTTCTGACCCTTATGTTCCCGTCTGCCACTTGATTCAATAGTACATAGTGCTAAAGAGTGAAATTACACTTGTTTTTCCCCCTCTGGTCTTTTCTTAAAAGAACCTTCTTTGTCATCTTTTCGTCTTAGTCCCTCGTTTGTGCGGCTCACGATGGTGTCTTCTCAAACAAATGTTTTACCTGCAGCGGAGTAAAAGGCTTTGACATATCTTCTGATGATGTTTTCCTTACCGAGTCTAGTTCCTCCTTAATCTTCACTCCACCACCGAACCAACTACTCCCCCATCTTATATTTCCCGGACCGAATAACTCCGGAAAAAAGTCGTGTTAAGGTTAGTCCAACATTCCCTATGCCGATGGAATCATCCCCTAGCTTCCGAAGTCACATTCTGTTTTGTATTAGCCTTTTTAAATAGGTTGTAAACAGTTAAGTAGCTAGGACCATGATGTGACCATTGTACAGGACAGTGATCTATGAATTGATTGATTGATTGATTGATTGGGGTTTAACGCCATTTTTAACAATTTCTCAGTTATATCACGGCGGCCAGTTCTCCTACTCATGCATTTCCTGGGTTTCTCACACCAGTACTCCACACAATAATCTTCCCAAGCAACTGGCTGCTTTTCCACATAGACTAAGCCCATTGGTGGAAGACGAATGACGCCATCTATGAATTGAAAATGAAATGTAAATATAGTTCAGAACGGCAGTTATTTTAAAAATCATTTATTTTAAGTCACTCTTTTACACGATGTTTAATGATGCACAGTTAATAAAAATGCGCTTGTTTTTCAGGAATTATCTTTATACATATAATATTGTCACGCTGATTAACCAACCTAATTTTGAGATATACCACTCTTTAATACGGATTAAGATAAAGTGGCTGTTTATTACAACACATGTCAACCCTTTACCCAGACTTTCTGTAGATGACTTTCAACTGTATTTCAGTTAGATCATGGTATTGTATTGTTAAGTTACCAATACTCACGATTTTATTTACCCTGACACGATAACATATATTTTACCGAATATATTAGCGCGTAGGATGGCACCCATTAATACATATTTTAAAGTGTTTGGTATGCCGGGAAACTATTTTGCCCTTTTACCACATTCAGATGCTGTCGACGCCTCTACAGCAGATGACTTATGAAAACATTGTGACAAAATGTAAAATTTCTCATGTTTCAACTTTATTCAATATTGATTCATTCATTAGGGCTTAACGCGGTTTTCAAATATTGTTCAGTATATCACGCGTGCCGGTTCACGTACTTAAGCTACCAGTTCTACTTACAACATACATCAAAAGTAGCTGGCTGCTTTTCCAAATTGACTCACGGTTAGCCCATTGATGAAACACGAGTGACGTTTCGTCAAACTTCGAAAATGTTGGCGGAGCTGGTATTCGAACTCATAACCCTTGGATTTACAGCCTGTGTCGCTACCGACTGAGTTATCGGGGCTCAATAATTAAGCTTCTATTTATTGTAATATCACGAAGTTTTGCGTAGATATTTTATATGTCGTCTGCTGCATACATGTATATCAAGTATACATATTCATTGAGCGGGGCGGGGCGATCACGCACCGGTTTATGATGTAACTTGGATCTGTTTACGATAGTCGACGTATCAGATGGCAATTTTAAGATACACCAGCTTTTTCCATGATGTTTTATTTTACTGTATGCATATCTAAACGAAGTCCACTATGCACAGGTACAAAATATTACCTATAAATGAGGCGTGTTTTCATGAAAGCCGGCGGATCTGCATCTTCTAACCTGGCTCTATACTGTTAGCTGTTCAACTGGATATTTTATTTCATCCAAATGTTTCTAGATATTGATTTAACTTTTTGCAAAACTAGACAAGTACATATTTAAACGATCAGTTATGGAAGGGGGTTAAATACTATAATATCAATATTTCAAGCAATGTGTCACAATGTTTGATATCAATCTAATTACAGTTTTAATTACTTTAATTACATCTGTAATGGTCTGATGGCACATCAAATTCAAGATATTGCGATAATGCAATAATTTAATATTTGCATCACTTGTTTTAATGTTGAAGTTCGGTTTCAGGCAATGAGTCGTGAACGTATAAACAGCCTACTGCAGTCAACCCTTTACATCGATGAGATCCTATATACCACGGCTAGCGATTCGGTCATTATACGTCATTAAACATAACTTATAATCTTATAACAATACGTTATCAACTATAAATCCCCAAATAAGAATGCTTGTCCTGTATATTAAGTACAAACGTTTGGGCACAAGCCAATCATGATTGCGAGGGATGAATGTATCTGTCGTTACAGCCAAACAAAAGCTACATTTTACAACAAATATATATGATAACAAGAGCGCGTTCAAACATTGGACATTACTGAATAATAACCAGAGTTTTTTGACTTGTTATCGACATGCGTATTGTTCCTAAGAACACGTGTACACAGTTTCATTTGGAAATGTGGAACGGTTCTTGAGTTATGAGGTTATGTTAACGTTGTATTGCGTGACGACGCAGCCGCCGACGACGCCGCCGCCGCCAAGGGTATCACAATATCCTAACTTTTTTTCTTCGAAAAACGGACAAGCTAAAATATCTGAAGATTGCATTTCTTAACAAGTATTGTTAGTCAGCAAGGTTACTATTTATGTCATCTTTGTCATTTATTTAGATACATTCCAACATTCAATTTTACAATTAGTGATACAAAAATGATGAAATATGCCTTTTAATTTTTACGTAGCGCTAAGTAAGGTTGTGGAGATTGGACCCAGAAAGCACAATACGGCTGATAGCTGCTTCAAACTAAGGTTGACTCATTTTATTTATTTCTAAAATACAACGTGGTTTCATTTAATTGTTTTGTGCTTTACAATGTTTCACTTATATCACGGCGTTTCCTGGGTCAGTTACCAGTACTACTGATTATATTATCCTGACATCAGCCAGTCAGTCGTAATGCTAACCCCGCGACCATGAGCGCAAATGAGAGCAGCCATTACTACCATTTTTAAAGTATTCGGTATGACCCGACCGTGGATCGAACACGCCACCTTTAGCACCCGAAGCGATCTGCTGCACATTATTCAGTCCGTAACGTCGATGGATATCTATCAATGGGTCAAATTTAAACATTGTGACTAGCAGCATTCGTCTTCCACCTATTAGCTTTAATTGTCTATTTACAAAGGAAGGTAGCAGGTTGCCTGGGAATAATGTAGTGAGGAGTACTGGTGCGAGAAAGCCATGAATCACAATGTCACCATGGTGTTCAATGTAACTGAACACATGTTACAGACTACGTTAAACTAAAACCAGTTAATCACTCGTACGTTTAATGAAATGCACCAATGATGATACAGCAGCATAAATACGAGCCGTTCCATGAGAAAACCAACATTGTGCACTCTGCGTAAAGTATCGACCCGGATCAGCCTAAGCATGCCGCGCAGGCTAATCCGGGCAGACACTTTTCGCCTCCTGTGGATTTTCTGTTTCAGGAATCATTACTCTATATCTCTATCCCGCTGACGGAATGTGTCGACCCGGATTAGCCTACGCGGACTGCACAGGCTTAACTTCGCAGAGTTCATAATGTTGTTCTTCTCGTAAAAGGGCTAATATAAAATATCAAAGTACTGATAGTACTGAAGGTAGAATTGCGATCGTTTTTTTAATAAACTTTTAATCAAAATGTGTGTCTCAGCGTTGTCTTCTTCAGCAATTTGACAGAAACAACGCCTAAATCTGATATTGTATCAATGTGTTATTTGTCAACTCTGTCCAATAAGTTTTTCCTGTGATTTGATACTGCTAACTCTCATAAAAAAAAGAACGGAAAGGGACAACTATACTTTCCCAACTTTGATTAAATATATTTTCAATTAAATTAAAAAAAAAATATTTTTCTTGTTTTTTGAAAGTTTTGTCATTATTATTTTAGACGGACATTATATACTAGAATAATCAACTGACTATCATTTTAAAAAAGTGTTTCTTATTTAAACCTTTCCCATCTGCATACATACTTTTGAAAACATTGATGCAGAAGAAGAAATTGCTCATAACAAGCAATTTCTCCTTTTGCAACAATGTTTTCAACTATATTCAATGATTAGACTTCCAATTAATGTGATTTTCTGTATCTTTGCTCAGATTTTGTTTTAAATTCTTCTGCTGCAGAGTTTATATATTGTGGGGCTGGGTTGTGAGTTGTTAAAGGGCAAGCAGGATTGGGAATTGACCGTTGCACCACTCGCCTGCCTGTGCATGTTTCAGCTTAACTTAACTTTTTAATAATCTTTCCATCACTAACTCAGTCAACTTTATGAACGAAATAATCGCGTCAAAATCTTGAATCGCGTCAAACTCATAACGAACAAACTATCAAAATCAAATGTTGAACAGTGTAATACAAATTTAGAATAAAAGGATGAATCAGTTATGTTGTAAAAACTAATATCGGCGGGTCATTTACCTGATTTTGGCCGAAAGAAATTATCGATTTTTCTCTTCTTCATTTTTGTAAGATTTCGTTCTGCCTATTATATTATAATCAAAGTATTCTAAACGCTTTATACACAAGTGTTTAGAACATTGACTCGCAATCGTTTTTGCAAGTCGTCGTAATTTAAAGTGCTCATATGATTTGATGAAATCTCTTTCTTAGTAGAAGTCGGGAATATAAACGCGGACCTTGTCGAAAGCACCTACCCAAAATGCAAAGTCATCGTTAATCGTCAAATTTGTCAAAACGAAACGGCAATGATTCGCCGAGTGCGGTCCTTATCGAAAACCCTGAACATTTATTTTATTAAACCATGCAATATGAAAATAGTGTCGATTGTACTCATGTTTTTGCGGAAACCTGCTTGTGGTATAATTACCTATTAAAAACGAAGACATAACTAAAACGACTTCGATGGGCTTCGTTACTAGAAACGAGCACCTTTTGCCTCTATATGCAACTACACGGGTGCACTTGAAAGAGAAAGAAACGAGTTAGCAATGCATACTATCATTATGAATAAGGACATGAACGAATATGTATGGACTAGCGCCTATAATTTCGTACTAGCCCGATCCTTCATTCCACTGGCTTATGCTAGCGGGCAATTAGATGTTTACATCTCTGCCGAGAGGGGAGAAAGGGTAATACTTTACAAAAGGTAATCGCGTGGTGCAGTGCTATATTGGCGTAGTGATATCTAAATAATAGTGTACACTTAAATATGATTTTTACACATTAAGAGACTTTGTAATTTGATTTGGATAAGTGGAATTTATTTTACTTATTTTACTTTTGCATATGTTTGCATTCGTAATTCAGTCTGATTTGTTTGCTCTATTTTTGTATGTATTCTAGGGCATTTACATCACGTGACTTCAAAATTCAACATGTAACAATGGTCTCGTTTGCGCATGCGCGCAAGTCTACCAATAAAACCACGCATGGAAATGATGAAACCTTTCCCCGGGAAATTATCATTGTAATTTGGCTCTCGAATATAAAATGCCCGTTTTATTGAATATTGACATTATTTTGAATAACGTTTTGGATGGTTCATTTTTGCATATTGAAGAGTAGATTGATTGATTAGGGTTTAACGCCGTTTTCAACAATATTTCAGTCATATCGCGGCGGCCAGTTCACTTACTCATGTGTTTCCTGGCTTTCTCATACCAGTAAACCAAACAACAATCTTTCCAAGCAACTAGCTTTTCCACATACACTGTTAGCCCATGGAACAAAAATGACGCTTGTCACAATGACTTTTGTCAAACGACGGAAAGAATGCTGGCCTAGCTGGGGTACGAACTCACAACCCCAGGATTGACAACCTGCGTCGCTACCTACTGAGCTACCGGGGCTCGGCTTGAAGCGTAGATGTAACATTCTGAATAAAAGGTGATTTCTGTAAAGTAGCACTGTTTGATCAACAAAAAAGGTGTAAATATTTAGTCGATACGATTGATGGTTTTACAGGGACCTGGCACGCTATTAAAGTGCATATTTTATTGGATATTGATATTATTTTGAATATAGTTTTGGATGGTTAATTGTTGCATGTTGAAGGGTAGATGTAACATTCTGAATAATAGATGATTTCCATAAAGTAGCACTGTTTGATCAACAAAAAAAGTTTTATGGTAATCATATCCCATGATATACATATTAAGTCGATAAGATTGATGGTTTCACAGGGGCCTGATCTCATCGTACCCTTAGGCTTTAACGGGTTTACCAATTATAAAATGGGTGTCGTATGCAATTCATGTAGAACAATTAATTTGATTATAAATGTTTGCAATATGCACATGCAGATTTCATCGCAATAGAGCTCAGACAACTCGATGTTCAAAGTATTCAAGTAAGGTATTTTAGCGACTGTTCCAGTGTTTCTTTGTTTTGGTCTTAGTTTCAGCATATAAAACATACTCGTATATATACATGATGAGTCAAGTTTGCACATATATGCGCATACAAATCCAGGTCTACAGTGTACATGGTACATTTAGTAACAGTGATTTATCTGATCTGACTCAATTGTCATTATTTGATTTAGCCATTGGTTTGCTAATATCCGAGGAAACATGTAATGACCTGAAAATTAGCAGTATACATGTAGATTTGAGTAGGGGGTCATATTTTAAGAGACGTAGAAGTCGCTCCCTTTTCAGTGTTCTCTCTTCCGTCCGTAATTACATCATAAATCGACTCCTGTAGATGCGTTTACAGACTTCTGGTTCGGAATAATGGAAATGGGTTACAATATGAAATATAGTAAATGAAATATAGTAACACAATTTAAAAGCCAATGAAAAGAGGGAACGTCATCTAAAACATTTAATCTCGAGGAGCTTGAGAAAGAACGTAACTATTATTGAAATTAAATTGCAATATATTGATTTTTTTTTATTAACACTCGCCATGCAGAATAATCAATCTGGCGAGCGATTATTTTGAAAAGTAAACAATCGCTCGTGATGCATATGCCTGCAAAATTTACTATTTGGGAAGCAGAGTAAATAATATAGAATAGTTAACATAATGTATAATCGGAAAACAAATTAAAACACACCCACTCGCATTTTTCTGCGGGGGCTTCGCGAAAGAAATATAGGCCACTCCCATTTAACATTTTCTGCGGGGGGAACCCTGCAATCCACCTCAAGCAGGCATATCTCTGAAATACCTGTAAAACGCCGGGTTAAGCCGAGGGAGCGACTTAACGCTGGCGGTTTATCATTTTATCGATACCCCCCTCAACCCGGGGGTGAGGGTTTTTGGGAAAAAACCCTTGAGCTGTACTGTATCTACCTATTGTTGAATGGTTCCTTTATATTTTGTATCGTGTTTTATGCCGCATTTAATAAGTATTCATTTCAGTATATCAGGATGTCTTTTTGATAAACCATCCGTTTCATCGACACATTTATCCTTTAAACCGGCACACCAGTTGCAATACTTTTCCCGTACTCCTGAGCAGCAGATCAGGGTCCCAACCCCAAGTGAATACTACCAAATGGTACTCAAGGCTCCCTTATTGGCGCCCAGGCTTTACTGGATATAAATGACTTAACAAATGGCTGCCCTAGTAGGCGCCCAAGTTTGCGAGGTTAGCATTACGACTGACTGGCTGGTGTCAGGATAAATGGACCAGTAATACTGGTAACTTACCCAGGAAACACCGTGATATAACTGAGAAAAAAAAATTGAAAGCGGCGTTAAACACCAAAACAATTGAAGTGATGGCATACCGACAGATGTTTCTGTGTCAGGATAAAAAGAAGTACCGATAATAACGTTACGAAAAGCTGTCATTATAACTGAAATTCTGTTGAATGTGGCATTAAACATTATTCAAACACTCATAATCAAAGTACTCCTGACTGCTAGAGAGGAAACCCCACGTTTCAGTTGTAAGTCTACCTGGTAGGACTGCTAGTGCCATTGTTATGAAATCGGTTAATGTATTGAGCAGGGCAACATGCCCACGAGTATACAGTTTCTGGCATCCAATGTACAAATCTCATTAAAGTCCTGACGGCACCGCGTAAAAGGTCTTCATAAATTGACACTTTACATTTACATATTGATGAGCAGGTTCTCATTTTTTTCTGGCCAATGAAATCGCACAATACAACCAATGATCGGCCATCACCGCTTCTCTATCTCGTTGTTATATATATGTTTCAATAAAAATAAAAAAATACCACATGTGTTTCTGAACGTTCTGGTGAAAAATGACCAACACTTGTAAACATAAAAAAGACATCATAGCAAATACTTGAACAAGTTGAAAGCGGCGTAAAACACTAAAACTATCAATCAAATCAAGTGAAGCGAAATTGGTTTCGTCGATGAAAAAGCTCGTTTTATCACCGACTTCGAAGACATATTCATTTTATTTGATGCCAACTTGTGGATATCAAATTTTATTTGAAAAATACGTAGTTGAATTGACGTCCCGCGATTGGGACATAGTATTGTTCTCCCTTATTTACTGTTATTTCGACATCTAGCTGATGGGTGTTATGAAACTGAATCTATTTTGACAATGTTTATATATCTCCATAGAAATCAACATAAACACCCGTAAACAAACTTCATTATTAATACAAAATTACTAATTGCCGCGAGTAACAAGGACGAGTTCAGTCAGTTGAAAAAAAAAGTACATGAAATATTTACCTACAAAGTATCAGTGGTTTGTGATCGCCGTCATGGAACCATTCAACATCGCTTGTTTTAATGTACGACAGTGAAAGATGAAAGACAATATGAGCCGTCCTTCGAGAAAACCAACATTGTGGACTCTGCGTAAAATATCGACCCGGATCAGCCTAAGCATGCCACGCAGGCTAACCCGGACAGACACTTTTCACCTCCTGTGGATTAACTGTTTCAGGAATCACTACTCTATCTATCCCCCCTTAGACGGAATGTGTCGGCCGGATCAGTCTGCGCGGACAGCGCAGGCTGATCTGGTCGATACATTACGCAGATATATTGATATGAGCCGTCCCGCGAGAAAACCAACATTGTGGACTTTGCGTAAAGTATCGACCCGGATCAGCATAAGCATGCCGCGCAGGCTTACCCAGATAGACACTTTTCGCCTCCTGTGGATTTTCTGTTTTCAGGAATAGCTACTCTATACATCTATCCCCCTAAGACGGAATGTGTCGACCGGATCAGTATGCGCGGACAGCGCAGGCTGATCTGGTCGATACATTACGCAGATGTCTATCGCCGCAGCTGCATTTTGGGGGCATTTTGAGAAAACCAACATTGTGGACTCTGCGTAAAGTATCGACCCAGAGTCCATAATGTTGGTTTTCTCATAGAACGAGTTATAAGTGGTAAACAGTGGTGAAGTGATAGAGCGCAGGCCTCTAGTACAAAAGGTCCCCGGTTCGAACCACGTATTTTTCGAAACGAACTTAAACAATGTCTTTTTTATCTCTCAATTTGGATACTACTTTAAATGAGGTTCAATGGTTTCACATCTTGTTTCATAGAACTTATGTTTCAAAGAACTTGTGTTTCACAGAACTTATGTCTAGAATATATATTTTGTTTATTCAAAAGAAAATATGGCAACAACAACGTCATCATCAACAGCAACAACTTGCTTACAGTGCAGCAAAAGTCAAAACGGGACCCCGCTTTTAAAGGCCAGAAAATCATCCTTTAATATACGAAGAAGTTTAATTCTTATGGTGTATAAAACTATGCAGAGGTATATTTGAGGCATTATCACACATCAACCTTATCACGGAAGGAAATAATTGGCAATAGTGATTAATAATGAAGTTTGTAAAGATTGAACAATGCATTTTTGACCATAACAGTTCTCCAGCGAAAAGAGCCAAAACGCAAAATAAAACAACAACAACCAACCAATAACAAAATACATAAACCAAAACTCCAATACGCCGCATTCAAGAAGGAGCAACTTATATTGCATAAATGTCTAATTGAGAAACGCCAGGTAAACATGGTCTTGTTTCATTGGTGATCCTGCCCATGCGCAAGGACCAATCAAAGCATTCGACCACCTCGGTGGCGTGGTGAAAGAGCGTCCACCTCGGATGCGGGATGTCGCGGTTTTGATCACTAGCCTGGTCATACCATTTTTTAAAATGGTTGTAACGGTTTGTTTCCCTTTGACACCCAGGGTTGTCGTGTTTTGCATTACGACTCTGACTCCATGGTGGCAGGATAAATGGACCAGTAGTACTGGTAACTTACGCCATGAGTTAACCCTTTCCCACATACAACACATCTGTAGTTGAGGACTTGGAAAACATACCCAACCAAATCGGAAAATTCCCTTTAAATGTAAGTACAATAATAAAATAGAGTTGAAAACATGATGACTAAAGAAGAAATTGCTCGTTTTGAGAAATTTCTTCTTTTGTCGCCATGTTTTCAAGAAGCCGTCTGCTGCAGAGGCTTCATAAAGCGTTTATATGTGAGAAAGGGTTAACTGAACATTTTTAGAAAGCGTCGTTAAACACCATACTAACAAACCAAACAGAACCTTCACTGTCTGCCTATCATGGCTAAGAAGAGTGCTGATGAAGGTTGTGTTGGAAATCTATCAGAAACCCGTGTCTAATGAGTTGGGGGTCTTAACCCTTTCTAACATATAGACGCTTTCTGACGTCTCTTTGAAAACATTGTGCGAAATTGCTCGATTTTGGAAAATTCTCCTCTTTTCACAATGTTGTTTTAAAAATAGTCAGATGCACAGAGAACTTTTTCCAGTAAATATATTTGAATTCTTTTTAAGTGTTTTTGCCCAAATCTTTTCACTACCAGTTACATAGTTACACTATAAACAGACAGGCAGGCAACCAGTAACATAACAACATTATGAACAGACTAACAGGAAACCAGTTACATAGTTACATTATAAACAGACATAAGGTAAACCGAAATAAATAACACTATACAGGGACTAGCAGGTAACCAGTAAAATGGTATTACCATAAACAGACAGAAAGGTAACCAGTAACATACTTACACTATACAAAGATAGGCAAGCAACAAGTAAAATAGTTGTACTATGAACAGACAGATAGGCAACGAGTACGTACTAATACTATAAACAGACAGGCAGGTATCCAGAAACATAATTACACTATAAATAGAGCGACAGGTAACCAATTATATAATAACACTATAAACAGAAAGACGGGCAACCAGTTACATAAAAACACTATAACCGGACAGAGGGGTTACCAGTTACATAAAAACGCTTTAAACAAACAAACAGGCATCCGGAAACATAAAAACACTTTAAACAGACAGACGGGCAACCGGAAACATAAAAACACTATAAACAGAGAGACGGGCAACCGGATACATAAAAAACTATAAACAGACATACGGGCAACCAGAAACATAAAAACACTATAAACAGACAGACGGGCAAACGGAAACATAAAAACACTATAAACAGACAGATGGGCAACCGGAAACATAAAAACACTATAAACAGACAGACGGGCAACCGGAAACATAAAAACACTATAAACAGACAGACGGGCAACCAGAAACATAAAAACCCTATGAACAGACAGACGGGCAACCGGAAACATAACAACACTATAAACAAACCGACGGGCAACCGGAAACATGATACCACTATAAACTGGCAACCAGTTACATAAAAACACTTTTAACAGACAGACGGGCAACCAGTTACATAACCACACTACAAACAGACAGACGGACAACCGGTTACATAAAAACACTATAAACAGACAGACGGGCAACCGGAAACAATAAAAACATTATAAACAGACAGACGGGCAACCAGAAACATAAACACTATAAACAGAGATACGGGCAACCAGAAACATAAAAACACTATAAATAGACAGACGGGCAACCGGAAACATACAATCACTATAAACAGACATACGGGCAACCAGAAACTTAACACTATAAACAGACATACGGGCAACCAGAAACATAGAAACACTATAAACAGACAGACGGGCAACCGGAAACATAAAAACACTATAAACAGACAGACGGGCAACCGGAAACATAAAAAGCCTATGAACAGACAGACGGGCAATCGGAAACATAATAACACTATAAACAGACAGACGGGCAACCGGAAACATAAAAACCACTATAAACAGACAGACGGGCAACCAGAAACATGAAAACACTATAAACAGACAGATGGGCAACCGGAAACATAAAAACACTTTAAACAGACAGACGGGCAACCAGAAACATAAAAACACTATAAACATACAGACGGGCAACCGGAAACATAAAAACACTATAAACAGACATACGGGCAACCAGAAACATAAAAACGCTTTTAACAGACAGACGGGCAACCAGTTTCATAACCACACTACAAACAGACAGACGGACAACCGGTTACATAAAAATACTATTAACAGACATTTGGGCAAGCAGAAACATAAAAATCACTATAAACAGGCAGACGGGCAACCGGAAACATAAACATACTATAAACAGACAGACGGCCAACCAGAAACATGATACCACTATAAACAGACATAAGGGCAACCAGTTACATAATCACACTATACACAGCCAGACGGGCAAACCAGTTACATACAAGCACTTTTAACGGACAGACAGGCAACCGGAAACATAAAACACTTTATATAAACAGGCAGACAACAAGTAAAATAATAACATAATCAACAGACATGCAAGTGACCAGTAACATAATCACACTATACACAGACAGACAGGCTGATTCTAAAAAAGATTGACAAGACGGTGATACTGTTCAGTTCGTGTTTTGACATGTCACTATAAATTTGGATCTATTTTGTTGTCGTCTATCATGAAGTTACGGACAATGATAATTAATACATAACAACATATGAACCATGAAAGTCATTTTTTAAAAATCGATTTAAAAACAAATATGACTAGACGCCGATAATGTTCAATCCGTGTCTTTTGCATGGCTGCTATCTTTAAATCCAAAATGGCCATAATTTTTGCGGGAAACTTCAGAAAGTTCCATAGGTAAGTTGATTGGTTACAACATTATTTTCTTCTCTTGCGTGTTACCTTTGAACGAAATACACCCATTGCCGGGGTTTTCCGCATAAATAGTCAGACAAGCATCCAGTTACATAATAACATTTTTCAAACGGTGTCTGCTGCAATTCTTCGAAATGCGTATGCATGAGGAAAGCGTTAATTGTGAAAGATACACTTCAATCAATCAATATACTAATAATAGTGACTTTATAACAGATTGTTAAACTATCAGAAACAAAGGGATGGTTTATCGTCGTTCAAGATATGATATTTTTGATCATTTAACTGTGGAATTCATGGAGATTTCAAGCTGCATGATATATTTATGGAAAGCAATAAAGCCCCTGGTATTTCTCAAAACAAGCGATACAGATGAGTTACAACAAACAACATTCTTTACTGATTTGAATTATTAAAAAGCATTCAAATATCAGAGAAAATGATAACACAATCCAAACACGTTTGGTTTGTTATCCGCCGTGTCTGAGTGCGTAGTGTCGGGGATTTGAAACCGGGCGTCCTGGGAACGATTAGCAGTCGCGGCGGCCATGGAGGAATAGTGGTGAAAACAACGTAAAACCCCAATTAAAACAACTTTGATAACGTCCCGACTTTAAAGATAGATAGATAGATATATTTTATTTACGTATACATATACATGCATCTTGTAATACAAACAAATACATACATAATTTCATGTTCGTTTAAAAAGAAAAGGAAACAAATCAGTTGTTTTGGGGGATGAACTTCGCTAAAATAGTGTAAGATGAGAATGAGACGTTTATCTAGTTCGTTGATTGATCAGTCGAACTTGTGTTTAAGAGAATCACATAGAAAAGAAAAATTAGGTTGTAATTCTATATATTGCCTAGGGGTGGTTTTCGTGTCTTGGCGGCTTTATTTGATTAATCAGTTTCTCGCTTATCATCATCAGGTAAATAAAGTCGCATAAAGTGGTTAAATGACAGTTAAAACGACTGCCTTAATACACACCAACTCGGTGATAGAGTGTCTGCAGCGGTGCGGAATGTCACGGGATGAATGCCCTTGGGTACATTTCCTTGCCTAGCACTGATTGGTTTACCCTGGGATAATGAATATGTGAATTGGCTTCGTGATATAACTGAATAATGTCGAGAATGGCGTAAATCACCAATTAAACAAACCCCTTCCCTTTTCTATAACAAGACACGAACCTATGTAACGATCATGCTGGACGATGTCCATACCTCCGTTTACCAAATTCAATACAATGAATGTGACTGAATAAGGAATAAGGTTAATTCGTTAACGAAGTCATCTTTATATCTGTTAAAGTGCGTTAAATTCGTCTGCTTTGAAAATGTATGAAGAAAAAAGTGACATCAGAAAAATAGAGATTATTTTTGAAACAGGTTTGAAAACATTGCGGGAAACGGAGAAATTGCTGGAGCCATTCCTCTTCTTTTCCCTACAATGTTTTCAAAAGTAGTCTGCTTCAGAGGTACCGAATGTCGCCGGTATCAGAGAAGGGTTACATACAATACTAATATTGTATTACATTCAGGTAAATTTGCCTATAGTAAATAACAAACAGTTATGTACAAAGAAACAAAACGTAATCATTTTACGAGAAGCAAAAACATATAAAGTATGAACAGTAACTAATGAATCATATACTAATATATACAGTGCTAATACTAATTAAAAGTGAAGGTAATGATCGGAGTGATGAGTTTAATATTTACAATAACCCACAAAATACAACGATAAGTGCTCGTGTGTATTCAATATAATTCATTTAAAAGTGTGTATCAAATTTCAAACCTATGACCCAGACCAGTGAGTTCACTCTTTCAAAGGGACACAACTGCTTCGATAACTGAACTAATGTAGCTGTGCTGTTATTTTCCCTTTTTATACGCCCGTTTTTAAATAAAATGGATCGTATTATAGTTTTACCTGCGGCGTACGGGTGGGCGGGAGGGCGGGCGGGAGGGCGGGCGGGTGTGCGGGCGGGCGTTTGGCCGGGCTTGGGCGGGCGGCGTCCAGTATGTTGGCAGCTCAATAACTTTAGAAGCCTTTGTCCAATCATCACCAATTTTAGTCAGAATGTGTATTGGCATAATATCTCGAACAAGTTCGATAACTAGCCATATCGCATTAATCAATCAAGAGATATCGCCCTTTAATTATAGAAATTACTTAAAATTGGTCTTGTCAGCTCAATAACTTTAGAAGCCTTTGTCCAATCATCACCAAATTTAGTCAGAATGTGTATTGGCATAATATCTCGGACAAGTTCGATAACTAGCCATATCGCTTTAGTCAATCGAGAGTTATTGCTCTTTAATTACAGAAATTACCTAAAATTGGTCTTGTCAGCTCAATAACTTTAAAAGCCTTTGTCCAATCATCACCAAATTTGATCATAATGTGTATTGACGTAATATCTTGGACAAGTTTCATAACTAGCCATATTGCTCCGGTCGATATGGAGTTATTGCCCTTTAATTATAGAAATTACCTAAAATTAGCCTAAACTGTACTAACAGTGTCCGCTCTCTAACTTTGGCTGATGTACAACCAATTATTACTGTACTTGGTCTCAAAAAAACAAAACAGGACGGGTGTATTTTGTGACATTTGGCGCTCTTGTTTAATCTCTAAACCTCGTAAATTAACCAATTTATTGTAAATTATTTACCCTGAATTTTTCACTCAGATCATTTCATTCGGAAAAAGGTAGATCTGAACCTTTTCGAATGCCAGTATAATTCTTCGAAAGGAGTCCTGTATACCTCCTCGATGGTATAGTGGTAGAGCGTCCGCATCGGGTGAGGGAGGTCGTTGTTTTGATACCCGGGCGGGTCATATCAGGTATTTTAAAGATGGCTGTAATGGCTGCCCTTCTTGGCGTTCAGTGTTACGGGATTAGCATTACGACTGACTAGCCTTCACTGTGTCCGCCTATTTAAATGCTTCTGACTGATAAAAACAAACCAACCTCAGGAGACTAACCAAACTAGACTTAAACAATCGCTCGAAGCGTATCACAATTATGTTTGGCTGTGAATCAACCCGACCGCAGTATAAACAGTGGACTCGCGGTAACTCGAACTTGAAAGGTACACATAAATAACCTCGAAGTATCGACGTGTTCGAGCGATCGCTGGACTATTTCTTAATTCATTTATGTGTTGGCAGCTTCTTAATTCGTTTATGCTTTAGTGTTTAAAGTGAAAAGCGAGCCAGTTATGAAATCATATCCCGACAAAACGTAGTGCGTAGTTATCAAATGTTCGAGTTAAATGATGTATTCGAGTTATCGAATGTTCGAGTTAAACGATGTATTCGAGTTATCAAATGTTCGAGTTGAAAGGTGTATTCGAGTTATACAATGCTCAAGTTAAACGATGTATTCGAGTTATCCAATGTTCGAGTTGAACGATGTATTCGAGTTATCCAATATTCGAGGTAAATGATATATTCGAGTATTCAAATGTTCGCGTTAAATTATGTATTCGAGTTATCAAATGTTCGAGTTGAACGGTGTTTCCGAGTTATCAAATGTTCGAATTGAACGATGTGTTCGAGGTGTACAATGTTCGAGTTAAATGATGTGTTCGAGTTATCAAATGTTCGAGTTGAACGATATATTCGTTGTATCCAATGTTCGAATTAAATGATGGTTTCGATTTATCCAATGTTCGAGTTAAATGATGTATTTGAGTTTTTAAATGTTCGATTTAAATGATGTTCTCGAGTTATCAAATGTTCAAGTTAAATGATGTAATTCGATTATCCAATGTTCGAGTTGAACGAAGTATTCGAGTTATCCAATGCTCGAGTTTGATGATGTACTCGAGTTATCCATTGTTCGAGTCAATCTATGTATTCGAGTTATCCATTGTTCGAGTCAATCTATGTATTCGAGTTATCCACTGTTCGGGTCAATCCATGTATTCGAGTTATCCAATGTTCGAGTCAAACTATGTATTCGAGTTATCAAATGTTCGAGTCAAACGATGTATTCGAGTTATCCAATGTTCAAGTTATCACGAGTCCAGTTATGTGGCCATCATTTTTCACAATTATATCCAAGAACTGTTGTTATCGTTGCTAATAGTTGTCCCGGTAGCTCAGTCGGTAGCGACCCGGGTTATCAATCCAGGGGTTGTGAGTTCGAACCCATATGGGCAAATATTCTTCCGATGTTTGACAAAAGTCGCTGTGACAAGCGTCATTTGTCTTCTACAAATGGGCTTATAGCCTAAGTGGGAAAGCAGCCAATTGCTTGTAAGGAATGTTGTGTAGATTACTGGTGTAAGAAAGCTACGAAACATATCGAAGGCTTGGCGTGAAACGGTTGTAACTAAAAACCTATTTTAAAAACCCTGGTTTAGGGTCAATTTTGACCCCTTTGTAAACAATGCAAATTTAGGTGCCATTGCTCAGAACGAGCAATGACACCTAAATGTCCATTGTTTACCAAGAAAAATGATTTAACGCTTATAAAGACTTTATGGTGTGGTGATTGACCTTGGTAAAAATATACCAATTTTAGTAACAACCGTTTCACGCCAAGCCCTCGATATGAGTAGGTGAAATAGCCGCCGTGATATGACTGCTCAATTGTTGAAAACGGCGTTAAACCCCAATCAATCAAATCAGTCAGATCAATCAATCAAATCAGTCAATCAATCAATCAATCAAATCAGTCAATCAATCAATCAAATCAGTCAATCAATCAATCAATCAAATCAGTCAATCAATCAATCAAATCAGTCAATCAATCAATCAATCAAATCAGTCAAATCTTTCGACTTCAAGTTAGAGTAAGTACACTGTCATTTGCAAGCCAAGTGTTCTGTTTGGCTTCCATTTACCAACATATAACAAATATGTAGCAGACGACTTTGAAAAAAACATCTATGCAGAGGAATAGGAAAAACATATATTTAACGAAAGTATAAATAGATGTGTAAACATTATGACAAAAGTGGAGCTTGTTTCAATTTGAGCAATTTTTTTTACTATGCCGCGCTGCTTTCAAAATAATTATGCAGTAGCATAGTTAAAAAGCGTCTGCGTATAGTAACATATTATTTGAATATATTTTAAAATAACATTTCTGTGTTGAAAGTGTTTTCGGTCTTCAAATTGGTAGTGTTTAATGTAATATTGGATTGGTCCGCTTTCTCAGATCCATGTCCTTGGATAACTCCTTATCAGTCCTTGAATCTTTCCGATGATTGACAAAAGTCATTGTAACAGATGCGATAGGTCTTCCACATATCATCTCAAATCTTTAATGTAAGACGGTTGCCAGTTTCCTGGGAAGGGAGACTATTGTGTGGAGTTATGGTGCGAAAAAGTCAGGAAAAAAACTGGTTTTAGGTGAACTGGACGCCGTGATTGGGACCGTTTCTGTTCATTAGTTATATCAACAAACATTCCAGAACCAATTGGAATCAAAGCACTGAAAGTGCTGTGGGACGGTACCCATTGTATGAGGGGAAAAAAGATGGTCAATTGTTCCATTTTTTGGAAAGTTACAAAACAAGTCACATAACTTCAAACAAGAATGCTCTACTGGTATGGTTCTTTGGTCATTTTCAATCCAGAGCATGTATGTATGGTGAAGATCGGATAGTAAATAGAGGCTCTTTTGTGTTCACAAGCTGTATTATAGCAATTTTTACAATTTCATGGGCCATAATCCAGTCTTGGCGGATCTGGCTGGTTTTCAAAAGGAACCAAGCTCTCATCAATATTTAACTACTATCTAAGTTTGGTGAAGATCAGATAGTAAATAGAGCCTCTATTGTGTTCACATGCTCAATTATGTTAAATCAGTTTGGTTGAGATACATCCAAAAGTGAAGACTGTATCATGTTAACAAGCTCTTTTATAGCAATTTTGACCATTTCAAGGGCCATAATCCAGTCATGCATGAGCGGATCTGGCTGGTTTTCGAAAGGAACCGAGCTCTCATGGATATCTAACTACTGTATAAGTTTGGTTGAGATACATCCAAAAGTGAAGACTGTATCATGTTAACAAGCTCTTTTATAGCAATTTTGACCATTTCAAGGGCCATAATCAAGTCAAGCATGAGCGGATCTGGTTGGTTTTCAAAAGGAACCGAGCTCTCATGTATATCTAACTACTGTATAAGTTCGGTTGAGATACAATCAAAAGTGAAGACTGTATCGTGTAAACAAGCTCTTTTATAGCAATTTTGACCATTTCAAGGGCCATAATCAAGTCAAGCATGAGCGGATCTGGTTGGTTTTCGAAAGGAACCGAGCTCTCATGTATATCTAACTACTGTATAAGTTCGGTTGAGATACAATCAAAAGTGAAGACTGTATCGTGTAAACAAGCTCTTTTATAGCAATTTTGACCATTTCAAGGGCCATAATCCAGTCATGCATGAGCGGATCTGGCTGGTTTTCAAAAGGAACCGAGCTCTCATGGATATCTAACTACTGTATAAGTTTGGTTGAGATACATCCAAAAGTGAAGACTGTATCATGTTAACAAGCTCTTTTATAGCAATTTTGACCATTTCAAGGGCCATAATCAAGTCAAGCATGAGCGGATCTGGCTGGTTTTCGAAAGGAACCAAGCTCTCATAGATATCTAACTACTGTATAAGTTTGGTTGAGATACATCCAAAAGTAAAGTACGGTGGCATAGAGGTGACATGTGTGTGTTTTTATTTTTATTTTACTAAGTCGTGCGCACGACATACTAAGTCGTGCGCACGAGATACTAAGTCGTGCGCACGAGATACTAAGTCGTGCGCACGACTTAGTAACTCGTGCGCACGACATAGTATCTCGTGCGCACGACTTAGTAACTCGTGCGCACGACTTAGTAACTCGTGCGCACGACATAGTATCTCGTGAGCACGACTTAGTAACTCGTGCGCACGACTTAGTAACTCGTGCGCACGACATAGTATCTCGTGCGCACGACTTAGTATCTCGTTCGCACGACTTAGTAACTCGTGCGCACGACATAGTAACTCGTGCGCACGACTTACTATGTCGTGCGCACGACTTAGTAAAATAAAAATAAAAACATACACATGTCACCTCTGTGCCACATTAAGGTGGCATAGAGGTGACATGTGTATGTTTTTATTTATCTCGTGCGCACGACATACTAAGTCGTGCGCACGACTTAGTAACTCATGCGCACGAGATACTATGTCGTGCGCACGAGATACTTAAGTCGTGCGCACGAGTTACTATGTCGTGCACACGAGTTACTAAGTCGTGCGCACCAGATAGTATCTCGTGCGCACGACTTAGTAACTCGTGCGCACGACTTAATTATCTCGTGCGCACGACATAGTATCTCGTGCGCACGACTTAGTAACTCGTGCGCACGACATAGTAAGTCGTGCGCACGACTTAATTATCTCGTGCGCACGACATAATATCTCGTGCGCACGAGTTACTAAGTCGTGCGCACGACTTAGTATGTCGTGCGCACGACTTAGTAAAATAAAAATAAAAACATACACATGTCACCTCTGTGCCACCGTAGTAAAGACTGTATCGTGTTAACAAGAAATTTGGCCAGTAGAGCTAAAAATGTAAACAAAAAAGAAGAAATGCATACAGTTCAAATATTGATTTAAGACAGGGTTAACCTTATTTCCAGAGATCTATAATTAAACTCTTGAATTGTAGACAGTAGATACAGTTAGATAAACAAACACATTTGTGATAGGTAATTTATCACATAGATAAACTCTACAGCAGATGATTTGAAAATGTTTAACTAAAGATATTGGTAAATCTGTATTGATGAAACTAAAAGTATCGACGTGTGAGGAAAAAATTGAGAAAACTGTCGAAATTTCTCATACCATCCATCTGTTGAAGATTAGACAACATGTGTCTGTAGTGTAGAGAGGGTAAAATAGTACCAGTAGCAAAGCTATTTATTATCTATAGTATCTAAAGAATCAACTTAATTTTAACACTCTTAGAAAAGAGCCCCCCAAGGAACATTTGAGAGAAATGTGGTGACCAGAGTGTTTACAAGATATTTCTCAATATTGGCCTAGTGACCTAATTTTTAACCAGACCATATTCGAACTTAGCCTAGATAGCATCAAGATAAACATTCTGGTAAAGTTTCATCATGCTAGAGTTAAAAACATGGCTTCCAGAGCATTAACAAATATTTTCTTAAATTTGATCAAGGGACCTAATTTTTGACTCAACATGACCAATGTCTAAATTGGCCTGTATATCGACAAGAAAAACTGTCTGACAAAATTTCAAGCTGCTAAAGTCAAAATTGTGGTCTCTTAAGTGTTAAATCAAGACTGTCCTACAACTTGGCATAGTGACCTAATTTTTTAACAAACATTAATCATATTCAAACTAAATTTAATAAAAACAATCATTCTGACAAAGTTTCAGCATGCTCAAGCTAAAAGTGCAGCTTCCAGAGTCTTAACAAGATTTTCCTCCTACTTGGCTTAGTGCCCTAATGTTTTATCCAAAATAACCAATATTCGAAATTGGCCTATCATCAAGACAAACTTCCTGACAAGGTTTCAAACTGCTCAATACAAAAATGCAGTGTCTATAGTGTTAACAAGATTTTTCTACAGTGTTTGGCTAAGTGACCTAGTTCTTTACTGGATCGGACACATATTCGAACTTAGGCTAGATATCATACAAACAAATATTCTGAGGAAGTTTCAACATGCTCAAGTAAAACATGCGGCTTCCAGAGTGTTAACCCTTTCCCTCATATAGACGCCTTCTGACGCCTCTACAGAAGACGGCTTTTTGAAAACATAGTGACAAAAGAATAAATTGCTCAAAACGAGCAATTTCTCCTTTTGCCACAATGTTTTCCACTTTTAGTCATAGGTTATCCATTCAATTATAGAGATTTTCTATATGTTGACAAAACATGTTCAAAGTCATCTGCTGCAGAATTGTCGTATGAGGGAAAGGGTTAACTAGATTTTCTTTAATTTGAGCAGTCCTGTGAGCAAACCAACATTGTGGACTCTGCGTAAAGTATTGATCCGGATCAGCCTAAGAATGCCACACAGGCTTACAAGGATAGACACATTTTACCTGTGGATTTTCTGTCAAATTGACCTGTAACTTAACCAACTTAACCAACAATGTCCAATTCTCTTATACAACCAAAATACATCAAAATTTATACTTTTTACCCCAAAAAATAAGCTACACTCAGCATATTTAGTATACAATGAAAAGAAGGGTATTAGATGAGGAAGTTTTCCAAGTCTCAAAGTATTAGGTAATAAAATAGTTTGATTGATTAACTGGGGTTTAACACTATTTTCATCAATCTTTCAGTCATATCACGGTAGCCAGTTCAACTACTCATATGTTTCTTGGCTTTCGCATACCAGTACTTCACACAACATTCTTTCCAAGCAACTGGCTGCTTTTCAACATAGTCTGAAATCCCATTGGTAGTAGTCACGTCAGAAGGAATGTAGGCCAAGCTGAGGTTCGAACTCACAACCCCTGGATTAACAGCCTGTGTCTCTACTGACTGAGCTACGGTAAACTGAGTAATAAAATAGGAAACATGCTGTACGAAAGTGAGCTTGCAAAGATATTTTCAAAGTTGTCTGCTGTAGATTGGTTTAAATTTGGGTAAAGTTTTTTTAAAAAGAGCCTGTGATATTGTTTCCGTTCAATTATTTCTTCCAATCCTTGAAGTATGCAAAAAAAATTAACAGGTCAAAATGTACAGTTTTGTTAAAATATTCAAACTTTTCTTCCCATTACTATGTTCAACAATTGAAAAATTGGGGACATATTTTGTCAATGAAAATTCTGTTGCATGATGAGTACATATCAACTTGAATATACATAGAAAAATATAGTAAACTGACCTTTGAATGTATATAGGCTGTAGACAATAATGATGCAACAGAAAATCTTTAAACTTTATGTCAGAAGTTAAATCTCATAATGTGCTTTTTCCTTTTGTGATCAATAAAAAATTCGACTAATCAATATCGCTTGAAGGAATCTGATAGAGGGTCTCCCAATGAACATTTCTACAAAATTATTTGAAAATTTGCCAAACACTTTTTGAGGTAAAGATATTTTAATTTTCATTATAGCCACATACGGTAAAATAGCCCTGCCCCCCTGGCGACTATGTATTTCATCCAATCAACTTGGCTTGAAGGAATCCGATAGAGGGTCACCCAAGGAACATTTCTACAAAATTATTAGAAAATCTAATTAGACACTTTCCTCGGAGAAGATTTTTTTAAGTTTTCACTATTTTTTTCTTTCGGTTGCCATGGAAACCAGAATTTTGCATGGATCCAAAAAATATGAAGGAATTTAGGAGAGGACATTGAGAGGAAGTTTCATTTCAATTGGCCAAGTGGTTAGGGAGAAGAAGTTGTTTGAAGCAAAAAGTTAACGCATGCACGACGGACAATTCGCCATGACATAAGTTCGACTGGCTTTCAGCCAGTGGAGCTAATTATAATATTTCAATCACCCTTTCCCTCAAATAGACACTTTCTGACGCCTCTGCAGCAGACGGCTTTTTGAAAACATGGAAGCAGAGGAAGAAATTGCTCCATACAAGCAATTTCTCCTTTTGTCACAATGCTTTTTATTCATGCCTCTTACTGTTGACAAAATTTAATGCTAGTTAACTTACAGTTTAACTTTTAAATTTTACATCTTTGGTCATTTAACAAAACAAATGATCCCCCTGTGTGACACAATATGTAGTTCAAAATGATCTACTTAATGTTAGTTATCATGTAGAAGTGTCATCTCTGTATTATAGCTCAAAATAATTTACTTGAATGTCTTGTTCATAGTAATTAGTTAATTACACAGTTATCTTCCTGTATTATAGTAAACAAAAACAGATCACATTGTGCAACCTTGATTCGTATTTGTGTCGTTTACATATAGCCTAGATATTTGTTCTTCCATTCCGTTATTGTTTTCAGAGTTACCTTTACAGAATAAACACTTTCATCCAGAATACTTGTCACAACGACTCGCTGCTTTTACCAGCTTTGAAGAAATGTCATTAACGTCGTTTTGTTTTTGTTTTCTACCCGTCTTGTTGCGTCCACGACTTGCCATTTGTCTTTTATTTCTCTGATTCAACTAAAAACCAAACCGGAAATAACAGTTAATATACCCCAACTTTTCCAATACATAAAGGTTGGTTGTAAAAATATCCCATACTGTCATTATGAATCTTCTTCACAAGTAATGTTGCGTATTGCGCATTGAATAAGGCTGTCAATATTTCCATGATCTGAAACGAAACAAAAATACATACAGTTACTGATTGCACAATAAAAATAAAATCAAGATGTGTATAGTTGTATACATGTCTGCGCAAAACCATTGTTATCAATATATACGTATGCTATGATTTGAATAATAAAATAGTCCGTTTATAATAGATACTTTACAATTATTGATCTGCATTAAGTTATTTGGGGTTATAATGCATCTGTATCCAGTGAAGACTCAGATGAGCCTATGTATCATATTATGCAGTCTCACCAGTCTTAACTGACCATATACATGTAATTTAGACCTAGAAACAGTGTAGCCTCACTACTTTTATGTCAATATAACATTATAAATGACGCCAAGGCAGAGTGTCAGTTAGACATGGATTCACTAGACAAATTATAACATAGCGTACACAAACTTGATACAAATATACATGTGTTTTTGCTCGTTAATTGAATAACATTTTTGGCAAAGCATCATGCATATGCTCCATCTAAGTAAAGACAAAATCTGGAAAATTCATTTATAAATATATATTGTATTTCTTCATTCTTTTCAATAATAAAACCTGTATACATAATATCATCATTCAATACAAATAATTGTACACACTTGAGTTTGAAAGCAGTTTTCACATCACTTAACCACTTTTGTCTCCTAAGTCCTTAAATGAGCCTAAATAGTGTATACATACAAGAACGAGTATACACTTGTACAATATATCAGAGACCTAAATAGAAATATATATATGTCTCTGAATATATGTACAAAGTCTCCGAAGTCCTTCATTTTTTATTTTTTATTTTCCTTCATATGCCACCCTTTTTAAATAATTAACATATGTCAGATGATAAAACGGATAAGCGAATGTCTACTGGAATTGGGCTATTTTCAGACATACGTGTACATTAAATACATGTGAGCTTATTTTCATATCCGGTTACGATACAGCACAGGGCGAAAATAAAAATAAAAAAGTTTTCCACTTCCAAATTACAGTTTAATTGACAGACCTACCTCGAACTTTATACGTATTGATGACTAAATGAACATTTTAGGCGTGCATACATTTCTTTCCTGTCAGTCATCCTCAATATAAAACTTCATGTGTCTTTCCTCCACAAAAATAATAACAATCGTCAGCGCAGCTTGTCAGATTTCTACTTTCATTTTTAACGGAAGTTGCAAGTTCTCCTTCGCAGAGTTGTCGTTCCTTACCATCTTCTTTCAGTAAAATGAATCGATTGGCTAGATAAATTAGTTGGGAGATAGTTTTTCATCGAAGCGTTTAGAGTTAGGGGAGTTAGGCATTATTGTTAATACTACAAACATCCACGAAACCACTTCCTGATCAACAAGAAATATCAAAATGTCACGTGAAATTGGTATATATTCATACATTAATTATGAATATATTTATTCAAACTTCAACTCAATATTGTAAACGTTCTACTTCAACTTTCAACCACTAATGCTTCCTTTTTACAGTCTTTTTTTCAATATTCAGATATCTTGATTCACCAAGGTTTTTGAAAATGCAGTTTTATTGCCTGATAATTGACACTACTTTTTTGTTGACGATTAAAAAAATCCCTCTTTTTCGGCTCCCAGCTTTACACTATCGTTCTGTTTATAGTCGGGGAGCCAACTGTTGTACGATTTCTCAAAATGCACATGACTATAGACGGTACCTTAGGGGTACCGTCCAAAAAAGAGATGATAAAAAAAAACAAATAAAATACCACATTAGAACGTGTATTTGTAAAAGGTACAAGTTGGCCTTTGTGAACGATGTAGATCTAGATAAGCTAATGCACAGTCCGAACAAGATATACACTGTTCCGCCACTACAGAGAGGACGGACAAGCTGTACCAACACAGTGCTCAGACTTGTACATTTGTCCAGAACCGCTCACATTCCATATGATTGGTACATGTGTAGTCATTCAAATGAGATCTACACTGTGCACATATTACTTACACAAGCCTGTTAGAAGTTTATGTCAACTTGTAGATTCCTACAATACAGAGAGGTAGACAGGCTGAGCCAACAGTGCTCAGACTTGTACCTTTGCTCATGCGCTTGATCATATTCAATTTGATTGGGATATGTATAGTCATTCCCAAAACTCGGAGGGTCGATTTTGGTAAGGGTGGCTTATATAAGGCCCCAGTAGTATGCATCTTACTGCTATTCAATCCCACAGCCAGGCTATACAAACTACTTTAATCAAAGCGCCAATGGCACTGTAGTGCCGATCGTATGGGCAATCCTGCAAAGTAACAAGCAGTATATCGGTGTAGGGCTTGCGATGACTCTGGTGCGGGTAAATTTGAGAATGTATCAACCCTGCATCTTTTGACAGTAGAATAATGTTAGTTTGCCAGAATGTTGTCTTGGTGATTTTTTAGTTACGTTCTGAAATTGGTCATGATGTGTCAAAATTAGGCCATTCGAAAGTTATGAAAAATCTAGTTGGTATTCGATAGACTACCGTTTTAGCTCATTAGAATGGCTATTTGTAATCTAAATTGTTCGGGTAATCATATGTTCATCACCAGGTCGCTAGGCCATATTAAAATAACATATATTTTACACTTTAGAAATGACTAAATTATCAAGAAAGGAGAGAAAACAGTATCCATTATTTTGGTCTTTGTTTCAATGATGTCCGATATTAAACAGGTCTGTTCAATTTAGTCCCTTCACATTGCATGATTGAGGGTTGTCAGAGACATATAAACACAGTGTATTTATATGTCTGTGAGGTTGTTAAACTGCTTCGAATAATGTGAGTGCAAAAACAAACACAAAACATGCTCAAAAAGCACAATTTCACTATTTGCCAAACTGTTCAATTTATAAAAATATAGGCGCATATATTATAATGCTCGATCTCCAAACTAAATTAGGCTACACTTTCATCATTGATTGCTAATTGACTCTAGAACGTGCAGACGTGTATACATAACGTGTGTACACACTGACATCGTGTGTCCTTTAAACCTTTTTAAACCAGTCTTATCATCTAGACGCTTTCATATATTTAAACAACTACACAATAAAGCGTTTATAATATTGAGAGTTATTTGCAAGGCAGATAGAACGCGCAATGATATTTATTATCTGCCCAATCATGACGAAGATAATATTTACATATTTTAACTCTATGTAGATAATGTCTCGATAAAACTCAAATATTAGTAACAATCCGGTACCAAAGTAGCACTGACATAATTATTATTAATCACGTGGATGTGAGTAAATTAGTAAAAAAATATCAACCGACTGTTCAAAACCGACTATGTAAATATTTTTCGTTGTTGTTGTTTCTGTTAGCATTGTGGCGATTGCCAAACCAATCGCCACAAAAATGGTAGTAATGGATGCCCTCGTTGGCGCTTAGCAACTGACTGGCTGATGCTAGAATAAAATGGACCAGTAGAACCGGTAGCGTACTCAGGAAACGCCGTGATATTACTGAAAAAGAGTTGAACGTGGCGTAAAAACATTATCCCAGAATGTATTCATGCGTTTGTTCTATTGGGGGTTCATCGTCTTTTTAAAAATACAGCAGTTATATCACGACGGCAGAACGCGTGACAAACCAGTACTAGGCAATGGCACGTGCATTACCAAAGGGAACACCACCATGACCGACGAGGGCGGGGATCGAACCCTGACACCTGCTTTCAAATCCCTTACGAAAAAACTCGGACAGGGGAATTCTTAAAATGTATTGAAAGCACAATCTCCCCTCACATGCAAATAAAACCGCCTCGGAGGTGAGGTGGTAGGGTGTCAGCATTGGATGCGGGAGGTCTTGGGGTCGGTTCCCGGTCGGGTCGTACCAAACACAATCAACTGGTAGCAATGGCTTTCATTCATAGGCGCTCAGGTTTGTTGGGTTAGTATTGCGACTTCACTCGCTGGTGTAAGGATAACCGAACAAGAAGTGCTGGTAACTTAAACGGTTGAAACTTAAAAACCTATTTTGAAAACCCTGGTTTAGGGACAATTTTGACCCCTTTGTAAACAATGCAAATTTAGGTGCCATTGCTCAGAACGAGCAATGTCACCTAAATTTCCATTGTTTACCAAGAAAATTGATTCAACGCTTTTAAAGACTTTAAGGCGGGGTGATGAACCTTAGTAAATAAAATACCAATTTTAGTTACAACCGTTCAAGCCCTCGAAATATAGATAAAAAGTTTTGCTTTTATTTTCAAAACATGAACATTTTGATGCAAATTTAATTTTCAATAGTTTTTCAATTAATAACGGAGGCCTGTTCTCTTTCTGTTTAGCGTCATCACCATGACCCATTACCAAAAATTAGTACGCTGTCCCATGGCAATAGTTAATAGTAATCAGTGATTCTATGCATAGCACACTTTATTATATATTCATGTAAATGGATTCAAATGAGACTTTCAACTTCATTTTATGGAAAAGAACGCTTTAGGTTTTGCTAAGCGCCATTAGACAAGGCTCAGTGAACGGTCTTGGTTGCGTTTTAGTGACGATATTGTTTTTGTTTAATAGGCACATTCTGTATATGAGCCGAATTACGGGAAAACCAACATTTTGGACTCTGCGTAAAGTATCGACTCGGATCAGCCTTAGCTACCGAACTTTACCCGGACAGACACTTTTCCCCTTCTGTGGATTTTCTGTTTCAGGAATCATTAAGCTATACCTCTATCCCCCTGAGACGAAATTTGTCGGCCCGTATCTGAATCAATACATTACGGAGAGTCCACATTGTTGGTTTCTTGTGTAACGCTCATTAGTATTTGATTCGCTTGTAAAACAGACAGAATGACAAATGTTCTTTGTGCACAAATAACTAACTTATTAAAAAGGAAACTGTTCTTAAAGGTGCTGAACACCAGATGGTGATCAAGATGTTTAAATGTTGAATTTCCTGCAAATATTGCGTATGGTGACAACAAAGTAAGTAATAAATAGTAACTATTTTGGCAGTAAATGTTGAAAAACAGTCAATAGAAATTGAAGTGAAATTATTAATGTATCAAGTCATTATCCAGTTATATAACGGCGGTTCCAGAGTAAGTAAACCAGTAACTATGTTCCATTTCTTTCCTGACACCAGCAAGTCAGTTGTAATGCTAACCCCACAATCCAGAGCGCAAAGGTTGGAACACCATTACTACCATTTTAAGAGTATTTGGTATGACCTGGCCGGGTATCGAACATGCGACATCCCGTACCAGAGGCAGACGCTCTACCACTATGCTATCTCGGCGGTAAGCTGATATATCATTGAAGTCTTTCCTCGGAGAAAAAAACTTATTGAAAATCGCCTTCAGTTCCAGGAAGATACAGAAAATGTTTTAATTAAGAGTCCGACTTGCAAATTCATTTCATCATGGAGTTAATTTCTGAGCCCTTGAGAACGTTTTTCGGAGTTTTATAGTTTCGGTCCTTGTAGTTGCACTGGTCACACATGCCCTTGATGGTTTTAGCCGTTTCCCGCTCTTTATACTTTTATAACAATCATTTGCTTTTATTAAATTTCAATTGCGTGTTCCTGATCCTGCCATGTTTTTATATTAATAAAACAAATCACAAAATCGATAAAATTGTTTATTCATGTATAATGATATATAATCCTGCACATAGGTTTTATGCAGACACATTGGCGCTAAGGGTTGCGGGAATAGCTTTACTACTAATAAATTAGCATCAGGATAAATAATACCGGCAGTACTGGTAATTTAACAAGGAAATGCAGTGATATAACTCAAAAACCTTTGAATGCGGCATTAATCATTCAACTAACAAATAAACAATCAAACAAACACACAAGAACAGCACAGCACATTAACGATTAACAAGTCTGTGGAAATGGAAATCACGTTAAAGTCTTCAATCACGGCTTATTAGAGTATTCATAGACCCGTTCATATTCATTTGTAACCAGCCATTACTAATAATACTTATTGAACATGAACGGATCCGCTGCTGAAGAACATCAATAATCAAAGAGAACACGTCTGGTATATTCTTGGATACTCACTAAATTCTATTGGGGTTGAAGATGAATCTTTCCCTTGCACTCGGGTGTTCGAGGATAGCATTACGACTGATGCCTTAAACCTGCGATCCGAACATAAATACAAACGACCAGGTATAGATTAACAACACCCATGTCAAGTTTGTACTCCTCTATGACCCTGAAACCTGGAAAATCTTGAAAATATATGATCGGGAAAGATCACATATTTCCGATTTCAAGAGAGTCCAAACCAAACACCCATAGATTAAATAACTTCTTCCGTAGAGAATCCTTTGTATTAGTAGACGAACATTTTTCAAAAAAGAGTCAGGTGAGAAGACTCAGACAGTCAAGGTATACCCTTGGTGGATGGAAAACAGCTGAATCCATATCAGGTGGAAGAACCAATAAACATGGAAAACATTAAAACAGCAAAGGGTTTCATACGAAAGAGACACTTGGTATGAAAGAAGAAAACATATCAAAACCGAGCAAAAGAAGATTTGGAAATTAGGCTAAAAAAAGACCGTGTTAAGCTACTAAACATATAATTCTCTATATTCACATACAATATTAATAATGAGTTTTCGTTCCATGAAAATTAGGAACGAAATATTATTTATGGGCATATTCTTACGAAATAATAAGCAAAGCCCGTTGTTTTTCTATTAAAATTCAAGAAAAATCTCGTTGTACACCTTGTCATATTATTATAGTATATGAACACTATAGAGACTATTTATAGTAACACAGTCAAATGGAAATTCAGACGCCTGTGCTCAGACAGGCATGGAAGAGAATAAAGCACCAAGACGATCCTTCTAAGGGATACACTTAGTGTGAACGGAACAAAATAGCTGAAACCCGAGACAGGTGGAAAGACCCAAACAGACATGAAACGTTTAAACCAGTAAGAAGTTAACTTGATGTGAACGGAACAAGAAAGCTCAAATTCGA